>CAUDMG010004127.1:600000-946356 GCA_958450375.1 Homarus gammarus | reverse complement strand
CATACAATGAGTCCAGACTACAGCACCCCAGCACCGTGGGAGTCCCCGCCAGCAGTCATCAACATTCAATAAACTGGGACAAGAAAGGCTGACTGTAACCCACATGAGCTCCGACAGGTAGCAGAGAGAAACATGAAGGCTCTAACACCACACAATAGTACAGTGTATTACACAGACGGTTCCGTAGAGCCCACCAGTACGAAGGCAGGAGCAGCCTTCACCATACAAGGAGGTAACACGTCCCTTTGCAGAACCTCAGATGGATGCTCTACTTTGCAAGTTGAGCTAGCTGCCATACTTGGAGCCCTAAGACACGCTTCCATAAACAGTCAACAAGGCATTGTAATACACACTGACTCCCGATGTGCTACCGAATCACTACAATGCAGAGAGCCTAGAGACAACATTCATCTCATAACATCCGTTGTTGGCCTACTGCAAGGTTTAAAACTACAAGATCGGTAAGTTATCATTAACTGGGTGGCCAGTCATATCGAAATCCCAGGGAATGAACGAGCTAATGCTGCTGCCAAGGCTGCGTTAGAACAGAGAAACATTGAGATGAACATCCCGCCCAGTCAGGAGCAGATAAAGAAGACCACAATAACACGAACTACCCAGTGGAAAATAAACAAACATAGAAGATTAACACCAGTATCACGATCGGCCAGGTGGTACTATCTGGTCACGAATTATGAGAGACCACCACTCATGAAGGATATTACAAGAAGGGAAGAAGTCAACTTCCACCGACTGAGACTGGGATACCCATGCATTTGGGAAATAATTGTATCGGCACAAGCAGAGCAGCGCATATGCAAGACCTGCGACAGCGGAGCAGAAAACACACTGCAGCACTTCCTTATAGAGTGCCCTGGAACACAATTAGCTAGGAGAAACATACAACCACCTATCACAGCAGAGAAGGTTGCCAAAATGCTAACCACCAACCATTCTCAAGAAACACTACAGTTTCTTACCGAGCATCCCCCCCCCCCCCCACCCACTCTAGTGGTGGAGATGTACAGTAAACTAAAAAGATGCTGGTGTTTTATCCCAGCAGTGGGTGGCTTATAGTGGGGCAGCTAAATGCAATTTTTCAAGAGAATCATGCAAATGGTGATAAAAGCACCAAATTTGGCATGGTAATTCTCTAATGGTTACTTGTCAAATCTGCCTGATTGGCCATTTGAAAATCTAATATGACGGCCATTTTTCAAAATGGCCGCCATATTGACCTTTAATAGTTGATTTTTCATCAAGAAATTGATGTAGTTGGTCAATCTGGGTGATCTTGGTGTCGATATGTATGTTGTCAGGCATGCTAAGATGATTTTTTATAGTTTTAAGTCCATTGTAACATTTTTATTCACATAAAATAACACTTTTAGTAAAAAAAATTTAATAAAAAAGAACTTACTAAAAAAAAAGTACTCACTATTAGCACTGGTTCGTGACTTCTCCTCGCAGTACATCTTTGTGCATTTACTGTTGTTCACATATGCAGCTGCAAAGTGCTGTGCAGGAAAGTCCATAGCGAAAGCATTTGCATCTCTGGATGCAGTCTTTCTTACAGCAACATTTGGTCAGCTCCTGACAGCATGTCGCAATCAGGGGAAGAGTCGCCCAACATAACTGCCATGCCTATCCCTTCTGCGTCCATCCCCAGTTGACAGGGCTGCTGGTTTCTGGCTTGGATATTGTTGCCTGGCTCCAGATGATACCAGCCCGCTTTGCATGCTCCTTGAGGGCTGCCTGGGTTGGTGGAATGGAGTCATATGGTCTCTGTTTGCGGAAAGGAGATTTATTCTTGCCTCATCTACACCAGTGGCTGCAATAGATCTATCGTACATTAGGACAACAAATCTTTCCACCTACTGAAGGTCAACATCAGCAACTGTTGTTGGACATTGGCTGAGTTTGGTGAATGTTTCTGAAACTTCATCACAGACATTCCATGTCTGCCATGCAGATTTCTTTCCTTTTCCACGGAAGCCAGACACAACGTCACAGCCAGTGAAAGCATGAAAGTATAGGATCCCACTAGCTTTCTTAGGCCCTATTGCAGAAACTACATCATGAACTGGAATCCATCGATGACTGGCTCCTTGGCCAAAGGCAATCCACATGTTATCAAGACCAAGCTCCTGTAGTGATGGCAGTACAGATACTGCTATGACGACCACGTCAGTGTCATTGGCTTTGATGATGAGAGACTTGCTACCTTCCATTGCTGCATCCCTAGCATGCACAAATATTCGTATATCTGCCTCATCACCAAGGATATCTCTTCCTTGGTGATGAGCATGCAGCTGGGGGATGTGAAAATGCAACTGGTCCTTCAGTCGAGTAGCATGAACATCGGGCGATCCAACACCCAGCTGCTCAAGTCTCTGTCTGTAGTGTGACCATGTCAGCAAGTCTGAAAATGGGTGGTTCAGTACCTTCACTAGAAGCTTTCATCAAAGTGATGTAAGCGACCAGTTCAGAGAAAGCAGATGGGTATGCGTCCTTGTTCGGATGAAGCTCTTGTGCTTCTTCTTGCTCATGAGCATTTCGGTGTGTTCTTTCTCGGTTGTACAGGTCTGCCAAGCAGCGAGGGTGATACTCCAGTTCTTGTGCCACAACATTTCCTGCACTTAGTTTGGCAAGGAGTTTTCCATTGTTAAGTGTCTTCGAACAATCATTCAATCTTTTATTAAGTTTCGTTGTCATTGCATGTCTTATGTCATCTCCCGAAGCTTCTTCCTCACATAGAAAACATTCTGTTGCTTTGGGGTCTCTGACCATTCGTGGTATCTTGCTACTGCTGCTCTCCTCTGTAGCAACTGCAGAGGTTCCCCTTTTTTCAGCTCTATTTAACTTTGTGTTGTTGAACAGAAGTCTCCAACTCATGATACTCTGCCTTGATTCTCCTCTATCCCATCATCTTCAACAAGTCTTGCAGGGTCAAGCTTGATTGGCAGTGCATTGATTGAATGAAATAGAGGAATATTCCTTTCCAAGCTCTTGTAACCGTCATCTCGTCTTTGGCAGGATTTGCATGTGGCGACTTAAGATCTTCCTTCTTATCCTGTTGATAAAGATAACACTTTGCCCATTCAGTGAGGAATGGTTTGTTGGTAGATTTTGTGTCCATAACTATTTTTGATCTTCAGGGCCGAGGGTTTATCCTTTTACCACCCTGATGAGCACTTTTTTTGTATGGGATACAACTAGGTTCATGCCATTTGCCCTACACCTAGTCCGATCGTTCATCCAGTGTCATTAGTCCCGTGCGATCTGTACACCATCCAGATAACTAAAACCTCGTTATCCTCGGTTCGGCTCTCCCGCACTGGCACATCCTGTCAATCCAGGTGCGGCTGCTTAACTGATTTGGGGCAGGTTAAGCAGCATATGGGACACTAAGCTGTTGCAGTATGACATGCTTTTTTTAGCTGACACTCAACCCCATTCTAGGTTGCCCTCACCTAGTTGGAAAAAACATGAAACCAGTACACAAAACCAGTCATAAATAAGACAAATATATACCTGAGAGTATCAGAAATAGAAAAAAATCCTCAGAGCATGCTTGAAAACATATATATCGACACTAAGATCATTTAGATTGACCAACTACATCAATTTCTATAAAAAATTATCTTTCGAAGGTCAATTTGGCAGCCATCTTCAAAAATGGCTGCCATCTTGGATTTCCATATGGCCAATCAGGCGGATTTGACAAGTAGCCCCTCGGGTATGATCATGCCAAATTTCATGCGTGTATCACCATTTAAAGGCCTGGGACTTAGGGATAGAAATCCCTTACCAGGCTAATCAGGACCTTAATAAAGGAAAGTCAAGGACCATGGTTTTCCGAGGAATAACAAACAACCGTTTGAGATTGGCATCTCTTTACTATAAAAATATAACACAAAACTCTGACACCACTCAACAAACATCAAATAATTACGGGAGTCAAACAATTAATGGAAGCAACAATTAAAGAAATCAAACAAATAATGGGAGTCAGCAATTAATGGATTCAAACAATTAAATGGAGTCAACAATTGATAGAATCAAACAATACAGGGGAGTCAGCAATTAATGGAATCAAACAATTATAGAATCAAACCATGAACAAATATTTCCTACGGCAGTGGCCCTGGGGGGATGGTTCTGGAACACGGTGATGTACACTCAGGGTAAGGAAGCGTCCACTTCAATTCCACACTCAGCGACGTCTTGAAAAGGCAGGAGAACACCGGGGCACCGACGGAATGTGATGAACTGATGGTCGTGGTATGCGGAAGTGGTAGATGACCAGAGAGTTGGCAGTTGATAGGTGAAGGTCTGGGAACACAGCCCACGAGTCCAGGACCTATGATGAGATCACAGCCATAATTTGACGGACAGCAGGGTAGCTAGATACTGACGGTATGGCGGCTGGGTTGAATCTGCCGGTGGCGGAGTTAGTCGCTGCCGTTCTCACCTCCGTCCAACCACCCCAAGTGTCGTCTGCACCAGCAAGTTAGCAGCGGTAACCAGCCGGAGGATCGTTTCCGCCCTTACACTGCTCCCCCAACAAAAATCTACTGTAAGGTAGATTAAAACTTAGGATTAGTACACAAAGCATAATCATCTTACAACACATGCTTAATTACACATTGCACAATCAAGAAAGGTCATAGAAAAGAATAGGTGGTAACTTGTTGTCCAAAACGTAAGGCCGTATCAAGGAACTGCACGTGGGATCCACTTCAGTCCAAGTTAAAGTTTGGGCTTATTTCCTGCCGTAGAGGATTCTTCTATCTCGTCAGGTGTTGGCAGCAACTGGCAACCGAGATCAACAGACTCTGGCGTCCGAACTTCACAGGAACTCTTGCAGGGTAGTGCCTCGACTAACTTCAGCTTGGGGACGTCGTCAAGGACACGAGCAATGTGGGTCCTGCAATTATATTGCTTTAACAAATTAGCTTGATGTAATTTAGGCTTCTTAGAGGAAGGAGGTGAGAATCGTCCAATAAAATCTATGGCTACCCGAGAAGATGGTTCTGCAACGACGGGTAAGGGTTCAAGTGGAACAGGACGGACTCTACCCTTGGCGGACATACGTGGGCACTGATCACAACTCCTACAAAAAGCTCTAATATCCGCTCCCATAACTGGCCAGTAAAACTGAACAGCTACCTTCCTATAAGTTTTCCTACGAGAACAGTGACTTACAAGAGAGCTCTTATGAGCTACAGAGAGAATGTTACTACGACAAACAGCAGGGACAACAAGTAAAAACCGACCTACTTTAGCTGGTCGCTTGGATGACACACAAGACCTGTGTAACACCCCATTAAAAGAAACAAACTTATAAACCGACCCATCTCTCACCTCATCCTCCTCCCCGGAAGTCACCTTCTCCCTTACCCGCATCAGAGTGGCACACGAGTCTTGAAGCTTGGCGAACTCCTTGGGCGTCACAGTCAGTGGCAACAAATTCGGCAGAATCAGGGGATGCGGTCGTTTCGCCTTCGCCGTCTGTGGACCTACAGGTTGGACCTTGGCGGCAGGCGTGGCGGCGTGAGAGGGTGGCGAGGCGACCTCGGCAGGTGGCGAGTCGTCGTCATCAGCAGGTGGCGTGAGGACTGGTGCTGAGGAGACTGATGCTGGTGGCGAGGAGAGTTTTAACGTTTCCGGGTCGTTAGGGTCACGAACACCGGGAACATTACCAATGAGGGCACTAGCAAATTTAATGGGAGCTCTTACCACATTAGACCAACCAGTGAAATAGGGGCAACGCAGGTAGCACCTAACAACAGGGAACTGGTGAACACGACCCAAATAATCGGCGACACTAACCTTCGGGCAGCTGGAGATGTCAGCGTCAGGCAGGGCTTCTTCAGAGACAATAATGCACGAGCAACCAGTGTCCCTGATGAAAGTAGATGCCCTAGACCCATTGATTGTTCCACCGACACAATAACGGGGGCAGGTCCTGTCCTCCAAACAGAATCCGACCTTGTTGATGAGTGTCAGCAGTCTTGAAGGCGAGGGGATTCCTGGGACAGCGAGAACGAATGTGCCCTTCTCCGCAGCTGTGACACCGCACGGCTGGTGAACTACTCTTGTGTACTCCTGGGGGTGGTTCCTCGGAGGACGGAGGCTTCGCAATCTTCACTACAGGAGGGGAAGACCTGGGGTAGGCGTTGCGAGCAGACGCCCAGTTGTCGGCAAGATGCCCAGCTTCTCCAAGCGTCGCTGGCTGGTGTTCTTTGATGAAAATTCTCAAGTCTGGAGGTAGAGAAGACAAAAACTGATCTAATATCATGAAGTTGGAGAGAGACTCAAAGGTTTCTTCAACCCCTGATGTCTCCAGCCATTGTTGAAATAAACGACCCAGGTGAATCGAAAACTGCTGGTACGTTTCTCCCGCTCTAATCTTAGTTCTACGGAAATCAGCACGATAACCGTCAGAAGTCTTGCAAAATCCTCGCAAGAGAGCTTGCTTCAACAAGAAGTAATCTCGGGTGATGTCGGCAGACAGGGACGTGTAAATTTCTACCGGCTTACCACTCAGTAGGCTACCCAACCTTACAGCATAGCTATCTGGGGCTACACCAATCAGCTCAGCTACCCGCTCAAACCTAACAAGGTAGGAGGCGATGTCTTCTCCTTCACGGTACACAGGCAAGCTGGGTTTTACCACATTGCCTTGTATATGGCCAGAGGATGCTGGTCTACTTGAAGCATTAATCCTTTTCTGCCTGCAACTTAGCTAATTCGAACTCTCTTTCTTTCTCTTTCTGACGTTCCTCCAACTCTCTTTCTCTCTGGCGTTCCTCCAACTCTCTCTCTCTCTGGCGTTCCTCTCTCTCGGCATTCTGTTGTGTGACCACATACTGACCAATGTCATTACCTGTCAGACCCAGGGCCACCGCTTGACCTTTTCACACCTCAAAAGCAGACATAATGATCCGAAAAGCCAAGAACAAAGAAAAAAAACAAACAACTTACCCAGCAAATAGCCAAAGGTAACTCACCTAGTGGCTCAATCAGACCAGTAAATGATTTGATCCGACTGGAGGGAACCTCGTTCCGCACCCAGCCCAGCTGAATCACCTCAGGGTAACGAAACCGCACCAGGTGAAACAACAAAAATGCTATGACAGCATCCACAGTGCACCCCAACCAACACTAATTAACTTCCCGAAGTACAAGGGAGAGCAACAAAATTAGCACACAGAAGGAAGGGATAACCACTGAACAACACTTGCTTCCGGGCCGCAGACAGCAAGGTGGCGCGCTCACGGCGACTTACAACAACACCGGAACGAATGTTAAACCTCAGAAACCAAAGGTCAGAGACAATCCTGGCAAGGTCGCCACTTGAAAAGGCCTAGGACTTAGGGATAGAAATCCCTTACCAGGCTAATCAGGATCTTAATAAAGGAAAGTCAAGGACCATGGTTTTCCGAGGAATAACAAACAACCGTTTGAGATTGACATCTCTTTACTATAAAAATATAACACAAAACTCTGACACCACTCAACAAACATCAAATAATTACGGGAGTCAAACAATTAATGGAAGCAACAATTAAAGAAATCAAACAAATAATGGGAGTCAGCAATTAATGGATTCAAACAATTAAATGGAGTCAACAATTGATAGAATCAAACAATACAGGGGAGTCAGCAATTAATGGAATCAAACAATTATAGAATCAAACCATGAACAAATATTTCCTACGGCAGTGGCCCTGGGGGGATGGTTCTGGAACACGGTGATGTACACTCAGGGTAAGGAAGCGTCCACTTCAATTCCACACTCAGCGACGTCTTGAAAAGGCAGAACACCGGGGCACCGACGGAATGTGATGTTGTTGTTGTTGTTGAGATTGTCGGACCGTAGTCCGACACGGGCCTTTGCTTATAGGCGGCCCGTTTGGTGGTTCCGGCTGGAGCTCCAGGAGCAGCCAGACCGGATTGGAGGTGGTCCCACCTGCAGATTGGAAGGATACTGCAGGTTGCAAGTGTGAGCGGACCCCCGATCAGTGGACGCTTACCACCAACCCCCACTCTTGGACGTGGTCAGTTTCGGAGTGGCGCGCCCCCCGAACTTGGGTCAGCACTTGCTGGGAGAGGATACTTTCTAAGCTATCTGGGTGGTGGGTATCGTGTGATGACCCGGAGTAAGTGGTGAATGTGGTCTGTATGGGCCTTTTGGGTTAGAGTGGCCGCTAGTGTTGCGTGTGTTTCTTGGGAGATTTGAGTTCTGTTTCGGAGGCTTTGTGTGACCTCGCAGTCGAGGAGATAGTGTTCAAGTGGGTTGGCTGCTGGCTCCTGACAGTAGGTGCATTCCATGACGTCATTTCCGATCATCTGCCAGGAGCACTTGTACCCTAGTCGTAGTCGATGAAGGCTGACTTGGGTTTGTCTGGGATTTTTCTTGTCAGCGAAAGGTGGTTCCCCTTTTGTGGCCGCCAGGTACCATTTGGCTGATTGGGAACCAGCGTTGAATGCGTGAAGGAAGCTCTTTTTGATGTGGAGCTTGCTAGTCTTTCTGAGGTGATTCTTGATCTGTTGCACGCTTGCTGGAACTTGGATGTGTACGCTACTAGAACGTGTAGCTGCCTTGGCTGCTTCGTCTGCCACGTCGTTTCCTCCGATCCCCACATGACTGGGAATCCAGTGTAAGACGACTGGGCGGTTTTGGCTTTGGAGTTCCTGTAGCTGTGCGAGGATCGCGGTAATGATGTGGACGTTGTCTCTTGGTTGACTGTTGCAGCGCCTGCATGGCCGATTTCGAGTCCGTGTGAATTATGATGGACTTGTTGTGTTGCAGCGTGTTGTAGGGCCTTTGAGATTGCTACCAGCTCTGTTCGTAGGGTGGAGCAGTCATTGGAAAGTCTCCATCGGAGGGTCTGACCTTGGGTGTAGAAGGCCGCTCCGGATCTATGATGTTTTGGGTCCACCGAGCCGTCTGTGAAGTATGATGCTGCATCAGCCGGTGTCTCGGTGGCTATGGCTTCGAGTTATTTTTTTGAGGTCCTTCTGGAGGTTGGCTTTACTATCGCCTAGGTCGGTAATTTTGAATGTGGCTGGTGGAGGGCTCCATGGTGGAGGAACAACGTAACCATTGTCTCGTGTGTCTTGGTTGTTCTTGACGAGTGTTTCTGCTTGCAGGTGTCGGATGACCTCGCTTGCCTCGTGCGACCAGGTGGCCCCTCGCACTCTGTGCTCGATTTGGAGGGAGGCACTGATCCGAATTTTGGCAACTGTGGGCTTATCTGATCTACAGATTTTGGCGAGGAGACCGGCTGTCACCTGCTTGACTCGTACTGCCAGGGGTGGTAGTTCGGTTTCCATTTGCAAATTGCAAATTCTGGTCCACATGGGTGCTCCGAGCATGGTCCTGAGAGCATTATTTTGGATTACTTCTACCTTGGCTATTTGGTCTTCCCTCAGTCCAATGAGTGCTGGAGCACTGTAATCTACCAGCGATCTGATGGCGGCCGTGTAGTAGGCTTTGAGCACATGAAGGTTTGCCCCTGCGGTTGTGCTGGTGAGCGACCTCATTATATTGTGTGTGCTCTTCGTCCTGTGCCTGAGATACTCGAGTTGCGGCTTGAAGGTGAGTTTCTGGTCAAACCAGATTCCAAGACACTGGTGGGCGTTGGTCCAGACTACCGGCGTGTTTTGTATGGAGAGCATCTTGTCTGGTGTGTCTGTGCAGATGGCCATCGCTTTCGACTTGGCTGGATTTATCTTGAGTCCAAGTCTGTTGCACTCTTCTTCTATAAGTTGGAGTGCGTGTTGCGTGTTGGCTAGTCTGTTTAATCCTCTTACTATAAGCTGTAAGTCGTCTGCATAGCATAGGAGCTTGGCTGTTTGTCTGAAAGGAAGTTTGACGAGATTTTCCATCAGGACATTGAACAGCATTGGACTGAGGATGCCTCCTTGTGGGGTTCCGTTTTCATGGACCCTGTAGCTTGAGGTTGCTCCCTGAAAGCGTACTCGTGCTTCTCTCTGTGTGAGGTAATTCTGGATCCACCCCAGCAACCTTCCTTTGACGCCTTTTTCAGCGAGCGTAGTTGTAATGGCCAATGGATTTGCTAGTTCGAAGGCCTTCTCCATGTCGAGGAAGACCACCAGAGCTGTTTTGTAGTCCACTGTGCCGAGTATCTCGGCGATGTTGTTGCCTGTGCCGGTGTTCTCGGTGTAAGCAAAGATGTGAGGGTGTGGGCTGCCTACTTTCCACTTGAGTCGGTTGAGAGCCATCCTTTCTCCCATCTTCGCTATGCAGCTGAGAAGGGAGATGGGCCTCGGTTTGTCTGGTTCTCTGGGCTTCGGAATGGGCTGTATATCTGCCTTCTTCCATTCCGGTGGGAGTCTTTGTGCTGTCCACGAAGCATTGATGGCTTGCAGCAGAGCCTCGTGTCCGGCTGTACCGGCATGAGAAAGCATGGAGTAGGTTATCCTGTCGGCCCCTGGTGCTGTGTCCTTGCTTCGTTTTAGCGACTTCTGGAGTTCTTGCTGGTTGAATGGTCTGTCAGTGTCATCTTCACTGTTGCAGGCCTCTTCGATCATCTGCAGTCTGACCTGTCGCAGACGCCGTTGTGTCTCCTCCGCCTGTCTCGGGAGGTTTTTCGTTGCTGCTCGGTCAGAGAACAGTTTTGCAAGTCTCTCGGCTTCCTCTTCTGGGTTGGGATGGGTTGGTGGTGGTGGTGTTGCCTTCCCAGATGCCCTTCGGATCTGGGCCCACATCTTGCCAAGGGAGGTGTGCTCGTTCAGTTCGGAGCACCACTTGAGCCAGCTTACGTTTTTTATTTCTTCCTTCTCTTCCCTGGTATCCTTAACTATGACTTGCAGGAGATGTCTGTTTGTTGCCGTGGGATGTCTCCTGTAGTTTCTTCAGGCCATGTTCACTCTGTGGTTGAGTTCTTTCACCCAGGGACAGTAGTACCAGTAATCATTGTACTGTCTTGATGTGGGTTTTGTTTTTGGGATAGCCTCTTCTGCCGCTTGGTGAAACGCCTCGACCAATTGTTGGTGGAGGGTTGTCTCGTCCACGGGTGCTGCGCCGGCCGGCTGTGATTTTTCGCGCCACTTAGCCAGGTCTTTCTTAAAGAGTCCCCAGTCTGCCTTTTGGGTATTGTATCTCCATCTCGGGGGGGGGGGGGGGGGGGGTGGAGTGGGGAGTTTGTTCACCTTCAGCGTTGTTAGGGTGGCGAAGTGGTCACTGGTCAGCGTGGGGTGTAGCTGCCAGGAGGCCGAAGGCTGTAGTGTACTGGAGACAAAGGTTAGATCTAGCCTTCCTCCCCTAGTGTGGGCGGGCTCTCCGGTGTTCAGGAGGCAGATCTCGGGTGTATCTTGAAAGGTGGTGTATAGGTGTAGGCCGTCTTCATTTGTGGGGCTTGCCGAGCTTAGGAAGGGATGATGTGCGTTGAAATCCCCTCCTATGAGTGTGGCGTGGTCAGCGGCCGAAGCAAATAATTGAGTCACCTCCAGTGAGCCCCTTGGGTTCTTGTAGATGTTGTGAACAGTTAATTCCCGTTCTTGGAGGGTTACTTTGACAGCCTGTGTCTCGATGTTTTCCCCAGATGGAAATTGCTGCGTGACCTCGGATGAGGGTATGCTTGACTTGACCAGGATCATACATCCTCTTGTTGACGCCTGCGTGAAATGCCTCCTGTATGTCTTGTAACCACTGAATTTGAAACAGTGGTGTTCTTGTAGAAGTGTTTCTTGTAGCAGTATGATGTCAAGCTTGTCCTTGGCTGCTGCTTCTTGTAGGAGGTGTTTCTTGTTTTTGATGCCGTGAGCATTCCATGTTAGGATGTTCAGGGTGCTGATGTTTTCCACCACTGTTTCATCGGGGACTTCTGGTGGTCCTCGATGGAAATGTCTAAGTTCGATTCCAACTGGATCAGGTTCATATCTTCGTGTTGTGTGGTTTTTGCCTTCTGGGCTGTGGTTCGGTTCAGGGGAGTTGAAACGACCAATTTCTTTCTGGGAGCTGTCGGTATCTTGGGTTCTCTGGTGGCCTTCTTCGGTGTAAAGTGTACCTCGGCTGTCACTCGTGTGATGACCGGCGTGGCTTCCTCCACTGAGGTGGCTGGAGCTGTGGCGACTTGCCCGAGGACGCTCCCCATGAGTATTTGGAGGTGTGTGGGTTGGATCTTGTGGCCCAGTAGTCCGGCTAGGCCCTCCGCGAAGGTTGTCAGTACCTTGGCTAGGTCTGATACGTGTATCATTCCTTCTGGTGCCTTGGTGTGTGCTTTTTTTGTCTTTCTCGTGGTTGTCTTTGTCTGCTGCTTGGGGGGCTGAGGTGTGGCCGTAGTGAGGCCAGGAAACTGGGCTGCACTTTGGGTGTTGACCGGCTGAGGAGGTTGGCTTTGTTGTCTTGGCCTTTGGGTTCCCCACACGAAGTTACCTGGTGGGGCTGGTGTGCAGGCGGTGGGAGCCGGTCTTGCAGCTGGCCGGTTTGCCTGGACCCTCCTTGTCCTCTCGGAGCATCCAGGCGTGGTGTTTGCCCCTGCAGTTGGCACACTTGGGGGCAATTTTTTCTCCACTTTTCAGCTTGGTGAGGCAGGAGTGTGTGCCGTGCTTCTGTGCGCAGACTGCGCAGATTTCCTTGTACGTGCACCTTGTCTGATGGTGCCCGTATTTCTGGCATCTGAAGCACCGCAGGGGCTCTGGGACGAAGGGCCTCACTTCGTAGACCCCCAAGGTTTTGAGGTCTATGGTGCTGGGGGGTGAACCGTAGTGCGTTATGAGCACTTGCTTTGTGGTGGCTGTCTTGTCGGACGGGGGAGAGCATCTCTCGGTTTTTAAGATCTTTGGGTGGTTCTCCAGGGGTTCGAGAGGTAGTTCCTTTGGGTACCGGAGGACTACCGACTTCATCAGTTTCTGGGCGGGGTCTAGCTTGGTTGATACAACGGTGGTGGTGTTTTGCAGGTAGGTGTCGAGGGTGGTGGCGGAGTCCTTGTCTTTGGGGTGAATAATCTTCTCCCCCTTTAGGTTGGGCCGCACTGAGAACTTGGCCAGTGGATTTTGCTTTTCTATCTCTGTGACGGCGGTATGTGTGGTTTTGGTGTCCGTTTTCGTTATCCGGAATTTTGGCAGTGTCGTTGGAGGTGAGCTGTTGGTGGTGATGGGTGCCTTTTGGGCTGCTTGACGGCATTCGTTTCCCGAAGAAGCACGTCGGCGTTTTTTATTTTATACCTTCGTCCAGTTGTCGTCCTCAGTGGCAGTAGCAGTGGTGGTGGAGTTGGTGGAGGTGGTGGCAGTGTTCCTGCTTTTTAGGGCTTCATTGAAGGCGCGTAACTGGTCCGCTTTCTCTGTGCAGAGCCTGTCGTAGTTCGGGTCGTCAGGTTGGCGGTTCAGGCGGGGATCGCGGTTAGGAGGGCGTACGCGCTCCATAACCGGTTTTTTTTTTTTTTTTTTTTTAAATCCTACCTATTCCGGTTGAGTAAGTAGCAGAGGAATTTCAGCACTCCCCACTGGCTGGTGGTCATAGAGTGGTTCCTGAGCTTCTCTCCCGGAGCCCCGTTGGGGAAGCCTACTTCCTAGTGTATGTGACTGCTCACTTATAGACCTGAGCTAAGGGTGGCCTATTTGGGAAGGATTAGGATTGCTACCCTCTTCCCAGGTGGACCCGCACGATCACGGTTTTCCTGGAAAGACTCGGCTGGGATGAGTTTTGCTCCAACCCCCTTTCGTGTTCACAATCTCCTGGGAGGGAGGTGAACAGTTACAGGGGGCACCGCAGGACGAATACACTTTTGAGGGTGCAGGTCCCTAGGCCAGAGCGAAAAAGGAAAAATAGTAGTAGAAGGAAAAGAGCTCAAACCACGCCGGGAATATCGCGCTATAACTGCTTTCCAGCTGGAGTGTGGGTCACTCACACCACCAGTGGGGAGGGCAAGCTAATGCTCGATAAACCGGAAACGCTCGCGAGTTGTTGTTGACGATATCAGTCGTGGGTGGTCCGGTCCGGGAAGATGGCCAAACAATGGCACAAGAGAGAGGGCGGTCTTCACAGTTTCGGGTCCTGCAGGAGGTTTTGTTGAGAGGTCTTCTTAGTTCAGGAGAGATGTGTGAAGTGCGGAATGTGATGAACTGATGGTCGTGGTATGCGGTAGTGGTAGATGACCAGAGAGTTGGCAGTTGATAGGTGAAGGTCTGGGAACACAGCCCACGAGTCCAGGACCTAAGATGAGATCACAGCCAGAATTTGACGGACAGCAGGGTAGCTAGATACTGACGGTATGGCGGCTGGGTTGAATCTGCCGGTAGTGGAGATAGTCGCTGCCGTTCTCACCTCCGTCCAACCACCCCAAGTGTCGTCTGCACCAGCAAACGAGCAAGTTAGCAGCGGTAACCAGCCGGAGGATCGTTTCCGCCCTTACACACCATTTGCATGATTTTTCCATTATCCGCTGTACTTTTAAGATCCACGTAGGTAATATTCCCACAAATCTTTAAAAAAAGTATAAATAAATAAATAAAAAGCCTAGCCAGCCTTTGGGGACTATGAGGATTCGATTCGACTATTGAGGAGTGGTCGGACCTCTCTCCATACCCCTCACCGCCAAAGCAGCGAGTCTAACAATATAGTAAACAGTAATCATGTCAAATTAACAGATCCAACCAAACAAGAACCAGAATTTAAATCTTTCTGGAGTAAGATCTTTCAAATAACCTGCGAAGAAAACTTAAACTTCTGCATGACCACAGAGAGGGAAGTATCCAACCATATGTCGCAAATAACCCACATCTGGTAACCGAGCCCCATGATCGATCTGAATACACTAGATGACATGTCCCCACTAACCAAACCAATCACAGTGGACGAAATAGTAAGAACAATCAATAGTTTTAAGAACATGGCTCCTTGAGTCAGTAAAACAAATAAACTCATTTTACAGCAATTTCCAAACAACATGGTACTTCTACTAAGAAATATATTCAATGCATCCATAGCTTCAGGCCACTACCCAAAAAAGTTTAAGACAGCAATTATCAGACTGATACCAAAACCTGGAAAAGCCCCCACAGCATTAGCAATCTACAGACCAATCTCTCTATTAGAAACTCCGGGAAAAATTTTAGAGAAAATAATTAACCACCGATTAAGAACACACCTGGAACTAGAATACAAATACAACCCTAGACAACACAGGTTTAGGAAACACAGAGGAACAAACACAGCCATAGATCTTATATACGAAAGTATAGCAAACGCAATGCATAATAAAGAACAGCGCAACGTAGTTTTAAGGGATGTGTCAAAGGCGTTCGATAAGGTCTGGCACCTAGGACTTAAATATAAAATAACCAACCAAGAACTCCCTAACAACTTCACCTCTCTTCTTTGTAATTTCTTAGACCATAGAGAAGCACATTATAATAGACAATCACTTTATAGTGGAGTACCACAAGGAAGTAACTTATCCCTAACTCTTTACACAATCTACACTTCAGACATGCCGCCACCAATTCACGGTGAATACATTGCCTATGCTGATGATGTCACCAAGATCATCCGCCATCCAGGCAAGGCCAAACAGATGATGGCATTAAAAACAGCTCGCGCCATAATGCAAATCAATAATTACGAGAAGAAATGGAAAATAAGAAATAATACACAGAAACTGAAAATCATATACAATTCAAGGATAAACCCAACACCAATCACAGTAAACAACGAAGAAATACAATACTCAAACGAAAGAAAAATACTGGGGCTAACAATAACAAGAACAGGAATAAATAAACACATAACAGAACGTAATAGACTAGCCCAAATACAACTTACAAAACTAAGACGATTCAGAAAAATGGAAGAGAAAATACAACTACACGTATTTAAAGCACTAGTCCGCCCCCATCTTGAATACCCGCCAATAACATTAAACACGATCAGCCGTACCAACCAATTAAAACTCCAGGCAACACAAAACAAAGCCACCCGCAGAGCCTCCAAACAACGTCCCGCATACACAACCAAAATAAAAGAGCTTCACGAAAAATACAAAATTTTGCCATTAAACATAAGAACATACAGTGAAACACTGGGAGTATGGTACAAACTAGAAGTCATGGAAGACGAAATATATACTCAACTAAAAACAGAGGACACCACAAGATCACACAACTGGTGGCCTAAAAGCCTTCTCTATAACCCTCAAGAGCCACAACTACTGTACACTAAACAGTAAACAAATAACACATCCGTATCTACACCTCCTTTTGACCAACACTAACAAGCACCCAAGAGCCAGACCCATTATACACCACAGCATAAATAACTTCTTGACGCCAGTCACACCTTATTTTAGACCATAATATTAAAAATAAAAGATGAGAGTGTTCTACTAGTTACACAAGGACCTAGTAAACCTCTCCAACTAACACAACAACAAATATCTCCTTGCTAGCTAGCTTAGCCACCCCCGCCCCCCCCCCCCCTCCTGTCCCCTTTGAGTTCAGGCGACCTCTTGGTGCGGCTATCACCACAGCCAATCAAATCGTCTCAGCTAGGTGGATAGCCCACCTGCTCTTATTTTATACTACTTTACTCTCCCTTTCATAAATTTCTTTCTATCTTTCCTCTTCTCTCCCTTCACATGGTAAACCATTGCCATTTTATCTCCATTATCATCACCATCATCATCACCAGTGGTCAGACACGGAATGACAGAACCCAGAGCCAGATGGAGTCACACTCAGTTGCAAATCGAAGTTGGGAGGACTTCCCTTCCCAGCACCGATTCGCCAACTGACAGTCTCCCACAGGAGACAGAGTCCAGCGCCTGTCAGGACCACTCTCTCTAGGAGTACCAAGCCCTGCAGTCAGTCCCCATTTGCTGGGCCTCCCTCAGGTCACACGTGAGTCATTGTCAGAGCGATCCATAGGGTGATTTACTTATGGTGGGAAGTGTATCCATTTCATGTTTGTGTCCGAGAGTCATAGCCTAGTAGCGTCAATATAATGATATATTGATATGTCCAATGTCTATGCCATTAATTTAACTACTAAATACAGTAGCTGTACTTAGAATTGTTGTTTAAAAGATTCCCCTAAGAACATATTAATGGTTAAATAACTATTCGGCCACGCTACTAACTTTCCTCACTTTAACAATCCTACTACTATAAATTCTTCTTGTACCTTCTTGGTGGGAAATTCCCTCATTACACAAGTATGACAGGTCTAACATATTTGGCAAGGCCCGTTCTGGACACGTGACCTGCAATGTCTGGAGCTGGGTTTCACATTACGGTGTGGTTGATGTATTCCAGGTTGAGGGGAGGTTTACAGTAGTGAAATACATCAGCTGCTCGAGGAGCGTTTCCTGCCATTCTCCGTGAGAGGGTTCACCCTTTCCCACCTGGGCCCATTTTATTTGTCCAAGACCGGTGCCCCATACACACTGTCCGCGTCGTTACACAGTGGTTGCGAGGCAGGACAACCTTCAACTCCTAGCCCAGCAAGGGAGCAAATATGAACGTTATAGAGCCAGGGGCTGATCCACGGTGGGTCCTGGGCGTCCGAACCCCACTTTTCATCAGAAAACTCTAACACTTTTTCTTTAATGCAGTATTGTAAAATTATTTTATATTAACCTCACAATATCTGTTACTATCAAGTGCACATGGCTTCAAAAGGACCTCAAAATGCCAGTGATATTGATCAGATTTCAAAATATTTTCTGGGGGTTTACAGCCCCGTCTCCCCCACCTCAAAACCCCTCATCTGGGTGGGCTTGCTATTCTCGTCATGTTCCCACACCCACAATTTCTTGGACCCCCCTTTTGATATTCCTGGATCCGCCCCTGGAGCACGTGTGGGCATACATGGTCAACACGTGGGAAATGGTGCACATTAATAGACAGCGGGAATGCAACAAGGGCAGACCAGAGCTGGTGCGTGACCTTGTGGCATCCATGCCAAACAGGCTACAGGGCGGTTGGTCTGGCTACTACTTGAATAATTTTGCAGACAATATGTGTTAAACATAATTTATGAAATCTTAAGAATAAATTGATTGACTCACAGTTTAAATTTTTAATTGTAAATTTATTTACAAAGATATTGAGTGCACTATATGTAGTATTAAGTAGGCAACATTTATGGATACCTATACTAGTCTAACTAGTAATAAATTATGGTCATGTTAACTTTACCATATTTTGCATCAAACGCTAATCCAGTGGTTCTCAACCTGGGGACCATGGCCCCCAAGGGAGTCACGGCAAGAATTTAGGGGAGCTACAGCGAGCTGTTATAAATTGTACGTTTCCAAATAATGTTGGGAATCTGAATTAAACAAAACTTGTATTACTTATTTTGACTTGGCAGAAGAGAAATTTCATTTTTTTTTGCCATTTTGTTTAATCATAACGACAATACAATTTTAATATTTACATACTCTGGTGTTATTTTTTTTTTCTTACGGATTATTTAAGGTTTCACAGGTCCAGTCCCTGTCTGTGTGACAGGAGCTGGACCGAGCTGCTGAACTGGCTTGTTCAGTACGTATCCGTGTGTCATCCCTTTGCAAGTGGTGATAGGACCGAATGATCTCAGTCTGGCCTGGGATACCATCACGAAAACTGGAGTGTATTGTCTCTGAACCATATATTGTGTTTGAGCTTGACTCAAGCATAATATACTCAGTAATTGGTGTTACTTATTTTGTTTCATAATTCATGTGGTTGCTGCTTTACGTGGGTGAAATATTTGTACACTTCCTATATTAATTATTTCCTTATTTATTGGTGCCAGTGTTGTTCATACTCATTCTTAAATTATATAATCCTACCATTTTTAGTGCTAAGTTGGTATGACTCAATATTCTTCTCGTTCTTCCAAATTGGGCAGTGCTTGTTAAAGGAAGCGTGTTCTTGCTTATAGGAAGTACACTACAGCTTGCTAGCTTGAGTGTGAATGTTTACCTGTGTGCATGTTTGTGTATGACTGCATGTGTGCTTTATGTGTGAGTGCATGGGCGTGTTATGTATGTGAATGTGTGTGTGTGTTTGCCATTCTAACTCTTGCCCTATTTATCTGTCCTTCTTTATCATTCTTTAATCTTTATCACTTGTCTGTTTGTCTGTTCTGGGAGAAAAATGAAGGAGGCCACGAGGATGTTGAAAATTCCTCAAGGGGGGAATGGAGTGAAAAAGGTTGAGAACCACTGCGCTAATTAATCAGTGTTTTGCCCACTTCTTGTTGAGACACTTTTTTTATTAACTGTGTCGCTCATAAGTCAGTCATACCCCCATCATATAATCCATTGTAGGGATCAAGCCAAGGTTACATGCAGTAGACCCTATGTTAAGGCCATTATCACAGAGGGTGGTGAAACATTCTCTTATGAACCATATTATTCCTCACATAAATGCTTAGTTTTCTGGCTACCATTCTGAGGGACAATACAGATTGGAGGATTCTGGTAGCGTTGTGAACCCCAGCCACCAAGACACACTCTGTACTGTGTCATGATTATCTAATACTGATGTAACCTATTATGTCAAATAATGTAAAACTAGATTGAGTAAATTGTTTTGTGAATTTATTAACAAAACAATGACATCCTTCCCTAGTCCTTATTGAGAAATAAAAGTATCAGAGCTCGATTGTTGAACTGCGGGGGTGCTTGTTTGTGTGTGTTTCTAGGAAGGGAGGGGAGGGAATGGAGGGAGAGAGGGAGGCGATTGCTGGACAACGGACCCTTCGTCCAGTTAGGGTGGGCGGACTTTACCCCATCCACCTTGACTGTAGTGAGAACTTTTGTCCTGGACTGTACTTTTGGTGAAAAGGTAGGTAAGTGATGGTTCTATGATGAGCGCATCCAACCTTCATAGCGAGCGGACGCGCTGCGCGTCGATCCCTGCTCATTTCAAATTGTAGACCGTTACGACTGTCGGCCTTGTTTTTCACGCTGGGTTCTCTCTGGCTGCTTTATCTTGTAGTTGTACATGGATATTATTATTCATGTACACTGCGCTTCTTCCCTATCCTATCCTTTCGCAGAGTCCCTGATGTTTGGTAACGACGCGAACCCTGCGGGCAGAGCCAAAAGGGGGGCCCTCAGAGGGCTGCTGACAGTGCTGAGTCGAGACAGTAAAAGTGGCAACATTTTCTGTTAGGGATACGGCAGTGCTTCATAACCTGTCAATGTTAGGTGTTAGTGTAACGAGCCGAGTTTTCTCTTTTCAATAATTTACCATCCAGCTATTCTTTTCTGTTAGTATTCTAGTTATTCATATACTTATATGTTCTGTGTAGCATTCTTATATAAGTAACTCTTATGCTTCTCTGCTTATGTTTTCCAAGTCAATGTTCTTCCTTTAAATTTCCTGTCATATATTATGATCTCTTCCATATATTTCGTTCTAGTTATATTCTAAACCATGGATTAACCTGGGAAACCATGTCTTTCTTATTATCACACTTATTATACTTACAACGGTAGCCTGCCACCACCCAGGATTTTCTAGAATATAACATCTCTTAGTTAACTGTTAGGTAGCGAGCTTCTAGGCACGTGAGTTAGTTATTTTCTGAGAACCAATGTGGGAAAGGATAGAGTGGTGATACTCGTAGACGTAGATTACTAATTCAATATTTATTAACACAGTGATTGGATAAGATGCATCTTAGATTCACTCAGACAAAACAGAACTGCAATTTGTTTCTTAAGTCATCAAACACTTCAAGAACTTATTACCTCATTAAATACCTCCAAATACTTATTACTTCAATCGACAATTGTGGTATTGTCACTGCCAAATGATATTCAGTACTGGGTATACACCAGATATCACTGGACCCTCAGGTCTTACCTTACCAAGTAGCAAATTACTCTTCACTTCTTGGTTATATCATTATACTCTCAGATTATCATTTCATGGTCACTACCAATGAATACATAGCACAATGAACAACTCCACAATTATCTCAACATACAATACCTCCTGTTAATTCACAAGGAACAACATGGCACTTTTAACTCTCATTCAGTGGTTCAATACTTAACCTGGGATTCTATATTTCTGCTAGTTATCCCCAAACAAGGTACCATAATACTTGTGCCTGTATAACTGTGAGGAGTGCCCCAGGGTAACGCTGGTTCTCTACAACAAATGAAGATCGCTGTTAGGGGTCGGTTATAGACCGATACACGCTCAGGGAGTGGGCGCCTGGTTTGCAGGAAACGGACTTCCCAGTTCAGTCCTGTCGAATTAACGGCATCGTCCAACCCGGTTACCGCCCGACGTTAGCCGATGAGTATTCAGCTCAACACACTGGAGAGACGTTGAGGAAGTCACGAATGCGTAAAGGTCTAACTTCAACTATACAAAACATACGCCTGGCAACGGTTCAGACAATATCTAAATCTCTACGTTACTCGACTTAATTGGCACAGAATTCACTATGTTAACACATGAGCACTGATATTCACCAAAATTGACTAAGTTAAACTGAGTTAATAGGCGGCGGGAACACACGTTAACATACCTGGAGAGACGTAGAGGAAGTCACGAATGCGTGATTCTCCCTCGTGTCGAGGTATATACGTGCCCCTGCTGGGTAGCTTGGGCCTCCATATTCATACCAGAAGGGTCGATCTTACCAACAACATAACTTCTCTATCATTTTGGATCACTGTATACTTAGTTATGAACTCCGGTGTTCTTGATCAGGGTAATTTCCTATGTCTATTCATATAATCTAATCAGAGGTTGAGCTTGCCAGGAAAAAGTGGAATATACACGTCGATAACATTAATTCTGCAAGCTCAGGTCTGAGACGAACAAGGAGCTAGTCACAGGGAGGCGCTAGATCTTGGAGATTATACCAGTTGACAGAATAGTTCAGGAGATTAATGACTTTCTCAAATAGACAACTGACACTAATTAAACTATAAACATCAGATTCTCTGATGTCGGGGCGACAAAATGATATAACTTCAGGCGCGATCAGAAACTCCTGGATACCCCCACGGACGACCTAAAATACGCCACTCTAGCTGGCAAACTCGACACTCACTTACTTGACACGTTCTACTAACGATAAGGACAGTTGAAGCATTCTACCCCACTCACAATGGATCTTGAATGTTCCAACTGTAAACAGACATATCTAAGTTGACTCAAAACAAAGGTGTTCTCTCTCACACTCACATTCATTTTATAGAGAGGTTGGTTTCAGTAAGTCAGAGAAAATGGGATAACGGAGGACTGAGGTGTCTTGAAGTGATGAGAAAACGGACTCCTCAGATGGAGGACTCAAACGAAAGCCGAGTTACATGTTTTGTGGGTTATTGAGCGTAATATGAATCATTTGATTTTGGCGCTAACTGACGTGTAAGACCGTGGTCATTACAAAGCTTTCCCCTCCCAAAGATTCAACATTATGCGGTATAGTCGACAAAACATTCACAGTAAATACACAATTTCAAACACAATATCTTGCACTACTGGGGTAATGGTCAACAATACAGGTAACACACATGTTACAAAATTTTCACATACATAAAATTTTGCAACTCAAATGAATAATCACAAAAACTCCCAGACATGGGCAGATAAAACTAACAAAGCAATACTGGTCATGACCCACAGAAGAACATAATCATACGTCAATAGTACAGACATAATAATAAAAACAGGCCGGCCTTAATTATAGTTTTTGTACATTTGTAACTACACCATCCACCAGGATGACAGGTAGTTTTGTAGGACACTTTCAACTACAACATCCACTAGGATGACAGGTAGCTATGTAGGACACTTTCAACTACAACATCCACGAGGATGACAGGTAGCTTTGTAGGACACTTTCAACTACAACATCCACTAGGATGACCGGGAGCTTTGTAGGACACTTTCAACTACAACATCCACTAGGATGACCGGTAGCTTTGTAGGACACTTTCAACTACAACATCCACTAGGATGACCGGTAGCTTTGTATCTAGGCGATTGATCACATATGTATAACACTGGGTCCAAGCACCAAATTCAGCAATTGAGATCTCAAGCTAGGAGTAGTTAGGCAGACCCCATCCAGTCACTGAAGTATTAGGGTTGACCTTACCACGGAAGAATCATTGTTCACTCACGAGACGAAGCAAGATCTAAGTGGCCAGAGCATGGACTCAAATAGACTATAATGCCAGCGACCCGGTCCACGTGAAACCCCCAAAACCTCGGTTCCCTTCCGTACTTTGCAATGCAAGAGTCTTAAACTGCACTAGGTCCATGTACTCCTGTACACGCCTAGCCGTAACTCTGCAATGCAAGCGTCTTAAACTGCACTAGGTCCATGTACTCCTGTGCACGCCTAGCCGTGACTCTGCAATGCAAGCGTCTTAAACTGCACTAGGTCCATGTACTCCTGTACACGCCTAGCCGTGACTTTGCAATGCAGGCGTCTTAAACTGCACTAGGTCCATGCACTGTACTCCTGTACACGCCTAGCCGTGACTTGGCAATGCAAACGTCTTAAACTGCACTAGATCCATGTACTCCTGTACACGCCTAGCCGTGACTTTGCAATGCAACCGTCTTAAACTGCACTAGGTCCATGTACTCCTGTATACGCCTAGCCGTGACTTTGCAATGCAACCATCTTAAACTGCACTAGGTCCATGTACGGTACTCCTGTACACGCCTAGCCGTGACTAAAGTCCAGCCCCACTACCTCCTACACCAACTTAGGCCTATGCGCATAGGACCTCCAGGTAAACTTGAGCACTCACACCAAATGATGTTCTCACTGCAGTAAGAAACATCTACTCATTCCTCTGGCCCAGGCTACACACTGACAATCCCTTCACAAAAAGTCTCACACTGGCCAAACTTGCATGGCAAAACCACCAGTTGATGTTCATTCTCTGATTCTTAGTCTTCTTCCTGAAGACTGAGGTCAGAGGTTGGTGGTCAGTTTTGATACTAAATTGTGTGCCCCACAAAAGAAATGATGGAAAAACTGGCATGCTAATACAATTCCGAGGGCTTCCTTATCAGTGGTAGAATAACGAGTCTCAGAGGGTTTTAATTTTCTGGAAAAATAACCGACCGGACGTAACGAGCCATCTGTCTGCACCTGATTGAGGGAAGCTTCCACACAGACGTCACTGGCATCGCTGTGCAATTCAAAGGGTTTGTCGGCATCTGCTTTAACGAGAACTGGAAATGACGTGAGGGCGTGTTTCAACGTATCAAAGGACCTCTGACATTTATCAGTCCACACGAAAGTGACATTTGCTTTAGTGATTTCGGTGATAGGATAAGCTATCTTGGCAAAGTTGGGGACCTGTTTACAGTAGAATCTACACATTCCTAAAAACCGGCAAACTTGCTTCACATTAATTGGGGGTTTAGGTTTACACTCTGATACAGCTCGGACATTCCCTGGATCTGGTTCAATGCCTCTCTCTGACATTACATGCCCTAAAAATTTCACTTGTTGTTGGCCAGACTGACACTTCAATAAGTTTAACTTGATTCCCATTTCTACAAATCTATCAAACACTCTGGCCAGCCTGTCCACCACGTTGTGAAATCATTAGCCCACACTATCACGTCATCAAGGTAGTTTCTCACCCAGTTCTTCACTGCAAAAAGGGGCTACCACTAGGTTTACTTCTCTGGTAAAATAAAACGAATAACGGGACTAGTTGAAAAAGCCCAAAAGATAAGCTTATAAACTTCATAAGTTATATTCCATCACTAAATGGGGTTAGGTCTCGACTTTTGTCGTTAAGTATTACTTTAATTATTTGCGTCTTTCCAGTCTAAAGTAGCATAATACTTATTTCCGGCAGCTTTTCCTACTAATTCATCTAACCTGGGAAGAGGTTGTATATCTACTTTCAAATGTTGGTTTACCGCTCGGAAATCTAAACACATGCGTTTGGAACCATTGGGTTTAGTGACTAAAACAATGGGAGACAACCAAACAGCGGTTGATGGTTCGATATGTCTGTCGTGCATGTCGGTGATCATGCCTTTAATGACATCCTTAGCCTTTTCAGGGTGTCGGTACTGTGGCCCATTCTTCTGTTCAAGCTGGATCGCCAAGTAATGGGGTGCACATAAGGAGATTTCATTTGCTTGACTGACTGTACATAAATCATCATATACTTGTGGAATGTTCCCTAGATTGGTCCCTGCAGTATCTAAATAAGAAATTTCTCACTCCGGGATTAGCTCATACTACCCAAGTATTGTACAGGTGAGCAAACAAACTGCTTTCGAGGTTACGTTACTAAAAGGAACATATATACATGAATCCGAATTGACGCTCACGCATATTTCTGGATGTTGTTTGAAATAACGATGGGTAAACCTGAGACGTAAGATCTGACCTTCTCCCTTCTCAAACACCCAAATTCTAGTAGCCATGACAACCACTAGCTTTCTCAGTCTTCTTTGCATACGAGTTGCAACTTATTAACAACTACTGTGATCATCGTGCGTTGATGTCCCAACAAAACTTCTACAAAACTACCCCACCAAAGATAAACTCAATTAACACCCTTCAAGACACGGGGGGTAAACATTAACACAAACTTGCATAGGATACTTCTATAAATTATAATCGTGAAAATTATTGGTAATAGTATCGGAGACTGTCACACAAAAAATTAACGATCTCTAAAGAAAACAACACACAGTTTCACTTCACAAGGTACTCAGAGTAATGCTAAAACATTAAGTGATGATACTTGACGAGAATGTCCCATGAAAATATCACTCTACATTTCAGGAATGACTAACAGACAAGCCGATTTTCGGTACTCGACAAGTATTCACTGTCTCTTTTCAATTATCTGGACTATGTGCTGTACTCAACACTTGATGGACCTTACTTGTAATTTCAACTAGTATCTGGTTTCAGGGTTTCAGAGATTGCATTCTTAGAGGCATCCATCTCACCACAGGGTTCTCAACCCAATCAACACATTTGCTGAAAATACACAGGCATTAGTTCTCAAATACATATAGCCCATTTATTAACACTGCATATAAGTCTGCACTGTAAGAAATTGTATTGCAGTCTTTAATGAAATTATCAGTTAAAGAAACAGATTAAAAATGCCATATGGAAAAATCTCTAACAGTAAACTTTTGTTATATCAATAAATTCACTTGTCATAAACTGACATCAAATGGGAACTAAAACCCTTTCTAGTTAGATCACAATTAAAGTCACTAGAAAAAGAACCAAAAATAATTAAATACACCCACAGAGAAATCATATAACACTCAATTCAGATGATATAATATAAATTCAAGTTAGAAAAATACTTCAAGTGAGAGTCTGAACACTTTCTATTGAAATCACACCAATATTTCCAATAAATGCCACAGCTACAAATAAAACATTGGATTACATAACTTTTGTAAATATGACACTTCCGTTGACACTCAAGAGATGAACACTGTTCATCACATTTTTAACATGGAAGATGTAAACTGCCCACTCAATGTCTGCAAATATCAATAGATTAACTCACTGGTCACAAACATAAAAAAAAATTACACTAATGTGCAATTACCACTCTTCTGAAATTTCACACAATAAAAACTCAAAAGATCAGTTAGGTAGCTTACTAAAAAGTTGGTGCTTACCTAACTTTGTGACACCCAAAAAAGTTATAACTTTCTTGCACAAAATACAATTGTGAAAGTGAATCAATTGTTAGTTCTTCCCTAACTCTTTAAAAAATATCTTTGCAGTTCCAAATACAGCATTGTACAGTACTTGACACAAAAGTTTGTACTTTAAATCACACAATTATTTGTACTCCTTACTGATGACAAAATTGTACATTACTGTATACTGTATACTGTATTCCTTCAAATTGGTTCTCAAATGAAAATAATCCCACTAGCTGGTCACCATTTGTAACGAGCCGAGTTATCTCTTTTCAATAATTTACCATCCAGCTATTCTTTTCTGTTAGTATTCTAGTTATTCATATACTTATATGTTCTGTGTAGCATTCTTATATAAGTAACTCTTATGCTTCTCTGCTTATGTTTTCCAAGTCAATGTTCTTCCTTTAAATTTCCTGTCATATATTATGATCTCTTCCATATATTTCGTTCTAGTTATATTCTAAACCATGGATTAACCTGGGAAACCATGTCTTTCTTATTATCACACTTATTATACTTACAACGGTAGCCTGCCACCACCCAGGATTTTCTAGAATATAACATCTCTTAGTTAACTGTTAGGTAGCGAGCTTCTAGGCACGTGAGTTAGTTATTTTCTGAGAACCAATGTGGGAAAGGATAGAGTGGTGATACTCGTAGACGTAGATTACTAATTCAATATTTATTAACACAGTGATTGGATAAGATGCATCTTAGATTCACTCAGACAAAACAGAACTGCAATTTGTTTCTTAAGTCATCAAACACTTCAAGAACTTATTACCTCATTAAATACCTCCAAATACTTATTACTTCAATCGACAATTGTGGTATTGTCACTGCCAAATGATATTCAGTACTGGGTACACACCAGATATCACTGGACCCTCAGGTCTTACCTTACCAAGTAGCAAATTACTCTTCACTTCTTGGTTATATCATTATACTCTCAGATTATCATTTCATAGTCACTACCAATGAATACATAGCACAATGAACAACTCCACAATTATCTCAACATACAATACCTCCTGTTAATTCACAAGGAACAACATGGCACTTTTAACTCTCATTCAGTGGTTCAATACTTAACCTGGGATTCTATATTTCTGCTAGTTATCCCCCAAACAAGGTACCATAATACTTGTGCCTGTGTAACTGTGAGGAGTGCCCCAGGGTAACGCTGGTTCTCTACAACAAATGAAGATCGCTGTTAGGGGTCGGTTATAGACCGATACACGCTCAGGGAGTGGGCGCCTGGTTTGCAGGAAACGGACTTCCCAGTTCAGTCCTGTCGAATTAACGGCATCGTCCAACCCGGTTACCGCCCGACGTTAGCCGATGAGTATTCAGCTCAACACACTGGAGAGACGTTGAGGAAGTCACGAATGCGTAAAGGTCTAACTTCAACTATACAAAACATACGCCTGGCAACGGTTCAGACAATATCTAAATCTCTACGTTACTCGACTTAATTGGCACAGAATTCACTATGTTAACACATGAGCACTGATATTCACCAAAATTGACTAAGTTAAACTGAGTTAATAGCCGGCGGGAACACACGTTAACATACCTGGAGAGACGTTGAGGAAGTCACGAATGCGTGATTCTCCCTCGTGTCGAGGTATATACGTGCCCCTGCTGGGTAGCTTGGGCCTCCATATTCATACCAGAAGGGTCGATCTTACCAACAACATAACTTCTCTATCATTTTGGATCACTGTATACTTAGTTATGAACTCCGGTGTTCTTGATCAGGGTAATTTCCTATGTCTATTCATATAATCTAATCAGAGGTTGAGCTTGCCAGGAAAAGGTGGAATATACACGTCGATAACATTAATTCTGCAAGCTCAGGTCTGAGACGAACAAGGAGCTAGTCACAGGGAGGCGCTAGATCTTGGAGATTATACCAGTTGACAGAATAGTTCAGGAGATTAATGACTTTCTCAAATAGACAACTGACACTAATTAAACTATAAACATCAGATTCTCTGATGTCGGGGCGACAAAATGATATAACTTCAGGCGCGATCAGAAACTCCTGGATACCCCCACGGACGACCTAAAATACGCCACTCTAGCTGGCAAACTCGACACTCACTTACTTGACACGTTCTACTAACGATAAGGACAGTTGAAGCATTCTACCCCACTCACAATGGATCTTGAATGTTCCAACTGTAAACAGACATATCTAAGTTGACTCAAAACAAAGGTGTTCTCTCTCACACTCACATTCATTTTATAGAGAAGTTGGTTTCAGTAAGTCAGAGAAAATGGGATAACGGAGGACTGAGGTGTCTTGAAGTGATGAGAAAACGGACTCCTCAGATGGAGGACTCAAACGAAAGCCGAGTTACATGTTTTGTAGGCTATTGAGCGTAATATGAATCATTTGATTTTGGCGCTAACTGACGTGTAAGACCGTGGTCATTACATTAGGGCTTGGCTAGGCCCCCGTCAGGGGATTGTCTGTTCACCTTACCCCTAGACCCGTCTTTACTCGCCTAGGAAGCGGACAGAAGGAGCGGCATCCATGGGGTTTAGCTGAGGTGGACAGATTAGGCAGGATTTTCATGTATGTTACTGACAATGGCCAAAGTGAGAGTGAAGATCTCCGGAACCCAGACCCAGGGGTCTCGGATTGGGCTAAAAAGGTTATTGAGCGACCTAAGGGTGATGATAAATAGACTTGTCGATCTGAGAGATGGTTACATCATCCTCACAGAAACAGATGAAGATGCTGATAAACTACTGAAGTCTAGTGCCATGGACAAAATGAAAACTAACGGTTACGAGGTCATTGTCCCACGGGAATACGGCGCCAAGCTCACCCTTGTATGTAAGAAGTTAGACAAAGATGTAGTGGAAAATAATGCAGAAGAAATAAGAGATGAAATAGAAAAGCAAAACAATGTCAAGGTTGTGGAGGTGTATCCTATGTATGCCCATAATATAATCAACGTTCGCTTTGCAGACACAACGGATGCAAAAAGAATGAAGGAGAAGGGGCTCTATGCATATGTCACTTCCATCTCATCACACCAAATAGAATATGAAAAGTATACGCCCATCCAGCAATGCATGAAGTGCTATAAATACAATGACCACATGACCATGAACTGCCCCCTTCAAGGGGTCATATGCTCTGAGCGTTCATCTCATCAGCACTTCTACAAAAACTGCCGTAGCACCATAAAAAAGTGTGTCGTTTGCGAGGGTGGCCACAGGAACTTCTCTGCCATCTGCCTGGTCAGGAAACAGGTAACTCAAGAAACAGAAAAAAACTGACCGAAATAACCAAACAAAAAGAAACCATGGAAATTTCTAAAACTACAGAAAGGACCACTCAGTCGACGATCATGGCTTACAGCAAAACCCTAAAAGACGCTCTGAAAGAAACTCAAGCAGACTCCCAAAAACTCAATGTTACGAGTGAGCGTTCCATCGTTGGTTGTGGATTCGCAACGTGAACGTCTTTTGAGATTTAGGAGTAATGATAAGTAGGAACCTTAAGCCAAGTAAACAATGTGTTTTTGCTCGTAACAAGGCTAATAAAGTACTTGGGTTCATACAAAGGAGTGTTAGTTACAAGACTAGCGAGGTCATCCTAAAACTGTATCTTGCTCTTGTGAGACCACACCTGGATTACGCAGTCCAGTTCTGGTCACCGTATTACAGAATGGATATAGAATCCTTGGAAAGAATCCAGAGGAGAATGACAAGACTAATCCCGGGTATCAGGAACCTTGAGTATAGAGACAGGTTAAAGCATCTTAATTTGCACTCCCTTGAGAGACGTAGAGCGAGGGGCGACCTGATAGAGGTGTATAAATGGAAGGCAGGGCTAAACAAAGGGGACATTACAAAGGTACTCAAATTATCCAACCAGGAGCGAACTCGTAACAATGGTTTTAAATTGGACAAATTTAGATTTAGGCGGGAAATAGGTAAACACTGGTTTGGAAACAGAGTAGTGGATGAATGGAACAAGTTACCAAATATCATCATTAACTCGAATGCGCTGAATTGCTTCAAACATAGGTTGGATGCTCATATGAGCAATAGGGGTTGGGTGTAAACGAGACTGCCCAGTATGGGCCAATAGGCCCGCTGCAGTTTCCTCCATTCTTATGTTCTTATGTTCTTATGTTTGTGACGTCATTTCTCCCGCGTCCGCTCGCTTTGTTTACTTTAGTACGGGCCCGGCAGTGTTTAGTTAAGTACAGAGTATCTCCTTTCTTATTGTACAGTATGTTTCTAGTGGTATAACGTGTAAACCTTGCTCGACTTTTATAACACCAAGTAAAGTATTATTTGTGAAAGATTATTGTTAATCATATTTTGGAGTTCCACGGAAAATAACTTAGTTATTTATGAGGTTTCGTGTGGTGGATAGACCACGTTGTTCATCGTAGTTTCTAGACTAAATAAGTCTTTACTTTTGTGTTCATTATTTTATCACTCGGTTGAGTAATTTATTTGATCAGATTTAACTTGTATTTGTTTATTTTTGTACATACTGATATATTTATTTTATTGATTATTTGTTAATATATTGTTATTAAAACTACTGTATGTATTTCAATATACCCCATGGTAATGAGGTGATAATTTGGTGGGATCTATTCCTGGACCTATAATACAAAGTGTAATTTGTGAATTTGTGATATTGTTACACCCTTAAGAGGCCCAAGGGTCGTAACACTCAACAATGTCAGCGAGACCAGGGAAGTCCTGCAATCAGAGATAAGAACCAGGCAGTTACTGAGTCACTGGGCGCCATGAGGGGCGCAGTGGCGGAGAGCATTAGGAGCGTCTCCTCTCCATAGCTGGATGAGTCCAAAGCCACCACTATATACTTGTCTTACCTGCATGCCCACCACATGAACATGGTTCATCCAGGTTCATTGTAATGGCCCCTGTCTCATCAACAGAAGTATTATATAAATGGGTTATTTACATCTGATTTATATTCAGATTTATCCCCTGCAACTTTCCACTGGCTATGAGGTGACATGTTCAATGCACGTGATAAGGTGCGCCCACGGGAAGCTGCGTCATACTATGCTGAGTAAAGGCATAAGTAGCCGGCTCTCTGGCGACCTAAAGCGAGCAGTAGTTTGATATCCTTGACTAGAGGAAACGTTATTTGAGAGCAGCAGTGGATGGCTCCGTCTTCCCTCAAGGGGAACGACGTACCAACACAGTTCTCCCTCGATGGGTCACTACTCACAGTCACTCACACCAACTAATATCGAACGGATGTTGATTTACGTTTATGTACATAAACGCCGTCCTTTCTCATCACACTCATAAATAGTGGAACATACGGTTGATCTACACTCAGGAATTATATAAACATAATACTTTTCTAATAAAACAAGAAACTTCAATTGGGTTTCGTTACTAAAGCCCAATATAATATATGTGAACCAACCTGGTTAATTGGGAATTAACCAACCGGCTCATCATTCTCGAAACACCTCAACGAGACACTAACCAGGAACAACATTGCACCTGTTGAAATAAGCGACAAAGTCCTTTCAAAAGAAATCCTGAAGGCAGTAACCCACTCAATGACTTATCGAGGACCTCAACCCACGCCAGAAATAGACCATGACCTCCCTGATTTAGGCAAAAGTCAGTATAAACGTAGCCCCGACGTGGCCAGTTAGTCCCCCCTGGGATCACAGCTCCAACGACACCATAAATCTCCGTGACCCCAATACATGTACTCCCAGCGACGACAGTGACCATCGGACTGCAACTACAGTCAATGGTTACGACCAGATGGCGACTTACTCCACAGAGGAACAAGACCCTCGAGCTTCAGCGTTAGTAGATTACTTCGATACGCAGGCCCAGGACCTGAATACCTTTCTGTACACGGGTGACGAGAAGTTCGAGGGCCCGTCATTAACTGACAAGCAGATGTCAGAAGGTTCTGCTAAGAAGTTCCGTTCCCCTAGAAATGGCAGAAGCCGAGCATACACTTCAAGCGACGCCCCAAGCGACTCCGAAATGGCAGTCGTTAGCAGGATGAAAATTGTCCAACGTAATATCCTATACTGGACCCTTAATAGACGTAACGAACTGCCTAACTTATACTATCAATTAGACCCAGACATTGTCATGTTAAACAGTACGGGCATAAAGGACGAAAGTAAGCTGAAAATTTTGGGCTACACTGTATACCAGAGGAACATGACGGGTGAGCTGAACGATGGTGTTGCTGTGGCCATCAGGTCACGGCTGAGTCACAGAGTGTTGCCAGACTTCGAGGATTCAGTTCTGGGAGTGCAGGTGGAGACAACTAGGGAACCTGTTATTATATGCACAATGTACCTACCTCCCAGACGTCCTTACTTACCCGAACAAGACCTCAATCAGTTGCTACGCCACAGTAAACCATCATACATCATAGACTTAAATGTGCGCTATGCCATACTCGGACACGGTAATGAGAACAACGTCGGTGTGGCGCTGTATGACAACATCAGAAGGGGAAAACTGCAACACCTCGGGCCAGATTCCCCGACATTGATCAGACGTGCCAGTGCCGCAACACCCGACATAATCCTCTCTAACAACGAGGCCGTCCTGAACAGGCACGTTACCGCTGGACCCATCAGTACCAGCGATCACCTGCCAGTCGTCGTGACGCTCTCATCCAATCCCATTATGATCCCCGCCAACATCAGATCAAACCTCAAACGGGCAGACTGGGACTCCTTCAAGGAGTCTCTCAGTCTCAAGCAGGGGAGAAACCTGGAAGAAGCCAGCCCCAATGACATCGACGACGCGGTCGAACAATGGTACACGGATGTGAAGACGGAGATGGACAACAACATCCCGACCACCACTCACAGGACCATTCCCCATCCTCAAACTAGTCACCAGCTGAGGCAGCTCAGTGTCCAGTACGATCACGTGAGACAGCTAGCCAGTATCCGTAAGTGGACGCAAGATCTGAGAGATCGGTTCCGAAAGCTACAGACGAACATCCAGCACGAGAGCAAACGGCCGCCTTGGTATGGGAGGTAGTCAACAATTACCGCGATTCTGCTGCATTCTCGAAAGGGATCAAACGACTGATGAGTTCCACCTCTAGCACGGTCCCTGACCTGCTCGACCAAAACAACGTGAAAATATTCGAGTAGGAAAACCAAGAACAATTACATCGGCGATATTTCTGGAAGATCTTTACCATTAGTGAACAGGAGAACGAGGACTTCGACAGGGAGTTTATGGAGGACAATTTTGGTCAGTTGCAGGACCATCAGCACCTGCTCCAGCCGCTCCCACGGACTGACTTCACTAGACTGGTGGACGGAAGCTACCTGGCGGAGCGCATAGTTCCTGCAGATGTGTCAGCCGTCATAAAAAGGTTTAAAAATAAATCACCTGGGCAAAGCCATATTAACAAGAAGATCCTGGCTCAACTCCCCGACAACATGATAGAGAGACTTGCTCATACATGCAACGCCTGCCTCGCCTCTGGATACTTCCCTAAGATGTTCAAAATCGCCGTTATTCGCCTCATACCAAAAGCAGGGAAGCCTCCAAACAAAGTCGAAAACTTTCGACCAATATCGCTGCTAGAGGTACCTGCCAAAATCTTCGAAAAAATAGTAAACAAGCGGTTGCGGATGTATCTGGAGGACGAAGACGTGCATAATCCCCGCCAGTACCCAGGCACATCCACCGCCATAGCTCAGGCCTACGAGCAGATCGCCAATGCCATGACTGGCCGCCTGCAGTGCAGCATAGTAATGAGGGACGTCAGCAAGGCGTTTGACAAAGTTTGGCACGCGGGGCTGCAGTATAAGATCATACAACCTGACGTGCCTGCTGTGCAACTTCATTATGGACCGCAGAGCCAAAATCAAGATGCAAGAACATTTTGGAGAAGAATTCTCACTCTCGAGCGGCGTGCCTCAGGGCTCTTGTCTCTCACCAACCCTTTACACACTCTACACGGCTGACCTGCCACCCCCCAATCGTCGGCAGCGAGTACGTCATGTATGCCGACGATGTAACACAGATCGTCACCTGCCCAGGAAGGTCCACAGCAAGGATGTCGCGACTCACTGCTCGAGCAATAGAGGATATCTCGGAGTATGGAATAAATGGAAAATAAAAACAAACAAAACGAAATTCGAGGTCATACCCATCGCCAAATTCAAGCCAGCGCCATTGATGATCGACGACGAAGAGATTGAGTACTCTAAACAAGGCAGGCTGCTCGGCCTCATCATCTCTCGGAAGGGCATCATTTCCCACGTGAAGGACAGACTAAATACAGCCAAAGTCGCCGCAGCCAAATTAAAAAGTTTTAAACTGATGCCTGAGAAGATACAAGTTCACCTGTACAAGGCGCTGGTGAGGCCTGTGTTGGAGTACCCACATATACAACTAGTCACACTCGGGAAGACTAGACTACAACAACTACAGAGCTTCCAAAACAAGTGTTTGAGGTCAGCCAGTGGCCAAGCGCCACCTTACCAGGAGACAGTGGAAACCATCCACCTAAGAAATAAAACAGAGGCCCTCAACGTCAGGTTCCATCGCCTTGGGAAGAAGGTTTGGGACAAGCTCCTGGCCGACCCTCACAGCCCAGACCACCTACGCGGGGAAGACATCAGCGAAGGGCGACCCCACGCCTGGTAGCCCCGGAGTCTGCCTGCACTACAACAACCCAACCCGCGACCCATCTATGTCCGCCACATTGATCCACCTTAGATTAAAACTTAGATGATATAAGTTCACATTTAACAAGTCACAATCTAGTGAGTCCATGACGTAATACAGTATAAGATTTTAATAAACTTGTAATTATAAAATCAATCTAGTCATTGTCTACTAAAGTAACCATTGTGCAACCTCATCCTAAAACCTAGGTTAGCTTAGTTAGCCAACAAATTCTGTAATATGTAAAACAACGGGTGTCGTCCCCCTCTGTTTAACTCATTAAACTTCTTTTCCAACCTTTCCCCCCACGACTATATGTTGTGACTTCTCTATCCCTCATGTCTGGCTGTGCCTTGAGCCCCAACATGCCTTCCATCCATTCCCCACCTTAACCTAAAAAAAAAAAAAAAGTCAATATCGTATGGTAGTTTGGTTAAGGTGACAGGAACGTGCATATTGTGTGGTAGCAAGAGTAGAGGCTGAAGGCACAACTGCGGTGAATATTAAGGTTAAGCAATGCCTGGTGAGGTGTGTTATGCTTCACTGTGACTAACATGAAGGTCAGTCAAGTGTGATGGTACAAGGCGCCTTATTATGTCAACAACAGGGACACAAATAACAGGAGAATCGAGAGAATAATTATTTTGTGAGTGTAATATAATTCTCTGAGGGTGTTGAACATTTCTGAATATATGTGTGTACGCACATTAACTCGCGCGCGTGTGTGTGTGTTTGTGTGTGTGTGTGTGTATGTGTGCGAGCGACGGTGGGTGCTTGGTAGTGTGATCGCTCAGAGGTGTAGGTAATAATTATTTAACAATTGACTATTATTATTGTAAATTGTGTCATGGCCACTACTGAATAACTCTCTCCACCCAGCAGTGCTTCAACCTCTAAGCTCATTAATCAGATTTATGTTGTATTTTGAAATGAAAGCGTTGGTTAACAGTCCAGAATCATGTAGACAATCTTATGCTACCTCCGGCTGTCAGTAGAGGATGACATTTTGTGCTATTTCACTGTGAGATTACATCCACGGAAAAGACCAATTAAATTGTGTAAAGTGAGTCAGGAATCAAATAAACAACAATTTATAACAATCAACACTTATTATAGTTATAGTAAAACAATAGCATTAACATAACACCGTATGGTCCTGTGACCCAAGTAATCTAGTAATTTATCTTTCTTAATCCCATAACATAATTCTTTCTCCGTTCACGAAGGTATCACCTAATATTCACTCATAATACTGGTGAATAAATTAATGCCAAAATATACGATATAAGAGATATGTAATAAGATCATAGTCACTGTCCCTGGAGGAAGGCCTCAGCTCCAAACGTAAACAAAAAATATCATACAGTACATATTTTACAATTAGAATATTCATTACACAAAACTTTTATTTTATAAGTATATAATATTATATGTTTACAAAATAGTAATTATATAGACCCAATACAATTCACATACATTGCAAAAAATAAACTGATTATTTCAAAGGTTATACAATTTTTTTTTAATTTTTTCCTTTATATAAAATCGCTCTTACAGCGGTGACTGATACAATATAAATATACAGCACGCATCTTAATATGAGGAGGGCCAGAAAAATTGCGTTAAACATAGCCTGCCTAAAGAACCAACCTGACAGGGCAACCACATAATCACAATAACAGATCAAACCAAAAACAAACTAAACAACCACTTATGGTCGCTGTAGGGAATGTCAGGACCCTTCTGGATACTGGCACAAATGAGCATCCTGAAAGAAGAACTGCCCTTGTGGCAAAGCAGCTGTCCAGGTATAACATCAACAGAGCAGCAATTAGTGAGTCCCGGCTCCCATACGTGGTTTGACTCAAAGAACTAAGGTCCGGCTATACCTTCTACTGAAAGGGTAAGCCTGCTGCAGAGAGAAATCGCATTTACGGATTTGACTTTGCCATTCGCCAATCCGTCTTACGTAGGCTAACTGAAATGCCTCCAAGTCCCATTGAATCACTCATGTCTTACCGACTTCATCAGTGCATACGCCCCAACACTGGATGCACAGGATGACATGGAGGAGGAGGCCTTTTACCTTGATAGAGTACTATCCTCTATCCCCAGAGAAGATAAGTTTGTGCTCCTAGGTGACTTTAGTGCCAGAGTTGACAGAAATACTGACATTTGGCAGGGAACCATAGGGAGAAATGGAGTAGGCAAGTGTAATGCCAACGGCCTACTCCTCCTCAACAAATGTGCTGAACACATCCTCACTATCACCAACACCTTGTTCAGGCAGGCCAACAAGTTCAAGGGTTCATGGCAACACCCACGATCCAAACACTGGCATCTCATTTACTACATCATTGTCAGAGAAAGAGATCGCCGAGATGTCCTCATCACCCGTGCCATGCATGGCTCAGACCACTGTGACACTGATCATAGGCTCGTCAGAGCCAAGTTATCGCTTCACGACGACCCAACAAGGCGAAGGCAGCAAGCCCCCAAAAGAGGTTTTAACACTAAGCAACGAATATGGGCTTATAAACAACTCGACAACAAACAACCCAAATCCCAGTGCCAAATGGGATATTCTCGACACTGTCACGACAAAAACATGCAGGGAGATCCTCGGCAGTGGTGGGTACAGCTAAATGAAAAGTTAGCTTCGCTAACCGCTAATCCGCTAACTAAAAAGTTAACTTCGCTAACGCTAAACTGCTAAACAGCTAAAAAATTAACGGAAGCTAACGCTAACCGCTAACTTTTGTTATATGAATTTAGCTTCGTTTTTTTTTTTGGGGGGGGGGGGGGGCTCTAAAACCCTTAAAAACAGACCAAGAGAGCTGAAACTTTCATATGTTGTCTTGTAGCTTAGACATAGAGCTTTCCAAAAAGGTATAGCATGCCAAGATCAGATGATGATCAACTTATCAAGGTGTACACTGTACACAATTTCACAAATAGTTAATTTGCATTCTCATACAACCGGCCTTATTCATTATTCATGTAAATATGCAATACCAACCACATACACATTATACCAGTGCATTTTTATATAACTTATTGTTGGTCTTAGTCATTATACCAATGCATTTTTATATAACTTATTGTTGGTCTTAGTCATGTAAATAAACAGAAAACTCTAAACTTTAATGAAAAGTAAGTTTTTAGAAAATTTTGTTTGGCGCACACCTTGGATGACATCCTGGCTATGAACTTATGCAGTACTTAGCATAATCAACTATATTGACACAAAAAAATCCTAATTAAATAAACAAATAAATGAGAAATGAAATTATACATTAGTTAACAATTACATTCTATGAATCTTTCAACATACACTGACAGTCTTTATTTGCTGTAAAAAAAGTATTAAACTTTAATAATCGAAAAATTCCATTCACTCCGGCTGCAGTGGCTGGGCCTTCTCCATCGCCTCGATGTGATGCTGGTTGCCCTTCATAAACATCAGCCTCTCAAAGTTGCCATCTGACAGGGTGGCTCTCTTGGCCCTCAAGATATCTTTGCACGTACTAACACGCAGTCAGCCAAGCGTGCCTGACTGGCTGTTGGAGACTAGCGTCACGGCGTCACACGCTTACAACAGACAGGAACAAACATGTATAAATTTTGTTAGCGGTGTATGTACAGTATATTATGTATGTTGTATGTATACCATGTATGTACTCTATATATAGACATTACTTCTCTAGTCAGTAGCGTGTGGCAATGTCCCTGTTTCATGTCACCACACGCTTAGATAAATGTGCCTGGCGATATCTGGAAGCTGCTAATGTACCACTTACCACATGTCGACTGAGAGTTCAGAGAGAGGTCAGTTGACCCCTATAGGAGTGTAAGGACTACCTGTGCTTGTAAGTGCACCCATATATATTTCCGTTGAATAGAACCTACAGAACTCTACAGGTGTTTATGTTCGCTCCTGTAGTTAGAACCAAGTACCCCGAACATCTCCATAGCGCAGTGAGTATCAAGTAATCGATTAAGTGGAAATAAGTGCGTTCGTGTAAAATCAAGACCGGTAGACCTCCTCCGTCAACTCACTCTATCAACCACTCTATCAACCGTCGGCATTGTTTCTCACAAAAATTCGTTTGAATTACCAACGAGTTTTGAGCAATGTTTCAGTGACCACAAGTTCCTGTGAAGTGTTTTAAGTGCCCCTCGTGTGTGCAGTGCTAAAGTGTGACCTTGCTCTAAAGGATTCCCTAAGGTGGAAGGCTGATATAGGGCATTTGTAAGGAGTGGTGAGTCAGCCCATCCGTCCCCGGCTGTTTCGAGGGTAACTGATCATCCTAACTCTTACCCCCCACTGCCCATTCCCCACTGCCTCCCACCGCCTCCCGCACCCACACACACCAACCCACGCACGAACACACTGACTGCAATCATTTCTTCAAAATTTATACATGTTTGCTCCTGTCTGTTGTAAGCCTGTGACGTCGCGACGCGTGTCTCCAACAGCCAGTCAGGCACACTTGGCTGACTGCGTGTTAGTACGTGTAAATGTGACAAGACATGATTTGTCGACACCACGCTGCAGCAGCTGAGCAGCATTGTGTAATTCCGCAGTTCTGAGTTCAGTTCACTTACGACGTTGTCATGTTACAGACAGTCTAAGCAGTCTTACAGTGTCAGCGACAGCAGCGTAGGTTATCGCTTATTGTTACTCTTGGGAACTTCGTGTTTTCTTTTTTCCTTGCAGTTATCAACATATATATATATATATATATATATATTTCATTAGCCCAATAAAGCACGTGGACTTCTACATACAATCAACACCTCAACCCGCCAGGATTCGAACCCACGGCCTACAAGCCAATGATTGTGACCTGGGAACGCACCTCTGGACCACCAGGATACCAAAAGCAGTCCTTGACTCTGTTATATTCCACACAAAGCCTGTTCAACGAGCTTATGGCGCCGTGAACCTCTAATGGGGACTACCCGTATCACGTAGGTGGTCAGAGTAACTTTTTACCAAATCCGGCTTCGAAACACGAGGATCCAAATATATTTCATTAGCCCAATAAAGCACGCGGACTTCTACATACAATGTAGAAGTCTGCGTGCTTTATTGGGCTAATGAAATATATATGGATCCTCGTGTTTCGAAGCCGGATTTGGTAAAACGTTTCTCTGACCACCTACGTGATACGGGTAGTCCCCATTAGAGGTTCAAAGCGCCATAACTTCGTTGAACAGGCTTTGTGTGAAATATAACAGAGTCTAGGACTGCTTTCAGTATCCTGGTGGTCCAGTGGTAGCGTTCCCCGGTCACAGTCCTGGGCTCCTGGGCCGTGGGTTCGAATCCTGGCGGGTTGAGGTGTTGATTGTGTATATATATATATATATATGTAATATTCAGGAATTTCAGAGTAATTTCGAATGCCCCGCCATTAGCGATACTGAGCGTTCAAGGTCGTCTGAGGGAAGAGAGCGCTCCCCGCACATAGTGGGAGTTTGTGGAACTAGGCCTATATGATATTTAATGTAATTTGCCGAATTAATAATGATGTGATTCATGAAGTTAAGGGACTATTATTGAATTTGAGATTATTATAGATCGTTTAGCAGTCTGAATGATGTTACGGGTGTCCCAAGGAGTTATTAGTTAGGCGGAAAATAAGTCACGTAGGCCTAAGCTCACGCCTTGAGAGAATGCGACGAGGCCTCTCCCCCAGTCCCGGAGAGCATTCACAGAGACAAGACGTCTCTGCGCGCTTGTCCCAGGAATAGTCACGTGGCCTAGTCACCTGTGTTGCATTATTGCAGAGTAACAAGTAAGTCTCATTCGATCTCAGACAGGGTTAGATAGGGCAGTGATAAAGTAAACTAGAGCTAACAGTGAGTTCATTTCAGGGTTTCCGTGAGAACCCACTTGACTGGAGTTGACCCGGAGTTGACTGCGAGAGATTGACTGCCGTTTGAGACTGAGGGTGGCGATTGTCGCCATTGGACCGAGCAAAGTAGGCCTGCCACTGTTTAGCGGGGTAGCAAAGGATCTCTTGAGTGAACGAGTGCTCCCGACAACTAAACGACCCGGGACCAGCAGTGGGTGATCAGTTCTTACCACTCCGGGCACATCACCACGTGTCCCGAGCTGCTAGCGAAACCCTCTTGCTAACGGGACGCTAAAGCTTCTCTCAACTGTACAAGGTCTGATTGGCTCACTCCCGTCCGCTTTATGGACGCACTGGGAGTACACTGAGGCTATCTGAGTAGACTAATGGTCACACACTGAGACCGTGAGTCTAGGCCTCTAGGAGATACCTGGAGGAACATTTTCCTTCCCTTATTACGGGTGTAGTTTAATAGTTTCTAGATAATTTTGATAATATTGTTTTGAATGTTTGTGCCATCAAGTGGAACCAGAGTGATACTGTGATTTGATTCTTTTAATGCCTCTGATTGTTCTTCATAATTCTGATCTCGGGTATAACCTTGTTCCCCAGAGTAGTGGTTAGGTTAGGTTAGGAAGTGTGCATCTGTTGGGGTGCTATAATTTGGTTGAGTGCCCTTAAGGCCTATTCATTGTAGAGTATTTAATTTCTCATTTTTATTACCATTCCTCAGTGACATATAATTTTGTTGAGTGCCCTTAAGGCCTATTCATTGTAGAGTAGTTAATTTCTTTTTTTAATACCTAAGTGACTGATATTATTGTGTGAAAGCCTTTAAGGCCTGTTTCATGTGTGCACGCAACAGTTCTTAATACTTCAAATTTATTGTTGCCTGAGGTTCTAATAATTTTTATATCAGGTATAACTTTTATTCCCCAGAGTAGTGTTTTAAGTTCAAGTTGAGAGGTGCGCATATTGGTGTACCATTATTTGATTGTGTTTGTAGTGTTGGAGGGAATATAAGTGTCTAAATTTTACAGTGTCTCATTCATCCCAGTCACAGATGCTATCCTTCCACGGGTCACGGACAATTTATTTTGTTTAGTAGATTTAAGTGTTCTTGTGCTGGTTCGGGATTTTTCTCAAAGGGGCGCTTCCACTGCCATCACCATCTATTAATTTTAAATAAACCCCAAGTCAAGTGAGAAATTAAAGTCCAGTAAATTCCGACCGGTTACAAATGGTAGCAGAGCGTAGTTAATTTTATTTCGTGACTGATAGTTCTGTGGTTGGGATAATGAACGCCATCATGTGTTGGTTAGTACTGGTAGGGATTGAACTCGCACTGATGCTCATCCTTGTGCCCGGACTGAGTTGGTTAGGCTTGACAGTAGAGATGTGTATGAGGAGGAAGAGAGACGACCGCGGGACCTTGGTACAGCTGAGAGAGGAGTTCCGAGACCTAAAGAGGGATTATCAAGCACAGGTAAACAGGTTCAAGTGGGAGTCTCAGGCACACATTCAACGGTTCAGGGAGGAAACAAGGGGTGAATGTCAGGCACACGTTCAGCAGTCAAGGAAGTGTGAGGTCCAAGTGGGAAATATAGGGGTACGTAAGTAGTTCAGAGAGGTTGATCGAGCCCTCCAGCTGAGAGACAAGACGAAGCCGACCGATTACAGTTTAGGGTGCATGGTAATGAGAAAAGGCAGGTTGTCGAGGGTGAGTTGGAGGAGTCGTGAGTAGGGCAGAGGGGATGGGAAAGATGGTTAGGTCAGAGATGTGCGTTGAGTAGTGGTTGCTGTCATGAGCGGGATTGAGTTGCTGTCATGAGCGGGATTGAGAGTACGGTTGTAATGTCCAGGGCCTCACTAATATGGACTGGTACATTGTCAGAGGGTTGGTCTGCCGGCATGAGGTTCGGAGACGTGGACTGAGTATTTTTTTGACACTGGTTCCTCTTAGCTCAAGGGCCAGGCAAAAGGAGAGAATGTTTGTTTTGGACTGTGTATTGTTTTGACACTGGTTCCTCTTAGCTCAAGGGCCAGGCAAAGGAGAGCATGTTTGTTTTGGACTGAGTATTGTTTGGACACTGGTTCCTCTTAGTTCAAGGGCCAGGCCAAAGGAGAGCATGTTTGTTTTGGGCTGGTATTAATTTTGACATTGGTTCTCTAGTTAAGGGCCAGGCAAAAGGGGAGCGTGATGTTCTGGTTGGTTTGAGTTGGGCTAGGAAGAAATGGGGAAGAAATGGAGTTGCTGGCTGCGAGTGGAATAGTACAGAGTTGAAGGTGGGTTCTAAGTTGTTCTCTCAGCACATGAGGGCAGTGCTGTTTTTTCTTTAGGGGGGTCGAGTGTTAGCGGGAGAGAAAAGGAGAGAAGAGAAGACGGGAATGCTGCGTTTAGCAAAAGGGGCAAGATGCAGTTTCTTAGAACAAAATTTTAGGGGGGTCATATGTATGTTTTTCTCAGCACATGAGGACAGTGCTGTCTTTTTTTAGGGGGGTCGATTGTAATATTCAGGAATTTCAGAGTAATTTCGAATGCCCCGCCATTAGCGATACTGAGCGTTCAAGGTCGTCTGAGGGAAGAGAGCGCTCCCCGCACATAGTGGGAGTTTGTGGAACTAGGCCTATATGATATTTAATGTAATTTGCCGAATTAATAATGATGTGATTCATGAAGTTAAGGGACTATTATTGAATTTGAGATTATTATAGATCGTTTAGCAGTCTGAATGATGTTACGGGTGTCCCAAGGAGTTATTAGTTAGGCGGAAAATAAGTCACGTAGGCCTAAGCTCACGCCTTGAGAGAATGCGACGAGGCCTCTCCCCCAGTCCCGGAGAGCATTCACAGAGACAAGACGTCTCTGCGCGCTTGTCCCAGGAATAGTCACGTGGCCTAGTCACCTGTGTTGCATTATTGCAGAGTAACAAGTAAGTCTCATTCGATCTCAGACAGGGTTAGATAGGGCAGTGATAAAGTAAACTAGAGCTAACAGTGAGTTCATTTCAGGGTTTCCGTGAGAACCCACTTGACTGGAGTTGACCCGGAGTTGACTGCGAGAGATTGACTGCCGTTTGAGACTGAGGGTGGCGATTGTCGCCATTGGACCGAGCAAAGTAGGCCTGCCACTGTTTAGCGGGGTAGCAAAGGATCTCTTGAGTGAACGAGTGCTCCCGACAACTAAACGACCCGGGACCAGCAGTGGGTGATCAGTTCTTACCACTCCGGGCACATCACCACGTGTCCCGAGCTGCTAGCGAAACCCTCTTGCTAACGGGACGCTAAAGCTTCTCTCAACTGTACAAGGTCTGATTGGCTCACTCCCGTCCGCTTTATGGACGCACTGGGAGTACACTGAGGCTATCTGAGTAGACTAATGGTCACACACTGAGACCGTGAGTCTAGGCCTCTAGGAGATACCTGGAGGAACATTTTCCTTCCCTTATTACGGGTGTAGTTTAATAGTTTCTAGATAATTTTGATAATATTGTTTTGAATGTTTGTGCCATCAAGTGGAACCAGAGTGATACTGTGATTTGATTCTTTTAATGCCTCTGATTGTTCTTCATAATTCTGATCTCGGGTATAACCTTGTTCCCCAGAGTAGTGGTTAGGTTAGGTTAGGAAGTGTGCATCTGTTGGGGTGCTATAATTTGGTTGAGTGCCCTTAAGGCCTATTCATTGTAGAGTATTTAATTTCTCATTTTTATTACCATTCCTCAGTGACATATAATTTTGTTGAGTGCCCTTAAGGCCTATTCATTGTAGAGTAGTTAATTTCTTTTTTTAATACCTAAGTGACTGATATTATTGTGTGAAAGCCTTTAAGGCCTGTTTCATGTGTGCACGCAACAGTTCTTAATACTTCAAATTTATTGTTGCCTGAGGTTCTAATAATTTTTATATCAGGTATAACTTTTATTCCCCAGAGTAGTGTTTTAAGTTCAAGTTGAGAGGTGCGCATATTGGTGTACCATTATTTGATTGTGTTTGTAGTGTTGGAGGGAATATAAGTGTCTAAATTTTACAGTGTCTCATTCATCCCAGTCACAGATGCTATCCTTCCACGGGTCACGGACAATTTATTTTGTTTAGTAGATTTAAGTGTTCTTGTGCTGGTTCGGGATTTTTCTCAAAGGGGCGCTTCCACTGCCATCACCATCTATTAATTTTAAATAAACCCCAATTCAAGTGAGAAATTAAAGTCCAGTAAATTCCGACCGGTTACATATATATATATATATATATACTAGCGGAATCGCTGCCCTCCGGGCGGCTCTTTCCCTAGGCCATGGTAGGACGCCACCTTCCGGAGGCTCCACATTGTCTCACTGTAGTGCATTAAGGTAGACCACATTTTTGGTTTTGCCATTAGCAGCAAATATGTACAGATTTTTGCTAGTTCCCATTCTGGAGCATCCAACATAGAACTGTCCAAGAGAGAAGCAAGGAAACACCAGGTTTAGGCCAACCATCTGTAGGGACTGTCCCTGGCTTTTGTAGATGGTCATGGCAAAGCTCACTTTAACCAGGAACTGAAGTCCCTTCAACTCAAATGGCAGGTCAGTGGTGATGAGAGGTATTCTTGGTATGAAAACGTCCTCTTCTTTAGCTTTTCCTGTCAGTACAGTATTGTAGCTTCCAATATATGTGGCATCATGTTCTTATTGCGAGCGACTCGTCTCTCATTTTGAGTATGATGTCTCGTTTCTCAAACTCTTGACCGACAATAAGGATGGCTACTTCATCAACTACAGGAGCATTGAATCTTCTTTCATGTTCTCCCTTAGGGGTCGTGTCTGCTTTGATCCTGACTTTGTACTCGTCAGAAGGCATGTTTTCCAGGGCATTTTTAAATGACTGTACATACGTGTTGCGCTCATGCAGCATTTCTTGGATAGATAGGACAATGTCATGTCTGACACCTTGAATAATGCCACACCTGATAGTAGACTGTTTTTCATTATCTCCCATGAAGTAGATTTGGAGGAACTTTGCCTGCTCATTTTCCAGTGGTAAGAGGGATCCTGCTTTATGATAGACTTGACCCTGGACTTTGAATGTTGGTATGTATTTGTGTTTACGAACTACTTTGGTAGCTCCAAAGGATGTCATCTGGAAGCATGAATTGTACTTCAGTATATTTTCCAAGAAGTGTTTTGACTCTGGTGTTGTTCCCAGCATGAGAGTCTTCAATGGTTGTGGTGGCTTTTCTAAATTTGGCAGTCGTACTTTCCCATGAGAGCAGCACAGTCCAGCAGATTCTCCTTTATATTTCTTTGCACCGCAGTGTTCACATTTCTTATCCATGTTGCCAATGACAACAGAGGGATACTTTTCATATTCTATCTCATTGTCATAATTAAAATGCTGCTCTTGCAAGTGGATGCCACTGTGTATTCTTTCTTAGAATTCTGGATCCCGCAGCTCTCTGTCTATTCAAACGAATTTCATGCACTTTATCATTTTCTAGAGAAGACCTTTCTGCTCTTCGCTTTCTGTTAGCATTAAGACGGGATTCCCTTTCCTGATCTGTTTCCTGTGACCGACTGTCTGCTGTTTACTTTCTGTTAGCATTAAGCCGAGATTCCCTTTCCTGATCTGTTTCCTATGACTGACTGTCCGCTGTTCGCTCCGGGCGACTCATCCGCTAGGCTACGGTAGGACGCCACCCTCCGGGAGGCTCCACCTTGTCTCACTGTTCAGTCCCCAAAACTTCTTCTTCCATCAATAGCTCATTAACGGTGTATGTAAGTTCCACTATGTTTTTCACTACAACGGTACAGCAAAGTATACTTTTTTTAGCATTAAACTGTTATTATTTTATTGTCTAATCATCACTACATATAACATTATCCATCATCACTACATATAACACCATCCATCATCACTACATATAACACTATCCATCATCACTACATATAACACCACCTATCATCACTATATATAACATCATCCATCATCACTACATATAACACCATCCATCATCACCACATATAACACCATCCATCATCACTACATATAACACCACCCATAATCACTACATATAACATCATCCATCATCACTACATATACCAACATCCATCATCACTACATATAACATCATCCATCATCACTACATATAACACCATCCATCATCACCACTACATATAACTCATCCATCATCACTGCAGATCGGTAAAGAAGTTTCCGTCCAGCGTAACTCATTCAACGAGAAAGCGTTTGTATAAATAAGTAATTCAAATTTACTTACTGTACACGCTCCAGATTGGAGAGAAAGTGTCACCATTGGACCCTGTGACCTGTGGAGGCAAGCGAACAGTTAACAAACTTGTTCTGCATCGCTGGGTCTGACTGCTTTCGCAACGATTGCTGACTGAGGCTTTTTTGTTTTGGTAAGGTTGGCATTTCTGATTGCATGATGCAATGTGTAACTAATACGACGTATTCTGTATATCGCGTATAGTTAATAGAGAAATTAACAGAAATTCATAGCTCATGAGTGTTGTTCAGAATTCTTGGTCCTCTGTGTCATATTGTATTACACCTTAAAGGTGCACTTATTTGTTGATTGAACGTGTTAAATGCTCAAGGTCACCTCCTGCTGCCAGTGTTAAGCTGCAGTGGTTAACATGCAAGACCGCCATTATGTGTGTGGGTGGGGGGGGGGGGGGGGGTTCATCCGGGCCCCCGTCTTGTTCACGCCCACGGGATCATCACTCATGTGGCATGTCAACCATTCCTTACTAATTATCGACGACCAGTTCATAATTTCTCTTGTGACAGGATATGTTTTGATTGTATTTGCTATAACAACATATACATCTATCAAGAATTTGTGAATATTTCCAGTACGTATACATAACACGCGAATATTTATGGACGCATAACAACCTTCAGTTTCACCTTGAGATTCTTTCACTGATGACGGAGGTTATTATGGATAAATACTTCCTCAAATATTTACTATATTTTCCTGATTTTTGACAGTCGATGATGGTGGGAGGGTCACAGCTGTTTTACTCCGCCCCAGCTAGACCGTAAGTACACCTACTGACTGCCATAACTCATAACTCACGATTTCACTTTATCTTTATTACTTATAAATAGTCTTAAGGGAGTCTATGCATAAGAACATAAGAATGGAGGAAACTGCAGCAGGCCTATTGGCCCATACTGGGCAGTCCCATTTACACCCAACCCCTATTGCTCATATATCCATCCAACCTATGTTTGAAGCTATCCAGCGTATTCGAGTTAATGATGACATTTGGTCACTTGTTCCAGTCGTCCACTACTCTATTTCCAAAACCAATGTTTACCTATTTTGCGCCTAAATCTAAATTTTTCTAATTTAAAACCATTGTTACGAGTTCGCTCCTGGTTGGATAGATTGATTACCTTTGTAATGTCCCCTTTGTTTAGCCCTGACTTCCATTTATACACCTCGATCATGTCGCCCCTCACTCTACGTCTCTCGAGGGAGTGCAAATTAAGATGCTTTAACCTGTCTCTGTACTCAAGGTTCCTAATGCCCGGGATTAGTCTTGTCATTCTCCTCTGAATTCTTTCCAAGGATTCTATATCCATTCTGTAATACGGTGACGTAGAATTGAACTGCGTAATCCAAGTGAGGTCTCACAAGCTCAGGATATAGTTTTAAGATGACCTCGCTAGTCTTGTAACTAACACTCCTTTGTATGAACCCAAGTACTTTAGTAGCCTTGTTTCGAGCAAATACATATTGTTTACTTGGCTTAAGATTCCTACTTATCATTACTCCTAAATCTCTCTCGCAGTCGAATTTCTTAATATCATCGTTGTTCATCTGCTATCTGGTTTCCCTGTTTACATCTCCTATACTTAATACTTTACATTTGTCCACATTGAATCTCATCTGCCATCCCGATAGGCAGATTAGGAAAGGAGGCGGAGTAGCAATCTATGTCAGGGATAATCTGAAGTGTGAAATAAATAAGGTAATAAAAACAGAACGGAATACAGAAACAATTTGGATAGAACTAATCGATAGTAGGGAAAAATTAATGATAGGAGTAATATATAGACCTCCTAATCTTGATAGAGTTAATGAGCGACTTATTTGGGATGAAATGCGCAGGGCTTCCATACATAGGAAAGTCTGTATAGTAGGCGACTTTAACTTTAGCCAAATAGATTGGATTGACCTTATGGGTAACTCAGAATCAGAGGATTTTCTTGAAACAATCCAGGACTGTTTCCTAAGTCAACATATAACCGAACCCACCCGGGGTAATAGTATACTCGATTTAGTTCAATCAAACAGAGAAAACTCATTAGTAATGTCGAGGTAGGGAACGAACTCGCTAACAGCTATCACAAGGAAATTAGATTCAAGTGATACTTTCAAGGCAGCCGCAAGGCGGGGTAGCAATCTATGTCAGGGAAATAAAAAGTGAACTGAATACAGAAACAATTTAGATAGAACTAACCGATGGTAGGGGAAAAATTAATGAGAGGAGTAATATATACTGTAGACCTCCTAATCACGATAGACTTAATGATAGACCTATTTGGGATGAAAAGCATAGGGCATCCAGACATAGCAAAGTCTGCATAGTAGGCAACTTTAACTTTAGTCAAATAAATTGGACCGACCGTATGGGTGACTCAAAATCAGACGATTTTCTTGAAAAAGTTCAGGACTGTTTCCTAAGTCAGCATATAGATGAACCCAGCCAAGTTAATAACATACTTGATTTAATTCTGACAAACAGAAAACCTCATAAGTAATGTCGAGGTAAGGAACGAACTAGCTAACAGTGATCATAAAGAAGTGAGATTCAAAGTAGAACTGAATGCCAGTCGCAGGGAAAATTACATTAAAGTCCCAGATTTCAGAAGGGCAAATTTTGATAGGTTAAAAAGGCAGCTGAGAGAAGGGATATTACGTTTGGGAAGAATACTTGACCTCACTTGTGGTGACCTCATACAATGTACCTGCATGTGTTCTGGGTATCAAGTTCTATCTACAGGAGCGAACTCAAACACCTGTAGAGTTTTCGTAGGTTCTATTTACTGGATAAACAGATATATACACAAGGGAGGTGGCACTCCTTACTCTGTCTGGGGGGTCAACTAGCCTCTAGGCGACATGTGGCAAGTGATACACTAACAGCTCCCATATGTCGCCAGGCACATTAATTAAGCGTGTGGGACATGGTAAATACATTGCCACACGCTGCTAGCTAGGCTGAATAAATAGTGTATATAAATGGAGCACATACATAATATATATACATATTATACATACAGCATACATAATATACATACACCTCCCTAAACCCTATACACTCATAGCAAAGTCTTGAGCGGACCTTTTCTTTTGGATCCGTTCTGAGCGTCGAGGGACTTGATCACTGGGAAGGGTATGGGACTCAACACTGGTGGCTGGGTCAACAGAAGGCATTGTTATGGGGCGGAGAAAACGGCGGTTCCTCCACCACACACGACCACTGGGTAACCGCACCTGGTAGTCCCGTGACCTACCGAGACTCATGACTACGCCCACTTTGTCCCAACGTAGGGAGGTCGGGTCCTGAACACTGACTTGGGTGCCGACACTCAACTTGGGAAGAGAACGGGCGTGGTCTTTGTAGCGGGCAACGACGTCTTGAACACGTTCGGCGGCTCGGTGATCACAATCCTCTGTCTTGGCCTGCCACTCCTTGGAGAAGGATTGAGGGTGAGCAGGGACACAAGAACGAAGGGGGCGTCCATACAAGACCTGGGCAGGGGAGCGTCCGGTGTAGTTAGGTGTGTTGCGGAGTTCAAGAAGACCCCGGTCGAAGGCCTCGCAGTCAATATTCCCAGAAGGGGCCACCTTAAGGATGAGATGCTTCAAGGATTTGACAGCAGCCTCAGCGTGGCCGTTGGACTGCGGGTAATGGGGCGATGACAACACATGCCGGACTCCCCATCGGTCAAGGAACACAGCAAAGTTCCAGCTTGTGAACTGGGGCCCTCCGTCGGTTTGCTGGTGTACAGGAACGCCCACGTCACGGAAGTAGTGGCAGACGTTGTGTCATTACCGCACTTTATGACAACCGGCCAACCAGAAAGACGGTCGACGATAACAAGGAAGGACTTTCCTGACACACAGAAAAAGTCGGCCGACACAGACGCAAAGGGGCGGGTGGGGTTGTCGTCACTCATGAAGGGTTCCTGCTGCTGCCTGGTTGTAATACTTGGCAGGGCGCACACTCACGGACAACATTGGAGATGTCGGAGTCGATGCCGGGCCAGAACACAGTCTGTCGTGCACGTCGTTTGGTGGCCTCAGCTCCACGGTGACTGTCGTGGAGGCGAGCCAAGACGTGGGGACGTGAGGCAGCAGGGACAACTACACGTGCTCCGTACAGAACAAGGTCCCCGTCGCAGTAGAGTTCATCGCGGAGTTTCCAATATGGGAGCAGGGTGTTGTGAAGGTCGTAGCGGTTGCTAGGAAATCCATTCCTCATACACTCGACGAGTTGGACGTAGGAAGGGTCATCTCGGGCCACTGTTCGAAGGTCCTCCATTGCCTTGTCGTCATCTGTTCACAGGTCCGAACGAAGGGATTGGACGGCGTATAGAGTGACCACAGTCCTGACGGAAAGAGCGAGGTCGGCGTCGAGCACATGGTCTTCTGGAGTAGGGCGGCTGACAGGAGAGCAGGATAAGGCATCAAGGATGCAGAGCTTCTTACCAGCACGCCACACTGCTGTGAAGATGTACGCCGAGAGCTTCTCTTTCAGACGTTGGAGGCGAGGGTTCTCAACGGCGTCCAGCGTGCAGTGGTTGAGGATCGGGACAAGCGGGCGATGGTCGGTCACTAGGTGAAAGTGTTGCAGGCCTATGAGATAAAACCTGCTGTTACGAGTTGGGGATTTAGAATATAGTTATACGTCTACCCAGATCCCAACAGGTAACAACAAAAAAAAAACAAAGACAATCGGACATAAAAGGGTAGACAAAGGATGCGAGTTTTCGTTGTATATAATAAAGTACCATAAATTCCTTAACAAAATATTCAGCTTATAAACTACCCTTAACCAAACTTAACCTAAACACGAACAGTATATACATAGTAATAAAACATAAAACAATAGTGAAGCAATGTGGAGGGGGGAGAGGCAATACAAGATACAAATACTTAAATGAGGAGCTGAGATGGCTGACGAGCAAGGCTGAGTATGGTAGAAGACGGTAAATAGTCACTGTGCCGTAGGTTTCCAGGATAGGTGATCCTGTGGTCGCTTCCCAGAGTGAAGTGTTCTCTCCTCGAATTGGAGCTGACAAAGTAGACTGAGGCGGAAGTGACGCAACAACCAGGATATGGAGAAGGGAAACCCGGGAGTGGTAACCAAGACGAGCCATACTCGTGTTTCGTCCCTAGATGGCGTTGATCGTGGTGCTGGGTAGGTAGATGAAGACAATCGGTGGAGGGGTTCGTAACACACCCCCCCTCCAAAGACCTTCGTAGCGCGGGCGCGAAGGAGGTGATCACCTGGTGCGTCTGGAGAGTAGCTGCTACACTTCCACTGGAGCTCGGGATAAGGAGTCTGCAATCAGGTTGTCCACCCCCTTTATGTGCCGGACTTGTAGATTATAGGGCTGGGTGAGGAGAGCCCAGCGGAGGATTCGCTGGTTGGAGGTCTTGTTGGTTTGGATGAACGTGAGTGGGTTATGGTCGGTGAAGACTAGGGTTGTTTGTGGGCAAGACTGGAGGTAACATTCAAACTTCTTTATTGCCAACACCAGAGCCAGGGCCTCCTTCTCTATGGTCGAGTAGTTGGTCTGATGTTTTTTCAACTTGGCAGAGTAATATGCCACAGGGTGAAGGACATCAGTGATTGGGTCGGGTTGTAGGAGCACAGCCCCCACTCCGACACCACTAGCGTCGATTTGCAGATGGAAGGGCAAGGTGTAGTCAGGGGGGTGGACTACAGGCTTAGAGGCAAGGAAGGCTTTGAGGCGGTGGAAAGACTGGTCGCACTTCTGGTTCCAGATGTAAGGGACCGCAGAACTGGTAAGGTCTGTGAGGGGTCCGGCCACGCTGGAGAAGTTACTGCAGAACCGACGGTAGTAGCCGCACATCCCCAGGAAGCGCACGAGTTCCTTCCTCGTTCTTGGAGTGGGGAAGGACAAGATGGCTTCAACGTTTGCGTCCTTGGGTCTCACCATACCATGCCCAACGATATGTCCCAGGTAAGTCACCGAGGCCCGGCCAAAAGCAGATTTAGCCAGGTTTATGGTGAATCCAGTTTCTTGCAGTCGTGCAAACAGTATCTCCAAACGCACCAGATGTTCGTCCCAGCTGTCCGACACCACCACCAGGTCATCCAGGTAGGCGAACGTCCCACCTAGGTCTTGAATTAGGAAGTTGATGGCCCTCTGGAATGTGGCCGGAGCATTAGAAAAGCCAAACGCCATAACCAAATATTGAAAAAGACCAAATGGAGTTATAAATGCCGAGATTATTTTTGCCCTATCCGTGAGTCCTACTTGATAATATCCTTTCAACAGGTCTATGGTACTGATAAATTGGGCACAGCCTATGCTGTCTATTATATCTTCAATCAAAGGTAAAGGGTAGGAGTCTGAGACAGTGACCTGGTTCACTTTACGATAATCTGTACAGAAACGAAAGGTGCCATCGGGTTTTGGAATGAGAAGGCAAGGTGAAGCCCAGGGGGAGGTACTAGGCTCAGCTAAGTTATGCTTTAACAAAAAATCTACCTCCTTTTTCATAATCGATTTTTTTTGTGGACTTAGACGATATGCTGATTGCCTAATGGGTTGTACATCATCTGAGATTAGTTTAATATCATGTTTAAGTATATTGCAAAACCCTGGGAGGTCTGACGTGACTTTAGGAAATGTTGATAATAACTTAGCGAGATCTTTTGCTTGAGAGGGATTCAGAACAGAAAAATACTCATCCAAATTGTTGAGTATGTGACTGTTAGCAGGGTTCTCTTTAGGTAGAGGGAAGTCTAAATTCTCCAATAGGTCCATGTCATCTGTCTCCGGCTCCGGCCCTGACAAAACCGTATGCAATACAGGTAGGCTTACAGCCTCTGGGATGTCTTCCTCTGACTGCCTGGAATGGTAAAGTTTCATGAGATTAATGTGAACAAGTTGTGAATCTTTTCTGCGATCAGGAGTATGGACTATATAGTTGAGAGGAGATAGTTTATTAGCAACTATATAGGGACCAGTAAACTTGCTTTTAAGGGGAGAGCCTGGAATGGGTAGAAAGAGTAACACTTTGTCACCTGGAGAAAATGATCTTTTAACTAATTTAGGTTGGGACTTCACCATTTTCTCTTGGACTTTTTTTAAGTTTGACTGAGCAATGGTTCGGACTTCAGTTAATTTGTCCCGTAAAGTGTCAATGTATTGGGAAACTGTTGCGGGCTTAATAGATGGAGTGTCAAACCACTGCTCCTTTACTATTTTAAGGGGTCCCCTAATTTGTCTCCCATATAGTAACTCGAACGGGGAGAAACCCAATGACTCCTGGGGACATTCCCTGATGGCAAAGAGTAACAAGTCTATGCTTTCATCCCATTCCTTTTGGTGTTCTATACAGTATTTTTTGAGCATTGATTTGAAAGTTTGATGGAACCGTTCCAAGCAACCTTGGGATTGTGGGTGGTAAGCCGAAGATGTACAATGGTCCACACTGAGGTCTTTCATCACCTGTTTGAAAAGATTGCTCGTAAAATTGGTGCCCTGATCGGATTGGATCTCTTTAGGAATGCCCACTGAAGTGAAAAGATGCAAAAGATGTTTGATTACGTTTTTTGAAGTGATGCTTTTAAGGGGAAAAGCCTCAGGATAACGTGTACTGGTATCCATAACTGTGAGCAGGAATTGATTTCCCTTCTTAGTCTTTGGTAATGGGCCCACACAATCCACAACAATCTTTTCAAATGGGGTAGAAAATACTGGGATGGGCTTAATGGGAGCTGCTGGTATACTTTCATTTGGTTTTCCTACCATTTGACAAATATGACAAGATTTTAGGTATTGTGACACATCCTTCCTAAGTCCAGGCCAGTAATAGTGTTGGAGGAGCTTTTTATATGTTTTCAGGATTCCCAAATGTCCTGAAATACCATCATGGGCAAGGGCAATTAATGCTGGTCTGACTGAAGCTGGAATTACCACTTGATGTATTTCAGACCACGTGTCTAGATGGGCAAGCTCAGGGGGCCTATAGGCCCTCATCAAAACCCCTTCATGATAATAAAAACACGGAAGGGTGTTAAAATCTTTACCCTCAACTGCTGCATGAAGTTTATTCAAAGATGGATCAGATTGTTGGGCTTTAACGAGCTCATCCTTACTAATCGTCTTATTGTACAGATCTTCTGTGGGTAGGAAGATATTGGAGGTGGTTTTAGATGAAGAGGGCCCATTCCGCACACTCTGTGACCGGGTGACAGCACAAGATGGGAAAAGATGAGGAATAGTTTCTTTAAGGTCAGTGGTGGAGTTGACAGGTAAGGGAGAGTCGACTGTCTTTATGTTAGGAACCACTAGATCTCCTACCAAGTCATTACCCAATAATAAATGAATGCCACACACAGGCATTGGGTCTTTCCTAATGGCTATTTGCACTTCCCCAGTAATCAAGGGACATTGGAGGTGCACTTTAGCTAAAGGATAGGAAGAATGGGACGAGAGATCTGAAATTAGAACACTCATTTGTAAATGCGGTAGATATATCAGGAATGACGTTAAACAGGAGGATAGATTGTGCTGCGCCCGTATCACGTAGTATACGAATAGGGAAAGAACGAGACCCCTCTATGATTGAAATTTTTCCCTCATAGGTGAATGAAGAGAAGACATCCTGATGGGGCCTTTCCACATTGGCATTTGCTATTGGTTTGGATTTGGGATCCAGGGAACTACTTTTAGCAATTCGACACTTTGGGTGTTTACAAGTCTGGATCGTATGGCCTGGGTTTTTACAGTAAGAACAAGTAAGCTTGGTTGCATCGGGGGGAGTAGGTGTGGGACCTTTCGACCTACCACTCACGTTCCCAAGGTTATCATCAGAGGAGGACCTAACATGTCGGGAAGTACCACGTTCTCTACTGCCCAGTGACTCCACCAACAAAGCATACGCATCAGCCAGCTCAGCAGCACGCCCTAAATTAACCTCTCCACGCTCCTCCACATGCTTCAAGATGTGAAATGGTATCTTGCTTTTCCACTCCTCCAGGACTACCAAATTTAACAAATCCTGAAATGTGGAGGTCTCTGTAGCCTCTAACCACTTCTTAAAAAACCTAAGCTTTTCTTGAGCAAACTCAACAAATGTGTGTGAAAATGGTTTGGTTAGTTTACGAAACTTCTGCCGGTATCCGTCTGGCGTGATAGCATAAGAGGTGAGGATATTCTTTTTTACGTTATCATAGTCATCAGTCTGGTCTAAACAGTTATAAACTCTACGAGCCTTACCATATAATTTAGGAACTAACACTGACACCCACTGGTCCTTTGGCCACTCATTCTTCGCGGCTATTTTCTCAAAAGTCCTAAATGACCCGTCCATATCGGATTCATCAAACCCGGGAACAAGGGAAGAAGCAGTAGCAGGGTTAAAAGCAGCTAGTTTCTCTCTTAATGCCACTTCTTTTGATTTAAACTCCGATGTTAAGGTGACTTCTGTCTCTCTCACCTGTAGTTCTTTCAGTTTAACCTCCTGCACCAACTTGGCCTGTTCCATCCTTTCCTCATGCTCCAACTTGGCCTGTTCCAACCTTCCCTCATGCTCCAACTTGGCCTCCAACTTGGCCTGTTCCAACTTGGCCTGTTCCAACTTTTCCTCCTGCTCCAACTTGGCCTGTTCCAACTCGAGTTCTTTCATTTTGATTTGGAACTCGAACCTAGCTCGTTCTAGTTCTAAGGCGCCTATTCGTTGTGTTTCTTCTTGAGGGCTAGCCAGACCTGAGGCAACTTCTGAGTGAGGAGGGGTGGTGGATAGTGGTTGAAGTTTCTTGGACATGGGCGTTAATCTGTCAACAGCGGATTCTTTTAAAACTTCTTGTTGAACCAACACTTCAATCACATGATTTTTTAACATTTCCTTAGTCAGTTGCTGTGAAAATGGGATATTGTAATAGTTGGCTATTTCTTTCCATTCTTTCTTCAGGATATTAACACGTAATTTAGCTACGGAAGGATTTTCAATAAAATCCTGGAGATCAAAACCTGAGGTGGCCATTGTTAAGAAAAATAGGATAAATTAACTAATGGTCAAAAGATAAGATAAGTGGATAACCCTAGAAAATATCACGGCAGTGGATAACCAGAAAGTCCCGGAAACTAACCAAGTTACACCTAGGGAAATTACACTTATGATTATTGTTCTTCCGAGAAGATCCTTAGATAAGGACAAGAGACTTGAAAGAGGTAGGGCGTATTACGGCATTAATATAAAGATCCGGATTAACAACCCTGATATACTTGAAAGAGGAAGGGCGTATTACGGCATTTATATAAAGATCCGGATTAACAACCCTGAATGAGATAATGAGAAGAACAATAATTGAGGCTTTATAATTATGGGGTCCTGGTAGAGCGGGGCGTCCCAAGATATCACTTCACCCTAAACTAGTAACTATGGAACAGCCTACTCTGGAGTGAGGGTACGGCATTAAACAGATCCGGATTCTTCCCTACACTCGATAAGACTTACCACACGACTGCCACGTGTAATAACAGGTAAGCCTTATGACACTTGGAACCTATCATCCTACGTCTGTCACTCTTACTGTACGATAATACCAATATATGCACACACATATGAAGGAAACTTTAAACCACCGTAAAGCAATTGTAAACAGAAGTGACTGGGAGGGGTAATTAACACTGAGTAACAAGGGAGGAAGGAATATGGTACTTAAGGTCGTGTCCTGTCACGGTCGCCATTTGTTACGAGTTGGGGATTTAGAATATAGTTATACGTCTACCCAGATCCCAACAGGTAACAACAAAAAAAAAAACAAAGACAATCGGACATAAAAGGGTAGACAAAGGATGCGAGTTTTCGTTGTATATAATAAAGTACCATAAATTCCTTAACAAAATATTCAGCTTATAAACTACCCTTAACCAAACTTAACCTAAACACGAACAGTATATACATAGTAATAAAACATAAAACAATAGTGAAGCAATGTGGAGGGGGGAGAGGCAATACAAGATTACAAATACTTAAGTGAGGAGCTGAGATGGCTGACGAGCAAGGCTGAGTATGGTAGAAGACGGTAAATAGTCACTGTGCCGTAGGTTTCCAGGATAGGTGATCCTGTGGTCGCTTCCCAGAGTGAAGTGTTCTCTCCTCGAATTGGAGCTGACAAAGTAGACTGAGGCGGAAGTAACGCAACAACCAGGATATGGAGAAGGGAAACCCGGGAGTGGTAACTAAGACGAGCCATACTCGTGTTTCGTCCCTAGATGGCGTTGCTCGTGGTGCTGGGTAGGTAGATGAAGACAATCGGTGGAGGGGTTCGTAACACCTGCACTTGGACATCGCCCAAGCCACAGCCAACAGCTCCAACTCAAAAGTGGCGTAGCGCGTCTCGGTGTCAGAGAGGAAACGCGAGCCACACTGGACGAGCGGGAACTGCCCTCCACCATGATCCTGCAATAGGGCGTATCCCACGCCGGACAAGCGTGAGGCATCTGTCTGCAGAACCGTCGGCAAGGCTGGGTCAAACGTGGCGAGGACAGGTGGACTCGACAGGGCCTGTTTCACTTGCTGGAAGGCCTTGTCGTGGTTGGGGATCCACAGGAATGTCCTCTTGGGGCTCATCAGGGGGCGAAGTGGTTGGGTAGCTGCGGAGATGTCCGGCGAAAACTCTGCTAACTGGTTGACGAGACCGATAAAGGACCTCAAGTCGGTGAGGTTAGCAGGGGTGGGAAAATCCGTGATGGCACGGACCATTTCCGGATCAGCTGTGATACCATTCCCTGAGAGGGTGTACCCACAAAAGTCCACCGAAGAGCTGGCCAGAACAAACTTGCCGGCATTTAGGGTAATGCCGTGCTTCCGGCACCTGTTGAGTACCGCGTAGATACGGCAGAGGTGATCCATGTAATCCTTATCGTACACGAGTATGTCGTCGACCACTTTCACACAGTTTGCCAGACTTTGTAGAGCCATATCACCTCGAAGACAGAAAGCGTCTACTGTAGCGGCGAATCCCATGGGGCCACGGCAATAACTGTAACGTCCATGCGGGGTAATGAAAGTTGTGAGTGGTCGGTCTTCTTCGGCAAGCTCTATCTGCCAGTATCCACACAAGGCGTCCATCTTCGTGAAGAAGCGCGCCTTCGGGGTCACACTGCGTATAGCTGCAAAGGGCGTGGGAGAAGGGTGCACAGGACGAGACACCTGGCTGTTGAGCTTGGAGAGGTCAGTGGTGATCCGAACACCACCTTTGGGTTTTGCGACGACTACCATAGGGTGACACCATGGAGACGGGTCATCGCCGGCTGGTGCAATAATTTCTTGGGCGACCATGGAGTCCAGCTCGTTTTTGACCGCCTCGCGGAAGGCCAGGGGGACCAGTCGAGGGGTGTAGATAGCGAAGGGCTTCGCGTCGTCCCTCAGGTGGATCCTCATCTGGGGGCCTACCATCTTCTTGAGAGGCTTGGATTCCAGAGTCGACTTGGTCACCAGAACGTCGGTGAATTCCTTCAGGAAGTACTTCCGAGCATACGAAGGAGAGGTGTCACTGGCAAGAGGCAGGGGTAGGGCGGCAGCAGGGTAGTTGCTGCTCCCTTCGTGCACCCTGTTGGCGTGTTTTACCTCGAGAATAGGTTTGGGGAAGCCCTGGGAGATGATGGCCAACTCTTGACAATGTCTGTAGGACAGCAAAGGAGTCGGGACACCGTTATGCACATCAATCCAGGCTTGACACGACCTGTTGCCAAAGGTGACCTGTGCTTGGAGTGAACCTAGGGCTGGGGCCATCTGTGAACCATCTGCCGTGAAGCGGAGATCCTTCGCTGGCGGTCCTAGATCACTTGGAGAGAGCCCCAAGCATTGCAAATGCTGGGGACCGATGACTGTAACATCAGCGCCGGTGTCGGGCAACATCTGAAGACGAGATGACACACTGCCATAGGTCACGATGACGCTGATGTGCTGGGGAACTTTGATCCTGGGACGCGAAGGGGAGCACACTTTCCTAATATGGCTCGAGCGTTGTCCAGGGTCGTCATGCTTCTGATTGGAAGACTGTGGGCGGCCCTCACTTGTGGAAGGGCGCTGAAGCTTCCGCCGGCGCTGTCCCTTGGGTTTGTTGGTAGGGCAACACTTGTCGTAGTGGCCCAGACGACCACACACATTGCACTGGACGTGCTTAGCTGGGCACCGCACTGTGAGCGACCAGTGGCCCTTACGGTCACAACTGTTGCAGGTAGACTCAGCAGCTGGACACACCTGTGTTCCGTGCTGCTTACCACAGTTGTTACAAAAGGAACCGGGCGTGGGCGTGGTGGGCGAAAGCGTTGGAGTTGACTTCTTGTCCTTGTACCGGGACACAGCGCGTACAGCTGTAGGGGGAGCTCGGATGGCAGAGGTGGCACACCTGGCAGCCTCATCGGAGCGACATATCATCAAAACATCCTTAAGAGAAGAGGAAGAGTCGAGGGAGGTGAGGCGTTGGACAAGCTCCTAATCCTTAACACCCATCAGGATCACCTGCTTCAACTGGGTCTCCTCGCACTGCTGGTGGTTACCTGGGCATATATCTACCTCTTCCGAGGCTCTCTTGAGTCGTACATAAAAAAAGGCATCAAAAGTCTCACCCTCCATCTGTCTGCAGCTAAACAATTCCCTCCTGCGTAGAGATCCATTCGGCTGCCCTTTGATGTGCCGTTGTAGAATGTCCAGTACCTCCTCTACAGACAACGAAGAGGTCGGAGGTACCTGCAACGTATGTTCCAAGACATGCTGAGTTTCCAAAGACAGGCACATACGCAGCTGAATAAGTTGTTTAGGCTGTGACAAACTCTGGAGATCCATCATTGTAGCATAATCAGTCCACCGTCGCCGCCATTCACGAAAAGTCTGGAAATACACATCAGACTTCAAGATGGTCGGTGTTTGAGCAGCCGCTTTAGGTGGGGCTGGGGGGGGCGTGAAGAAAGCGTTGATGAGGTATCTGAACCAGTCGATACCGAGGCAGTGTTAGAGCCAGGGGCTTGGTTAACAGTGAGGCGAGATATCAAAGCTTCAAACCGTGCACTGTCTTCGAATCTCCGTTGGTGGTCTCTATCTGCCTCTGCTTGCCTTCTTTCTTCATTCTCCACACGTCTTGTAGCAAAGTCGTGACGCCTTTCATCCCTCATAAACTTCATTAAAGCAATTATCTCTGAAGACAATGCTGGAGATCGAGGTGAAGGGCTGCTCGATGTGGTGGGAGCTGGAGCGTCCTGTTCAGCCTGGTCATCCATCTCTGCCAAGCTGTGATCCAGCTGACTCATCCAGGCGTTGGCTCCGCGACTGCTTAAGGCACGAGACATAATAACTTAATCTGTGTACTGTGTCTTAAATCAGTGTTGACCGGTCAGCCTGTTGTATCAACAAGATCTGAGACAAAAAATTAATTAAATGCACAGATAAGAAGATTATATATATAAAATATATATAAAGGAATGGCCGCAGTCAGTGTGTTCGTACGTGTGTGTGTGTGTGTGCGCGTCTCGGGCAGTGTCTCGCTGTGAGGGAGAGGAGGAGATCACAGTCAGTCACCCTCTGGTCACGGTCAGAAGAGGGTCTAATGAACTCTTCTCCTCACACATGCCCTGAACATGCCTTACACCTTGGGAATCCTTTAGAACAAGGTCACACAGTTATGGCACTAAACACACAATGCACTATACACTTCACAGAAAATCACTATCACTGACACTGCTCAAAGTTGCTATAAATTCCTTGAAGAGACGGCCATTAGCGGTGGTTGACACAGAGCAGGGGTCCATAAGCTGGTCTTGCCACAAACTTTACACTTCACTTGTATAATGGTCCAGTATAATGACACACTGCACCATGCATGTGTTCTGGGTATCAAGTTCTATCTACAGGAGCGAACACAAACACCTGAAGAGTTTTCGTAAGTTCTATTTACTGGATAAACAGATATGTACACAAGGGAGGTGGCGCTCCTTACCCTGTCTAGGGGGTCAACTAGCCTCTAGGCGACATGTGGCAAGTGATACACTAACAGCTCCCATATGTCGCCAGGCACATTACTTAAGCGTGTGGGACATGGTAAATACATTGCCACACGCTGCTAGCTAGGCTGAATAAATAGTGTATATAAATGGAGCACATACATAATATACATACATAATATACATACAGTACCCACAGAGGGCGACCTACTTTACCCAGAGAGGGCGACCTACTTTGCTTGGTGACCTGACAACGATAATTTCACAAAATATGACGGTTGGGGACGACCTGATCACGAGAACTGAGGTTGACGAGTTCCACAACAATTTAAATAATGATTTACTTTAGGCACAAAGGCACAATATACCATACAGAAAACGCAGATCAAATAACAATGACCCTAAATGGATAAATAATTATTTAAAGAATAGTATTGGATAAAGGAAGGCTATCCGTGGGAGAATAAATCGTGGTGAAGTTTACCCCCGAGATTATTATAAGGTATTGGCCAGTAGGGTTAAGACCGAGATAAGAAAAGCAAAGAGGAATGATGAGCTGAAGGTAGCAAGGGAGGCGAAGTCAAACTCCAAAGGATTCTTCCAAATGAATTAAATTAAAACATGAGACAAGATTGGACCAATGCAGTCAGATACAGCGAGCTAATGGTTGGCGACGGAGAAATGAGCACTAATCTGAACATATATTTTTCAACAGTTTTCACCACCGAAAATTTAAACATTATGCCAGAGGCACCGACTATATACAGAGATACTGAAGAAAATAGGTTAAACGAGATAGTAGTGACTAGTAACGATGTCAGTAAGCAAATAGACAAGCTAAAGCCTAATAAGTCACCAGGTTCCGATTAAATATTTGTCAAAGTATTAAAGGTATGTAAGGAAGAGCTTAGTATGCCCTTAACAAAGTTGTTTAACATGTTAACAACAGGTATAGTGCCAAAATCCTGGAGTATAGCGAATGTGATACAGATTTTCAAGAAAGGAGATAGATTACTATCCTCTAACTACCGTCCAAGCTGTTTAACATCAATTGTAGGCAAATTGGTGAAAGCAATAATTTCAAACTCTTTTCGAAATCCCTGGAGAAGCACAAGTTGATCAAAGATTTCCAACATGGCTTCACAAGTGGGCATACATGTTTGACTAATCTATTAACATTCATTTCAAATATTTTCGAATCAGTGGATAATGAGAACGATTATGATGTTGTATACCTCGACCTTAGAAAAGCCTTCGACAAAGTCCCCTACGAAAAAATCATAGGAAAAGTGGAGGCTCATGGAATTGGAGTAGATATTCTAAAATGGATTAGAGCGTGGTTACAGGACTGAAAACAGAGAGTACACATTAAGGGCACTAAATCCGACTGGGGTTACGTCACTAGTGGAGTACCCCAAGGCTCAGTACTTGGACCATTACTATTTATTATATACATAAACGACATAGATATAGGTGTAGACAGCAACTTAAATATATTTGCTGACGACACTAATATAGGGTGTGTAATTAAATCTGACGAGGACTGCGCAAAACTACAGGAAGATCTAAAAAAAAAAAATGTAAGGTCTGAAAAATGGCAGATGAAATTAAATGTGTACAAATGTAAAGTACTTAGTCTAGGAGATGTAAACAAAGAAAACAGATATCGGATGAACAACGTTGTTATAGAATAATCAGACTGTGAGAAAGATTTAGGAATAATGATAAGAAGGAATCTTAAATCTAGTCAACAATGTGTATTTGCTTGAAAGAAGGTTTACAAAGTACTTGGTTCATACAAAGGAGTGTTAGTTACAAGACTAGCGAGGTTATCCTAAAACTATATCTTGCGCTTGTGAGACCTCACTCGGATTACGTGGTTCACTTCTGGTCACCGTACTACAGAATTTATATAGAATTCAGAGGAGAATGACAAGACTAATTCTTGGTATTGTGAACCTTGAGTACAGAGATAAGGCTAAAGCATCTTAATTTGCACTCCCTCGAGAGACGTAGAATGAAGGGCGATATGACTGAGGTGTAGAAGTGGAAGTCAGGGTTAAACAAAGGTTATATAACAAAGGTACTCAAACTATCCAACCAGAAGCGAACTCGTAGCAATAGTTTTAAATTAGACAAATTTAGATTTAGGGGCGAGATAAGTAAACATTGGTTTGGAAATAGAGTGGAACACGTTACCAAACTTCACCATTAACTTGAATACGTTGGATATCTTCAAACATGGGTTGGATGGATAGATGAGCGATAGTGGTTGGGTGTAAACGAGACTGCCCAGTATGGGCTAATAGGCCCGCTGCAGTTTCCTCCATTCTTATGTTCTTATGTTCTTATGTGTGATGCTTAAACACATGTTCTCTGGGTGATGTTCAAGTTAGGTCCTGGACACATGCCCTCTGGATGATGTTCATTTTAGGTCCTGAATACAGGACCCATTTACTAGCTTGTCTGGAACTTTATACTTCATTTATCGAATGACTTTAATCATACAACAAAGCATTAAGGCATGAAACCCCATTCATAGCCGAGGGGTCGAAGCCTTCCCTCCTCTATCAATATGTTCTCTTATTGGTAGGAAACTATGACATGGTAAATCCCGCTGCAACTGATCACACAATAAGAAAATAATGTATGAAAAGGATTTTTTGGGCGTCAATAGTGGCAAACCTTTTTAAGGGCATATGATTACCAATGAACACTTGCAGATAGAAAGGGTGTGGTATTCTCAAACCATTACTCTACCAAAGGGTATATAAACATTTTCCAAGCCTTAGCCTGCCAAAAGGTTCGTCCAATTTTTCTTGCCTTTGCCACTAAAAATTGTTTAATCAAGGGACCATTAAAAGGCCAAATAAATATATGGTTTAATGTGGCCATGGGCACAATGTATTGACAATTTCATTATCATTGCGTTCACCTATATACTCTCAGTCCATCATCAACTTTTGCTTAGGTAAAGTGAATTTGAACCTTACTGTATACTGAAAAAAAAAATGAAACAAATCCAAATGCATTAACAAAAAAAAAAAAAAGCATGACAAGCAGGCTAAAAATGAAGAGTACAGCAATTTATAAACCTGGAAAATGGAAATTCAAGGTCAAGAGAAACCCAATGAAAATAACTGGGCACAGATCTTCCTCTCATAAGCACATTGGTAATGTCAGTTCTCATATGTTTTGCAGTTATACCGTGGCTGTTGTATAATGAAGCACTGCAGACACAAGTATCACCATGCACAGCCGAGCATGACTCGATGCTAGAATCTCGACGGTTAGATGCACACTCACGACGTAATGTTCTTACCTTGCAATATTCCATTTCCACAAAGGCTAGTCATGATTATCTTTCTAGCGCTCCCACGCCCTTCAACATCATTATCACTTTCTAACGAATGTATTGTCACTTGAAATATTCATCTTTTACGCACCACCACTGTCTACCACTACACAATCATCACCACCACTATTTACCACTACACAACCACCACCACAAGTATCTACCATACATAGCCACCACCACCACTGTCTACCTAATACACAACATCCACCACCACTATCTACCATTAAACAACAACAATCGCCACCACTATCTACCACTACACAAACCATTACCACCACTATCTACCACTACACAACCACCAAATCCACCAGTCTTCTAGTATAAAACCACCACCACTGTCTACTGCTAGACAACCAACACCAGTGACTACCACTACATAACAACCACCACCACTACCTACAACTACACTACCAACACCACGCTCTACCACGACACAAAAACCACCACCACCACTGTCTACCACTACACAACCACCACCACTGTCTATCTCTACACAACCACCACCACCACCTCCATCACTGTCTACCACTACACAACCACCACCACTGTCTATCTCTACACAACCACCACCACCACCACCACCACTGTCTACCACTACACAACCACCACCACCACCACCATCACTGTCTACCACTACACAACCAACACCAGTGACTACCACTACACAACAACCACCAACACCAGTGACTACCACTACACAACAACCACCATCACTGTCTACCACTACACAACCACCACCACCACCACCACCACCACTGTCTATCTCTACACAACCACCACCACCACCATCATCACTGTCTACCACTACACAACCAACACCAGTGACTACCACTACACAACAACCACCATCACTGTCTACCACTACACAACCACCACCATCACTGTCTACCACTACACAACCATCACCATCACCACCACCACCACTGTCTACCACTACACCACCATCACTACTGTCTACCACTACACAACCATCACCACCACTGTCTACCACTACACAACCACCACCACCACTGTCTACCACTACACAACCATCACCACCACTGTCTACTACTACACCACCATCACTACTGTCTACCACTACACAACCACCACCACCACTGTCTACCACTACACAACCATCACCACCACTCTCAAGCACTACACAACCACCACCACCACCACCACCACCACCACCACTGTCTATCACTCCACAACCATCACCACCACCACTGTCAACCACTACTCAAGAACCACCACTGTCCACTGTCTACCACTGCAAAACCACAACCACTGTCAACCACTACTCAACCACCACCACCACATCCACTGTCTACCTCTGCACAACCACCACTACTGTCTACCACTACACAACCACCACCACTGTCTACCACTACATAACCATCACCACTGTCTACCACTACATAACCATCACCATTGTCTACCACTACATAACCATCACCACTGTCTACCACTACACAACCATCCCCACCACTGTCTACCACTACATAACTATTACCACCACCACTATCTACCACCACACAACCACCACCACCACTGTCTACTACTACACAACCACCAGCATTGTCTACCACTACACAACCAACACCACCCCTACTGTCTACCACTACACAACCATCGCCACCACCACTATCTACCACTACACAACGATCATACCACCGCACAATTACGACCACCACCGTCTACCACTACACTACCACAACCACTGTCAACCACTACACAACCACCACCACCACCACATCCACTGTCTACCACTACACAACCAACACCACCACTGTTTACCACTACACAAACATCACCACCACTGTTTACCACTACACAATCATCACCATTGTCTACCACTACACACTCATCATCCCCACCACCACCACCAACACTGTCAAACCACTTCACAACTGTTTCCACCACCACATCCACTGTCAACCACTGTCAACCACTCGTGCATATGGCATGCGCTTGTGTGACGTCACTCGTGCGTATGGCACTGTTTGTGTGACGTCATTCGTGTGTATGGCACATATGAGTGTGTCACTCGTGCGTATGGCACATATGAGTGTGTCACTCGTGCGTATGGCGCTGTTTGCGCGACGTCACTCGTGCGTATGCCACTTTTTGTGTGACGTCACTTGTGCGTATGGTACTGTTTGTGTGACGTCACTCGTGCGTATGGCACTGTGTGACGTCACTCATGCGTATGGCACACGTCAGTGTGACATCTCAAATTGTGTGATATCAGCGATAATGGGACGTCACCATGAGTAGTAGCTGATACTAAGCGTTACTGCATACATTTATCGAGCAAGACAGATCACGCTCGTTGTTTTGACAGTCATGGACATGGAAAGGAATAGGGTAAGAAATGAGACACTGTCGCGTCACACCCACTCCGCCAAGGCAGCGTAAGATAAACCTGTCTCCCGAGAAGAGAAGGAACCACCAGACGGAGGGTTTGAGGGGCAATTATGTGAGCAATACCAACAGACGCAGCAGATGTTCGCTCACATGACAGTGATGATGCAGAACGTCAACGAATGTATGAATCGACTACAAAGTAAGGGCAGCACAGAACTAAGTGATAGCAAAGCCACCCTCCAGAAGGAGGACCTCAAAAGAATAAATCAGGAACCCATAGCCCCTGAGACACCGGCCGATGCAGCATCATACTTCACAGACGGCTCGGTGGACCCAAAACATCATAGATCCGGAGCGGCCTTCTACATCCAAGGTCAGACCCTCTTATGGAGACTTTCTAATGATTGCTCCACCCTACAAACAGAGTTAGTAGCACTCTCAAAGGCCCAAACAAATCACATTCACCACCTTCTCCGGGTCATCACACGATACCCACCACCCAGATAGCTTAGGAAGTATCCTTCACAGCACTGCGGACCCCAGTTCAGGGGGCTGTAGCGATCCCACTACCCTTTATACTTGGGGAGTGAATCCTACCCCAAGTTATTAACAAATAAAGGAACAAATAGGGAACACGGCAATAATTATCCTCACCAAAAACCTCCTCAACTAAATGTACTTGAATAAGTAAGAACAGTTGAAATAAGTGAATCACAAAAGGGAAGATAATTAATTAATTCAATTTATGTTCTAAAGGGAGTAATGACTAGCAAACATGAATTTAAGGGAATAAGTAATTGTATAATAAAATAAGAGTGATGCCGGAAGGGCGAAAATATACCGTAAGGAGTTAGACCAAACAAATATTACTTAACATTACTATATTACACAGACATACGAAATATATATATATATACAACAATCACTACAAAATGATTATTTCCTACCAAACAGGAGATTCCTTACCACCAGGATCCCTTCCTAGGCCTAACTAAACGTGTCACTAATACCAGATACCCCTAGGGCATTGCACAAGACTGGACAAGGCACTAGACAAGGGTCAAGGCTAGAGAACGAATGGACACGTCTAACCTATGCCACGGTTTTTCGCTACTGGGGAGCGTGGGCACGCCGAGGAGAGCGTCTCATATCACATGATCCAGGACATTTGCTGGATATTTTATATAATTAATTAATACTACTATTGATTTGAACTTAACAGAGTAACACAATGATGCATTTTAATAACATACATAAATATATAATTAACCTAAGTAACTAAGAACAATAATAATATAATAAGTACAATTAACAATTTATTAATAGCTTGTATGAAATGTAGGCGTGAACATATGCCTCACGCTATGCGAGTTCCCGAGCGCTCAGGCACGTGACAGGGGTGCACCACTCCAAAACTGACCACGTCCAAGAGTGGGGGTTGGTAGTGAGCGTTCACTGACCGAGGTTCCGCTTACACTTGCAAACCTGCAGTATCCTTTCATATCTGCATGTAGGATAACCTCCATCCCCAATCCCAAATCCGGCCTGGCTGCTCCAAGAACTCCAGGAGGTACCACCAAACGGGCCACCTACAGGCAAAGGCCCGTGTCGGACTACGGTCCGACAATCTCAACAACAACGACAACAGAAAATCGCGGAAAGGTGTTATCACTACCAGAGACACGACCTTCCTGAAACCTAAACTGACGAAGAAACGCTATATACTCCAAGAGGACTCCCGGCGCTCACTTTAACCACGGAGCCGGGAACATTTCACTAGGGGGGGGGGGGGCGCGGAAGTACTTCCGAGCATCAAGCTCCCTCATCGAAACCAATAACGTTGATGAAGGACCAAAAGGAGGACGACCTGCCGAGGTCCAAGGGTTGGGTGAGAAAACTATTAGAAATCATGAGGTTCTCCCAAAGGCTGACGCCGAAGTTCAGTGGAGGAACTTGTGGTGAATACTGGGAGTTCAGGGGACCCTTCCAGCGACATGTTGGGATGCCGCAGATACTTGATGCTTTGAAATTAGAGACACTTTTCGTCACCTAGGCCAGCTCCGCTAAGGACGCTTTGAGAGGATGCCTGCAAATACAAGATCCCAAAGCATGGTACTTGGAAGTTTGGACATATTAGAGAAAAGTCACGGCAACACGCACACTTACGTCTGTCAGCTAATAAAGTCCAACTGTGAGACTAAATGACGCGAAACGTCCCCCAACAGTTCTCAGACGAACTGGAGAATTGCATGAGGAACTTGAAGGCTCTGGGAGAACTACATCAGATTGACAAGTATGAATCAATACATACGTTAGGTGAGAGATTCAAGGGAAAGCTAAGGGACGATTATGTGGATAAGGTGCATAAATACAAAAGGAAGCAAGGGAAGCCTCCTGGGATCGAGTTGATGTTGGAATTCACTATGGATAAGGTCGACAAGGCGGAGGAGGCCCCAAAGGGACAAGGACCAGAGGAACCAAGCAGACTCACCCTCACGCCAATCCTCGCCGAGGAAGAAACTTGTGGGTCTGGTGACATCGGGAATAAAGACAACCAGAGAAACGGACGATGAACGCTGCTTGTTATGCCGCGGAGATCACCTTCTTCAGATGTGCAGGACATTCCTCAGCATGTCCACAGGGAAGCGAACTTCCCTCGTAAGGGAAGATCGTCGCTGCTTCGCCTGCCTGGAACGTAATCACCGGATAACAGAGTGCAGCCAGAAGATGGTATGTGGTATAGATGGCTGCTCTGGAGTACACTCGAGGCTTCTGCACTTCACGGGAGTTCTGACGAGCATTGGCAACGCGCAACGGGGCGAAGTTGAAAGAGGAGAACACCAGACCAGTTTCCAAAGGGTGAACAGATCAATCACTGGGGACATTTGCCAAATAGACATATCACCTGACCTCAAGCGACCTAGAATGAGTCAACTTAAGGCCATTATGCCACCCCCGGAATCGACAACTAGTGGAGCTAAATCATAGAAGACCAAAGCCGGTAAAAGCACCATGGGGAAAAGGACCGGGAGTACACAAAGCGTGTTGGTGACCACGAATAGAGGAAATCGGTATAGATGGGTCAGGGAAACCATGGCCAACAACGGAATTGATGATCGGCTTGAAGAACCCAATGATTACGAGTTGTGATTGCAAGAGTCCAGCAGCGTTGCACTTCCAATAGTGAAAGTCAGGACGGAGGAGAAGAACCAAAAGGCGAAGGAGCAGTGGTCACCGGAGCTCTCTTGGTTAGGTTAGTCTAGGTAACCGGCTGCAGGCAGAGGGAAGGCCAGTTTTTCCCTCTCCATTGGCACGATCATGAAAGAAAGAAGTAGTGTAAACACCGAAGAGATCAGTGTAAAGGTGGTTAGCGTAGGAGAAAGAAAGAGCCGATCCATCACAATCCCCAAGATCATTGTTGTTGAGAATCTACAGTCTTCTTTGAGAGTTTTCGTTCGAAAACACCCAAGACGTCACCATGTGGGAACACCTCCGAGGTACTGCACTACGCCAAGCACCGAGAAGAGTGGATCTCCTGATAGGTCTGGATGTACTATCGTGGACAAAACTTCGCTCCTTCCCAAACTGAAGCAGTATCGACCCGCACAGCACACCAGCACCAGATAACAATCAGGGTAAGTCAGTTCAGAGACTCATTCCCGTGTCTCAGTTTCATTACAGGGAGCGAACTTTTGTCCACGATATTACCACAATTATTAGTGCCGTTAGAAGTAAGGACAGGGAAGGACGGAGAGCCGTTTGCAACACCCACCCTTCTGGGCTGGACTATAAATGGACCGCTTGGAGTGGTGAGCCGTGATTATGACGTGATCAACCATTTTGTCAGAATGGCAACATTAAATTCGGAAACAAATCTGGAAAAACAAGTCAGGAACTTCTGGGAATGCGACTCCGCCTACAGTAATGATGATCCTGTCGAAGACGGACACCACAAACTTCCCATCCCGTTTCACCAGGAAGAACTGGAACTCCCAGACTATAAGAAGCTTGCCGAACAGTGATTGCCGGTACTGAGAAAATGCCTCCTAAAGAACCCAGGGCTCTCTCAGAGGTATCAAGAAGAAGGAGACGTCTAGTCGACGAGGGACATGCTGAGCGAGTCCCACGTCAAGAACTCAGTGTTGCACCCGGGAAGACCTGGTATCTCCCACACCACCCCGTGTTGAATCCCAACAAGCCAGAAAAGGCGAGAATAGTTTTTTGATTGTGCAGCCGAATATGAGTTGATGTCATTGAACAGCCAAGTGATGCAAGGGCCAGACCTTAACAACAATTCAGATTCTGACAAGGAAAGGTGGCACTCGTGGTTGATATCGAGGCAATGTTCCACTAAGTGCGAGTAGTACTTGAACATCGAGACGCCTTACGATTCTTATGGTGGACGGACGACCAGCTGCCAGGGGTCCCCACCACTTACCGAATGACAGTACGGCAGTCCTTCAGTACGTACGAAACACCGAAAGAAGCTTCCGTTCCTTCGTGGCCAATTGAGTGGCAACGATACAAGAGGACTCCAATGCAGAACAATGGCACCACGTGCAGTCGGCACTGAACCCAGCCGATGACGCTAGTCGTGGACTACATGGAGCAGAGCTCAACGAGGAGGGCAGGTGGATTCTGAGACCTGCTTTCCTTTTGTTGGAAGAAGACATTTGGCCAAAAAGTCCAATGAGGATTCCCGACCACACAGACGGTGACCCAGAGGTGAAGAAGGAAACCACGGTGCCGACGACGAACGCTGACCAGGGGGAGGGTATCCTCCATAAGCTATGGGCCAGGTACTCCTCGTGGCATCGACTTCTGAATAGCGTAGTGTGGATTAGAAGGTTCATAGAATGGCGGCTGGGGAAGCGAAAGAACTCACATCACCGAAAACATCGACTGAAGGTCAGCGAATTGGAAGATGCGAAGTCAGTCGTCTTAAGATTTATGTAAAGGAAAGGATTCCCCTAAGAACTTGAAATGTTACTACTGGGACAACCAGTGGGAGGTAGCGACGTGAGTCGACTGGAACCTCATCTAGACACGGACGGTTTGATCAGAGTAGGCGTCCGACTGAAACATGCCGCTCTCCACCCAGACCAGAAGAATCCCATACTGTTGTCGAGGGACAACAGGATCACGGGCTCATTGAGAGAGAGGTACACTCGACTAGAGCTGGATACTCAGGACGAGAACACACTCTTGCCATAATACGTGGAACTTTCTGGACACCAAAGTGCCGCAAATTACTCGACCGCACATTACGGACGTGTGTGACTTGTCTGAGAAGCAACTGGAGGCCTACCCACTAACGCCAAGCCGACCTGCCAGAAGATGGAAGAAATGGATAAAGGAATATCTCCCGACACAATGTCAGTCACAAAGATTCTTCAAAATTCGCCGTAATCTCCACGCTGGGGATATCGTGATCATCTCTGGACAACCCTTCCCCAGTGGACGCTAGAAAGAGTACTAGAGGCACTACTGAGAACAGATGGCCTGTGCGAAGTGAAGACAAAGGACTCAATGTTAAAACGCTCAGCGACGAGACTCTGCCTGTTGGAAGGGGTCGGAGAGTGAATCTAATGTTAGGCCGTAAATTCGTGCTAAGCCCGACGGGTGGGGGGGAGGGGGGTGTGTTATCGCCACGCGCAATTGTGCACGCCGGCCATATGTTATGTGAAGAAACTGTTTGCAACTCAAAATAGCTTACTAAGCGAGATGGAGCTGGTAGCAGCTGTGTGACTGCCTGAGGGACAGTCAATCGTCTTCTACTATAAAGGCAACATCTTGATTCTCGTCAGCCAATATCTTTGTGTAGGACATTAGATTTGTTCTCGTTGGTCTAACCCTAGACCCCAAAACGTGAGTGTGATTGTGAACTGTATATTGATCGTCTTATTCAAACTGTGTCCTGATGTACCAGCAGTTGTTATATTTGTGGTGTTGTCAATAGTAAGAGAGACAGTTGAGACCCCGCAATTGAGTGTAAATGAGGCAGAAATATAGATCAGCAACTGGGACTTGGTCACAATTTTCGTAATGCCATATGGCAGCAGGGTCTACCATTAGACAATGCATTATTCTTCCAATATCTTCCCAGGTGGTAGTACCTCCCTGTTTGGTAGCTGCCTACCCAACGGTAATACAAATGAGAGATGTGTAAATATTAACAACTGGGAATCCACTCTACAAATTGACTTAGTTACCATACTCACAGCCATTAAATTTTTTGAAACCATTTTCACTGACAGTCTCACCATCCCTGATTCTCTATCCTCACTACTTGCCCTTGCCACCCTCAACTTAAGTTGTCACGCGCTTGACTCTGAAACCAGACATAAATATGAATTGAATTGAATTGAATTGAAACAGATTATTTAGCCAGAAAAATACAGATACAGAGTGGATAATAATAACAATATTAACATGGCTGAGCCCGTTGAGGACATGAGCTCTCTTTGAGGCACCTGATATATACTATACATTTATCTCAAGGAAGTATTATGTAACATTTAGTATCATCTGGAATAGTACAATAGCATGGTGGTAATAAGAACATCTCATAATGTTGCCACGGTTATCACTTCAATATTTATTTATTTTATTTATTTATTATTATTTTTCTTATTTATTTTTTATTTTTTTACATACATATACACATACATATACATATATACATACATATATACATACATATATACATATGTATACATTTATACATATACATATAATTTACAGTTGAATTGAAAAACATAAGTATAATAGGGGAGCAGTACAACATGGGTTGCACAGTAATAAGGTTGAACAAGAGAACAGAGCTGTCAGGATTATGTCTAGTTGTCAATTATGTTTATTGCACTGGTAATTACTTATTTACTACATGATAATTTCCGATAAAACGGTTTTGATGGTACAATAAAAGCAGGTACTGTAAATATAGTAGGTGTTACAAGAAATATTAATACTTCGACAATAGATATTTTTTAAGAGATGATTTAAACAAAGGGAGCATAGTCTTTGCTAGGATGGGTGGGGTAAGTTGTTCCACACCTTCACACCGTGATATTTTATGGAGGTCTGGGACTGAGAGGAGTGCATGGGGGGTGGTCTTAGTAGCTCTGGGTGCCTTAAGTTGTATCTCTGATTATTCCGGAACTGGAAAGAATTATTGTCAACCAAGTGATTGATAGATTTGTAAACAAAGAGGGCACAGCAGTAGGTGTTAATATCTTCGAATTTTAAAAATTTCAATATAGTAAATTTTTCGTTTGTGTGATCTGTTATTTTGAAGTAGGTCATTGTCCGTACTTCTCTCTTTCGTGCAGTAACCAGAGATTTTGTTTTTGAAGAGCCAGAGGCCCCCCATAGTGTGTGACAGTGTATCAGGTGTTGGTAAACAAGATCATGATAGATTTCTTTCATTGCTGTGAGAGTGAGTGACTGTCGAGTGTGATACATGATACCGCACTGTTTATTGACTTTACTGTGAATGACTTGTATGTGGTTTCTCCAGTTAAGTTTCTCATCAACAATAACTCCGAGGAATTTAGTATTTTGTTCGCGTTTGAGGACTATATTACCAAGGTCTGGGAGTAAGTTTTTCCTTCTGTGAAAGATCGTGTAGTGGGTTTTCTCAAGGTCTAAGGTCAGTTTATTACGTATTACCCAGGTCCCGACATTAGTTAATTCAGTGTTCATAGTTCTCATCAAGGAATGGAGGTCTGAGTTGCTGGCATAGAGATTGCTATCGTCTGCAAATAAATTGTATTTTATGAGTGAGCTGGCGAGGACTATTTCGTTTATGTACAACAAAAACAGTACTGGACCGAGAATGGAACCTTGGGGGACTCCATACAAGATCGGCGAGGAGTCAGATTGGTGGTTATTATAGCAGATATACTGCATCCTGTTGGACAGATATGAGGTAAGCCAATTGTGGGACAGGCCTCTAACGCCGTAATGTTCAAGCTTTGAAAGGAGGATGGTATGGTCGACAGAGAGGTCCAAGAATATACCGACTGTGAACTGACTGTCATCAAAGGAATTTAAGATGTCATTAGTAAAGGATAGTAGAGCACTCTCAGTCGACCTTCTAGCTTTAAATCCAAACTGGGAGTCTGTAAAGATGTTATTGGCTTTGCAGAAGGAATTTAGTGTATTACATGCTAGCTTTTTCAGTATCTTACTCAAGGCTGGGAGGACTGATATGGGGCTGTAATTCTTGAAGAGACCTTTGTCCCCAGATTTTTTATATGCCGGGTGAACTTTAGCAATTTTCAGTTTATCAGGAAAAACACCACAAGTGAAGGAGGAGTTACAAATGTGGAGGAGAACAGGTAGTAATAAGTTGGCTACTTTCTTAATGATGCTCATTGGTATATTGTCTTCGCCTGCTGCTGCATCTTTGGACATTTTTATGATGGCCAGTAATTCATCTGCAGTGACAGGGGATAAGAACAGCTCATTTTGCCGTCTGTTTTGCAGGTAGGCTCTAAATTCCTCATGGTGATCAGGGATGCTCTCTGCAAAATGTTTGCCAACATTAATAAAATATTCATTGAAGTGGTTGGCAATGGGGGAGGGTTCAGTTACAACTGAATCGTTTATCATAAAAGCTGAGTGGGGGGCTGATGGCTGAGTGTTCCTGTTCTGAATGGAATTTATGACATTCCAGGTTTTCTTACTGTTGCCTGATGCTGACTGGAGCTTATTTGTATAATAGTTACATCTGACGTTTCTAACTGCTTGAGTTACTCTATTTCTGATACTTCGGTAAGCATCACCGAAAGTTATGGGTCTTTTTGCAAATTTCCTTCAGCGTTTGTGTTTTTCCTTTATCATTATCTTAATTTCGCTTGTGATATAGGGTTTGGAAATGGATACAGTTTTCACCGACTTAGTCTTGAGCGGGAAGCATTTATCAAAGCAAGCATTGAAGATGCAAGAGAAGTTACAGCTGTTCACGTTCGGGTTGTTGGAGGCATAGACAAGATCCCAGTTAGCATTCATATAGGATATTTTAAAAAAGGAGCATGTTGTCGGTGCAGTAGTCTCTGTATTGGATTGAGACTCTACTAGACCTTTCAGGTCTTGTGGCTGTTTTATACATGGCAAAAACTGGGAAGTGATCTGAGATATTGTTATAAATAATTCCACTTGCTAGGTTGTTAGGAGTGTTGCTAGTCCAGATATGATCTATCACAGTGGCAGAGGTGGCAGTTACTCCAGTGGGTTTGGTTATAGTGTTGAATAAGAGTTTATAATGACAGGTAGCAAGAAGGTACTGAGGTGTCGGTTTATGATTTTAATAGATCAAGGTTGAAATCTCCTGTAATGTAGCAGCATTTCCTCTCTGAACTTATGATAGTGATAAGCTCCGAAAATTTATCAAGAAAATTCCTTACATTAGTGTGGGGTCTTCTGTAGATTATCCCTACTAGGGTATTTCGTGTGTCGTTACGCAATTCAATGAAAACACTCTCCATGTACTCCTCCTGAACCTTTAAATCATCTCTTACAGAATTCTTATACTTGATATAAACATATAGGGCGACACCACCACTGTGTCGTGACGTGTTGATGCAGTGTCTAGTATAATTAGGAATGTTATAATAGTGGTCAATATCGTTCGTGAGTTTGGTCTTACAGAATCCAAGTACATCAAATTTGTGGCCAATAGAAGATAAACACTGATCAAAAAAGGTATCTAGATGAAGGGGAATACTGCTGATGTTATGGCTAATCAAGGAGAAGGAATGAGTTAGTAGGAGACTAGAACTAAACTCGGGGGAGTCAGGAAAGTAATAGTTACATTTTGGGTTGGTGTAACCCAGTGAGTTTTGTAGAAAGGCATCAGGGTCAAGATGAGGGAGTATTGTGTCGACACCATGGGTAAATGGGGTGTAACACATACGATCTAGCACATCTAAGGGAATGACACTAGCATCATTATTGTGGGAACATTGATACTGATTAAGGAACAGTAAAAACTCAGGGTCACTGAGATGTGAAAAAGGAAGATCTAAGAACATTATAATAGGGGGGGGGGGTAACGTACTCACAAGTGCTACAACCAACAGAATTAGGATGACCGGTACTGCTGAGGGTGAATCCCAGATGGAGTGGGAGGTGCTGCTGTCACTCGGTTTTGAGGGTTGCTGGTTTCCACCACAGAGGGTAGACGTGTAGTACTCGAGTTGGCCGGCAGGGGGTGATAGCGACAGTGGCTGGCTCCCCCTCAGTGGGGAGGGGGTTCTCGAGGGCCTTGGGGGGGGGGGGGGGGTACAGCGGGTGGGTGAGTGGGCGGGTGTCTACTTGCCCAATCCCTCACAACAAGAGTTTTATGATTGAGCGTCACGTGTTTCCCTTGTTTCCTGGCTTCTTTAAACAGGTCCATTTTCTGTAGATGGGCTTTAGTCGTACCTGGGCAAAGATCCTCGTTGACGAAGATTGTGGTGCCTTTCAGTTTAATGCGTTGATAAAACACTTTGTCACGGTCAGAGGGGGACGAGAATTTTGTTATGATGTCGCGGTAAGGGGGACCGGTGGTAGAAGGGGTACCGTTCCTGCCTCGCAAGCGAGATGTCACGGGATCGATTCCCGGGCCGGTGGAAGTTGTTTGGACTTACTTTCGAGCCCCCATTAGTCCCTGTTCACCTAGCAGTAAAGTAGGTACCTGTTGTAAGTCGAAAGTTGCGAATTCGTATTCAGGGAGTTGGTGGAGATTCCAATAACTTGATGACATAAACCACTGACTCTTCAGGCTTCTGCGCCCTTAAGTCATGAGACATAAGGCAAGCATGAACTTAGCATGCTTCCCTGTTGGGCGCTGTAAACGCTTCTGCGCTTCACCTTACACAAGGATGTAGGGGAGTGCCCAATAAATAATAAAAAAAATAAATAACAAATAATCACAATCACAGATCAAACCAAAAACAAACTAGACAACCACTTATGGTCGCTGTAGGGAATGTCAGGACCCTTCTGGATACTGGCACAAATGAGCATCCTGAAAGAAGAACTGCCCTTGTGGCAAAACAGCTGTCCAGGTATAACATCAACAGAGCAGCAATTAGTGAGTCCCGGCTCCCATACGTGGTTTGACTCAAAGAACTAAGGTCCGGCTATACCTTCTACTGAAAGGGTAAGCCTGCTGCAGAGAGAAATCGCATTTACGGATTTGACTGTGCCATTCGCCAATTCGTCTTACATAGGCTAACTGAAATGCCTCCAAGTCCCATTGAATCACTCATGTCTTGCCGACTTCATCAGTGCATACGCCCCAACATTGGATGTAGAGGATGACATGGAGGAGGAGGCATTTTACCTTGATAGAGTACTATCCTCTTGTAAAGGCCTTGGACCTAGGGATAGAAATCCCTTACCGGACTAATCAGGATCGGGAAAAAAGAAAGTCAAAGACCATGGTTTTCTGAGGAATAACAAACAACCGTTTGAGATAGACATCTCTCTACTATAAAAAATATAACACAAAACTCTGACACCACTTAACAAACATCAAGTAACAATTACGGGAGTCAAACAATTAATTCAGTAAACAGTTAATGGAGGCAAAAAATTAAAGGAAGCAAACAATTAATGTGAGTCAGCAATTAATAGAATCTAACAACAAAAAAATCAAAAAATGAACAGATATTTCCTACGGCAGTGGCCCTGGGGATGGTCCAGACAGGCTGTCTCACTCGAGCGACAGCGGCCGATGTCTTGATACAGTAGACGAAACACCGGGGCACAGACGGTGGAGAGGAGCTGGCAGCCATGGCGGCTGCTGCAGTGGTTTGGGGTAGGTGTCCAGAGAATAACAGACAAATTGTGAAGGTCTGGGAAAACAGCCCACGAGTCCAGGACCTATGATGAGATCACAGCCAGAATTTGACGAACAGCCGGGGAAGATAGTGACTGTATGGCGGCTGGGGTGAATCTGCCAGTGACACAGATAGCAGAGAACCTCTTCATCTCCGTCCAACCCCCCCCCCCCCCCACCCCCAAGTGGAGGTCGCGCCAGCAAACGAGAGAGTTAGCAGCGGTAACGAGCAGGAAGATCGTTTCCCCTCTTACACAGCTCCCCCAACAAAAATCTACTGTAAGGTAGACTAAAACTTAAGATTAGTACACAAAGCATAATCATCTTACAACAAATGCTTGAATACACATATCAAAATAAAGTAGGGTCACATAAAAGAATAGGTGGAAACTTGATGTCCAAAATGTAAGGAACTGCACGTGGGATCCACTTCAGTCCAGTTGTAAGTTTGCGCCTATTTCCCCGTCATAGAGGATTCTTCTATCTCGTCAGGTGTTAGCAGCAACTGGCAACCGAGAACATCGGAGTCTGGCACCCGAACTTCACAGGAACTCTTGCAGGGTAGTGCCTCGACTAACTCCAGCTTGGGAACGTCGTCAAGGACACGGGCAATGTGGGTCCTGCAATTATATTTCCATAACAATTAGTTTGATGTAATTTAGGCTTCTTAGAGGAAGGGGGTGAGATCAGTCCAACAAAATCTATGGCTACCCGAGAAGATGGTTCTGCAATGGTGGGTAAGGGTTCAAGTGGAACAGGACGGACATACGTGGGCACTGATCACAACTCCTACAAAAAGCTCTGATATCCGCTCCCATACCTGGCCAGTAAAACTGATCAGCAACCTTCCTATAAGTTTTCCTACGAGAACAGTGTCTTGCTAGAGGGCTCTTGTGAGCTACAGAGAGAATGTTACTACGACAAACAGCAGGGACAACAAGCAAAAACCGACCTACTTTGGCTGGTCGCTTGGATGACACACAAGACCTGTGTAACACCCCATTAATAGAAATATACTTTAAAACCGACTCATCTCTCACCTGATCCTCCTCCCCGGAAGTCACCTTCTCCCTTACCCACGTCAGAGTGGTACACGAAGTTTGAAGCTTGACAAACTCCTTGGGCGTCACAGTCAGTGGCAACAAATTCGGCAAAACCAGGGGATGCGGTCGTTTCACCTTCGCCGACCTTGTCTCCACAGCTTGGACCCTTGCTGGAGGTGTGGTGGCGTGTGAGGGTGGCGAGGAGACGTCGGGAGGTGGCGAGTCGTCGTCAGGTGGCTGGGGGACCGGTGCTGGTGGCGAGGAGACTGGTGCTGATGGCGAGGAGAGTTTTAAAGGTTCCTCGTTGTTAGTGTCACGAACACCGGGAACATTACCAATGAGGACACTAGCAAATTTAATGGGAGCTCTTACTGTTCGTGTTCTGGGTATTAAGTTCTATATACAGGAGCGAACACAAACACCTGTATAGTTTTTTGTAGGTTCTATTTACTGGATAAGAGATATGTACACAAGGGGAGTAGCGCTCCTCAACCTGTCTGTTGTTCAACTACTCTCTAGGCGATGTATGGGAAGTAATACATTAGCAGCTTCCATATGTCGCCAGGCACATTAATTAGGCATGTGGGACATCTTAAATACATTGCCACACGCTACTAGCTAGGCTGAATAAATAGTACATAAATGGAGCACATACATAATATACATAGCATAATATAAATACAGCATACAGAATATACATACACCTCCCTCCCCCCTATACGCTCATAGCAAAGTCTTGAGCGGACCTTTTCTTTTGGATCCGTTCTGAGCGTCGAGGGACTTGATCACTGGGAAGGGTATGGGACTCAACACTGGTGGCGGGGTCAGCAGAAGGCATTATTACTGGGTGGAGAAAACGGCGGTTCCTCCACCATACACGACCACTGGGTAACCGCACCTGGTAGTCCCGTGACCTACCGAGACCCATGACTACGCCTACTTTGTCCCAACGTAGGGAGGTCGGGTCCTGTACACGGACTTGGGTGCCGACACTCGACCTGGAGAGAGAAAGGGCGTGGTCGTTGTAGCGGGCGACGACGTCTTGAACACGTTCGGCGGCTCAGCGATCACAATCCTCAGTCTTGGCCTGCCACTCCTTGGAGAAGGATTAAGGGTGAGCAGGGACACAAGAACGAAGGGGGCGTCCATACAAAACCTGGGCAGGGGAGCGTCCGGTGTAGTTAGGTGTGTTGCGGAGTTCAAGAAGACCCCGGTCGAAGGCCTCGCAGTCAATATTCCCAGAAGGGGCCACCTTAAGGATGAGATGCTTCAAGGATTTGACAGCCTCAGCATGGCCACTGGACTGCGGGTAATGGGGCGATGACAACACATGCCGGACTCCCCATAGTTCAAGGAACACAGCAAAGTCCCGGCTTGTGAACTGGGGCCCTCCGTCGGTTCACAGGCGTACAGGAACGCCCACGTCACGGAAGTAGTGGCGGAACTTGCTGATGGTGGCGGCAGACGTCGTGTCATTACCGCACTTAATGACAACCGGCCAACCAGAGAGACGGTCGACGATAACAAGGAAGGACTTTCCTGACACAGAGAAAAAGTCAGCCGACACAGACTCACGGGGGCGGGTGGGGTTGTCGTCACTCATGAAGGGTTCCTGCTGCTGGTTGGGTTGTAATACTTGGCAGGGCTCACACACACGGACAACATTGGAGATGTCGGAGTTGATGCCGGGCCAGAACACAGTCTGTCGTGCACGTCGTTTGGTGGCCTCAGCTCCACGGTGACTGTCGTGAAGGCGAGCCAAGACATGGGGACGTGATGCAGGAGGGACAACTACACGTGCTCCGTACAGAACAAGGTCTCCGTCGCAGTAGAGTTCATCGCGGAGTTTCCAATACGGGAGCAGGGTGTAGGAAGGGTCATCTCGGGACGCTGTTCGAAGGTCCTCCATTGCCTTGTCGTCATTTGTTGACAGGTCCGAACGAAGGGATTGGACGGCATGTAGAGTGACCACAGTCCTGACGGAAAGAGCGAGGTCGGCGTCGAGCACATGGTCTTCTGGAGTAGGGCGGCTGACAGGAGAGTGAGATAAGGCATCAGGGATGCAGAGCTCCTTACCAGAACGCCACACTGCTGTGAAGATGTACGCCGAGAGCTTCTCTTTCAGACGCTGGAGGCGAGGGTTCTCAACGGCGTCCAGCGTGTAGTGGTTGAGGATCGGAACAAGCGGGCGATGGTCGGTCACTAGGTGAAAGTGTTGCAGGCCTATGAGGTAAAACCTGCACTTGGACATCGCCCAAACCACAGCCAACAGCTCCAACTCAATAGTGGCGTAGCACGTCTCAGTGTCAGAAAGGAAACGCGAGCCACACTGGACGAGCCGGAACGGCCCTCCACTGTGATCCTGCAATAGGGCGTATCCCACGCCGTACAAGCGTGAGGCATCTGTCTGCAGAACCGTCGGCAAGGCTGGGTCAAACGTGGCGAGGACAGGTGAACTAGACAGGGCCTGTTTCACTTGCTGGAAGGCCTTGTCGTGGTTGGGGATCCACAGGAATGTCCTCTTGGGGCTCATCAGGGGGCGAAGTGGTTGGGCAGCTGCGGAGATGTCCGACGGAAACTCTGCTAACTGGTTGACGAGACCGATGAAGGACCTCAAGTCGGTGAGGTTAGCAGGGGTGGGAAAATCCGTGATGGCACGGACCTTTTCCGGATCAGCTGCGATACCATTCCCTGAGAGGGTGTACCCACAAAAGTCCACTGAAGAGCTGGCCAGAACAAACTTGTCGGCATTTAGGGTGATGCCGTGCTTCCGGCACCTGGTGAGTACCTCGTAGATACGGCAGAGGTGATCCATGTAATCCTTATCGTACACGAGTATGTCGTCGACCACTTTCACGCAATTTGCCAAACCTTGTAGAGCCATGTCACCTCGAAGACAGAAAGCGTCTCCTGTAGCGGCGAATCCCATGGGGCCACAGCAATAACTGTAACGTCCATGCGGGATAATGAAAGTTGTAAATGGTCGGTCTTCTTCGGCAAGCTCTATCTGCCAGTATCCACACAGGGCGTCCATCGTCGTAAAGAAGCGCGCCTTCGGGTTCACACTGCGTATAGCTGCAAAGGGCGTGGGGGAAGGGTGCGCAGGACGAGACACCTGGCTGTTGAGCTTGGAGAGGTCAGTGGTGATCCGAACACCACCTTTGGGTTTTGCGACGACAACCATAGGGTGACACCATGGAGACGGGTCATCACCGGCTGGTGCAATAATTTCTTGGGCGACCATGGAGTCCAGCTCGTTTTTGACCGCCTCGCGGAAGGCCAGGGGGACCAATCGAGGGGTGTAGATAGCGAAGGGCTTCGCGTCGTCCCTCAGGTGGATCCTCATCCGGGGGCCTACCATCTTCTTGAGAGGCTTGGATTCCAGAGTGGACTTGGTCACCAGAACGTCGGTGAATTCCTTCAGGAAGTACTTCCGAGCATCCGAAGGAGAGGTGTCACTGGCAAGAGGCAGGGGTAGGGCGGCAGCAGGGTAGTTGCTGCTCCCTTCGTGCACCCTGTTGGCGTGTTTTACCTCGAGAATAGGTTTGGGGAAGCCCTGGGAGATGATGGCCAACTCTTGACAATATCTGTAGGACAGCAAAGGAGTCGGGACACCGTTATGCACATCAATCCAGGCTTGACACGACCTGTTGCCAAAGGTGACCTGTGCTTGGAGTGAACCTAGGGCTGGGGCCATCTGTGAACCATCTGCCGTGAAGCGGAGATCCTTGGCTGGCGGTCCTAGATCACTTGGAGAGAGCCCCAAGCATTGCAAATGCTGGGGACCGATGATTGTAGCATCAGTGCCGGTGTCGGGCAACATCTGAAGACGGGATGACACACTGCCATAGGTCACGATGACGCTGATGTGCTGGGGAACTTTGATCCTGGGACGCGAAGGGGAGCACACTTTCCTAATATGGCTCGAGCGTTGTCCAGGGTCGTCATGCTTCTGATTGGAAGACTGTGGGCGGCCCTCACTTGTGGAAGGGCGCTGACGCTTCCGCCGACGCTGTCCCTTGGGTTTGTTGGTAGGGCAACACTTGTCGTAGTGGCCCAGACGACCGCACACATTGCACTGGACGTGCTTAGCTGGGCACCACACTGTGAGCGACCAGTGGCCCTTACGGTCACAACTGTTGCAGGTAGACTCAGCAGCTGGACACACCTGTGTTCCGTGCTGCTTACCACAGTTGTTACAAAATGAACCGGGCGTGGACGTGGTGGGCGAAGGCGTAGGAGCAGACTTTTAGTCCTTCTTGTACCGGGACACAGCGCGTACAGCTGTAGGGGGAGCTCGGATGGCAGAGGTGGCACACCTGGCAGCCTCATTGGAGCGACATATCGTCAAAACATCCTTAAGAGAAGAGGAAGAGTCGAGGGAGGTGAGGCGTTGGACAAGCTCCTCGTCCTTAACACCCATGAGGATCACCTGCTTCAACTGGGTCTCCTCGCACTGCTGGTGGTGGCCTAGGCATATATCTACCTCTTCCGAGGCTCTCTTGAGTCGTACATAAAAGGCGTCAAAAGTCTCGCCCTCCATCTGTCTTAAGCTAAACAATTCCCTCCTGTGCAGAGCTTCATTCTGCTGTCCTTTGATGTGCCGTTGTAGAATGTCCAGTACCTCCTCTACAGACAACTAAGAGGTCGGAGGTACCTACAACGTATGTTCTAAGACACGCTGAGTTGCCAAGGACAGGCACATGCGCAGCTGGATGAGTTGTTTAGGCTGTGACAAACTCTGGAGATCCACCATTGTAGAATAATCAGTCCACCGTCGCCGCCATTCACGAAAAGTCTGGAAAGTCACATCAGGCTTCAAGATGGTGGGGCTGGTGGGCGTATAGAGAGCAGTGATGTGGTATCTGAACCAGTCAGTACCGAGGCAGTGTTAGAGCCAGGGGCTTGGTTAACAGTGAGGCGAGATATCAAGGCTTCAAACCGTGCACTGTCTTCCAATCTCCGTTGGTGGTCTCTCTCTGCCTCTGCTTGCCTTCTGCGTTCGTCTTCCACAAGTCTGTTAGCTTCATCCTTGCGCCTTTCATCTCTCATAAACTTCATTAAAGCAATTATCTCTGGAGACAACGCTGAATATCAAGGTGAAGGGCTGCGTGATGTTGTGGTAGCTGGGGCGTCATGGTCAGCCTGGCCATCCATCTCTGCGGAGCTATCATCAGACTGACTCTTCCGGGCGTCGGCTCCATGACTGCATAAAACACGAAACATAACTACTTCATCTGTGTACTGTCTTAAATCAGTGTTGACCGGTCAGCCCGTCGTATCAACAAGATCTCAGACAAAAAATTAATTAAATACACAATGTTACGAACCACGCCATCAATTGTCATGATCTACCTACCCAGCACTACGAACCACGCCATCTATTGTCATGATTTACCTACCCAGCACCACGAGCAACGCCATCTAGGGACGAAACCCGAGTATGACTACTCTTAGTTACCACTCCGGGGTTTCCCTTCTCCATATCCTGGTTGTTGCATCACCTCATCCAAGTCTTCCTCATCAGCTCCAGTTCGAGGAGAGTTTAGTTCACTCTGGGAAGTGACCACACTAGGATCACCTATCCTGGAAACCTACGGCACAGTGACTACCTACCGTCTTCTACAATACTCAGCCTTACTTGTCAGCCATCTCAGCTCCGCACTTAAGTATTTGTAATCTTATATTACCTCCCCATGTCCACCTTGCTTCAAATTATTGTATGTTGTATAAATATGTATATACTGTTAATGTTTAGGTTAAGTATGGTTGGGTAAATTATAGAAAGCTGAATATTTTGTTAAGGAATTTATGGTACTTTATTATACACAACAAAAACTCGCATCCTTTGTCTACCCTTTTATAGTCCGATTGTCTTTGTTTTTTTATTGTTGTTGCCTGTTGGGATCTGGGTAGACTTTTAACTATATTCTAAATCCCCAACTCGTAACAACAGATAAGTAGATTATATATAAAAAATATATATTAGGGAATCGCCGATGTCAGTGAGTGTGTGTGCCGGGCGGGCGAGAGCGTCTCGCCATGAGGGGCCTCGAGCTGTGAGGGGGTGTTGAGATGACTAGGAGCGTCAGTTACCCTCTGGACATGGCGAGAGAAGGATGCGAAAAACTTTACTCCTTACAAATGCCCAGAACATGCCGTGTACCTTGGAAATCCTTTAGAACAAGGTCACACATTTATGGCACGAAACACACAATGCACTAAACACTGCACAGAAAATCACTGACACTGACACTGCTCAAAGTTGCTAAAAAATCTTCGAGGAGCGGCGGTTGTGAGTTGACGCAGAGAGCCGGCTTTCCACAAACTTTGCACTTCACTCGTAATTATCCAGTAAAACTAGACACTGCGCCATGTTTGTGTTCTGGGTATTAAGTTCTATATACAGGAGCGAACACAAACACCTGTATAGTTTTTTGTAGGTTCTATTTACTGGATAAGAGATATGTACACAAGGGGAGTAGCACTCCTCAACCTGTCTGCTGGTCAACTACTCTCTATAGGTGACGTATGGGAAGTGATACATTAGCAGCTTCCATACGTCGCCAGGCACATTAATTAGGCATGTGGGTCATCTTAAATACATTGCCACACCCTACTAGCTAGGCTGAATAAATAGTACATAAATGGAGCACATACATAATATACATAGCATAATATAAATACAGCATACAGAATATACATACACTTACCACATTAGACCAACCAGTGAAATCGGGGCAACGCAGGTAGCACCTAGCAACAGGTAACTAGTCAACACAACCCAAATAATCGGCGACACTAACCATCGAGCAGCTGGAGATGTCAGCATCAGGCAGGGCTTCCTCAGAGACAACAATACATGAGCAACCGGTGTCCCTGATGATCATAGATGCCCATGACCCATTTATAGTTCCGCTGACACAATAACTGGGACAGCTCCAGTCTTCGAAACAGAATCCGACCTTGTGGCTGGGCTGAGGAATGTCCGTAGACTTGAAGGCACGTGGATTCCTGGGACAGCGAGAACGTATGTGCCCTACTTCTCTGCAGTTGTGGCACCGCACGGCTGGTGAACTATTCTTCTCTACGCCTGGGGATGGTTCCTTGGAAAATGGAGGCTTCGCAATCTTCACTGTAGGAGGGGAAGACTTAGGATAGACGTTGCGAGCGGACGCCCAGTAGTCAGCAAGATGTACCACTTCTCCAAGTGTCGCTGGCCCGTGTTCTTTGATGAAAATTCTCAAGTCTAGAGGTAAAGAAGACAAAAATTGATCTAATATCATGAAGTTAGAGAGAGACTCAAAGGTTTCTTCAACCCCTGATGTCTCCAGCCATTGTTGAAACAAACGACCCAGGTGAATCGAAAACTGCTGGTACGTTTCTCCTGCTCTAATCTTCGTTCTGCGGAAATAAACACGATAACCGTCAGAAGTCTTGTTAAATCCTGGCAAGAGAGCTTGCTTCAACAAGAAGTAAACTCTGGTGATGTCGGCAGACAGGGACGTCAAAAATCTCTGCCGGCTTACCACTCAGTAGGCTACCCAATAGGGTGTGTCAATTTAGGGGGTGAACTGGCTAAATTGAAAATCGAGTAATTTGGTAGCAATTTATTGTAGTCTTTAAGCATGCAAAACAATATTCTGGCATAAATTTTTTTTATAATGAGTCCTACCTACATCAAATGGATTTTTAAATGTACATATTTGTGAATTTATAACATAACCAGCGTTTGCACACATGTTACTGTTTCAAGTTTCAAATTATTATATTTTATTATCCGTAGTCTATTTGAAAGTAACCAATGCCTTCATACTCTCTGTGCTTTGGTTTCTTGTCATCAGTAGTCTGCTTGCTATTTGTGCTTTGATGTAACCTTCTCGCCTCTCGTGGCTGTAAACATGGCCCGCTGCTTCTGTGACCATTTTCACACATCTCTCCACACTTTGAGTGTGGGGAGGCCACTTCGGCACCTGCATTGGAGTCTCTTTAAGGTTTCTCAATTCTTGGCTAGTTAGACTTGTTGTCAATGGTGGCTCTAAGACTTCCAAACTCAAGTCAACCAATTCTGACAATTTGGTGGCATTGACGTTTATTGGGGGAACTTTTCTTGAATGAAACGAACAGTCTCCCAACTGGTCGTCATCTATTAGCGTTCCTCTAATCTTTAGAATGACTTCTACAGCCTCGGTTCGGAGATTGGTACATTGACTGCAAAGCATTGCTTGCAAAACTGCTTCTGATCGAGCATACCAAGCGGACCTTCTTGCCACAGGTAACACGATGTCCCTCACTACCTTCCTCTGTGTTCTTACTAGCTGCAATTGAAACAAAAGGTGATTGGGCCCATCCACCCACATAGGATTAAGTTTCACACTAAACCACTGGGGAAGATAAACTCCAATAATAAATTCAACAATTAACCTCAAATTCTTCAGCACTTTGCCCTTCAATTCGTGTTTGGAAATCCAAATCCTGCAGAAACGAAGAGCTGTAGTTAACCAACGGCTGTGACTGACAGGTCCAATCTCCAAGAGAGCCAATGACTGAGGCACTTCTCCTGATCTTATTGCTTGGGCAATACGATAAGCATAGGATTGATCTGTGCTGAGATCTTTGATGACTCCTTCAGACAACGCCGGAAGGGGAGGGCCAACTTCGACCTTTGGAAAGGTTGTATTTATTTCTAGTTGTGTTGCTTCATCCAGCATGATGCCAAGGGGACCTGACCACTTGTTGTTGCTCTTTGTAGGACCATCGAGTTCCTGGATGAGATGACGAAGAGGTAGCTCGCCTGTATGTAAATCACATACAATCCAAACAAGTCTTCTTCCTAGTTTTTTCTCTAAATGCGTCATTACACCCCCCTGCCATCCGGTGTTCACTGCAGTTGAATCTCCACCAACAGCCTGCAGTGAACTGCCAAGTCCTCTCTCCTGAACCCAACATAAAATATGATCAGCAATGACCTCTGCATGTTTCTTCCCTTCTACTTCAGTTTCGGGAGCAAAGTGAAACAAAAACCGACCACCAGGCTCAGAACAGACAGAGTAGTGTTCTTCTTTGATGAGACCTGGAAACTTTCTGTTCACTCCCTCTACTTCTAGCAAAACTTTTGTGTCATCTATTCTTCCATCAAACAAAAGACAGGAGAGCCCTCCCTCGCTTAAATCTTTTTCATGCTGATCAGATATTTCCTTCATTATTTTTTCTTGTGCTCTTCTAATTTTATTATGATCTATCACCAAAGATACATCCTCTCGGCTGATGAGGCCTGCATCTATCCAAGCGGCAGTTGCAATTTCTACAGCCTCACGAAGTCCAGCATGGTGGGGAATACTAGCTAAAGCAATGTTTGAAATATTTCTTGTGTTGTATTTCATTTTCTTTGGTAAAGGTTCAGATGGTTCTTTGGAACTATCATCTGATGTTGCTTCCTGTTCATCAGAAGAACTGTCAAAGAAGTGATAAACATCTTGACACAGCTCTTCCTCTCTTTGGATGGCTTCTTCACTCTTCATTTTCTTCTTTTGTTCCCTCTCTCGGATTTGTTCTCTCTTCTTGGCATTAGCAATCTGCTTCTTTGTTTCTGAATAATCTATTGAACCCATTTGCATACTTCCTTGGCCTTCTGCCTTTGTCCTCTGTGCCTTTATAAATTCAAGCTCTAAAACAGGGATCTTCTTTTCACGAGGACAACCACAATCAATGTGGGAATTATTTTCTCTCTTACCTGAGTGAGAACAGTTGGATTCAGAACATAATTGTATGGAGCATTTGCAGGTCAAAATGTCAAACAGAGTATCAAGTGTGTGCAGAAATTCATTTTTCCTGGCCAAGTTTCCTTTACCAAGTGATGTTTCAACTGCTTTGTGCCATAATTTCGTTAGTTTTAGCTCAATAGTTCGACACTGATTAATCACAGGTGGTTTGAATAGTGCATTAGCTTTTGTCCATTGATGCAGAAGAGGGACTATCATGTCATTTATGAGTTCTTTATCTGTATAGTTCCTTCTGTCCTTTGCATTTTTTTCTCGAAGGAGTAACCCTAATCTTAGCATGTCTCTCACTGTTGGAAGTTCTGATACAGGAAGCTCCTTCCCTTTACCAACTAGCAGGCTCAAGTGGGTTGACAACTGACTTCTTGTCTTCAATTTTGACATCTTAACACTATCTGACAAATAGAAAAATATTTCAATGTTTCATAATTCAATTGTTGTTTAAAAAAAATCAATTTGTTTATCAAAAATGCTGTAACAGAAATAACATAATAATTTCTTAGAACATAATGTTTTATACAATGATATAAGTAACTGCGACAATCAATATGCCCTACTTACAATAATTAAAATGTAGAATTCGTCTGGTAGAGTAGGTGCAAGTGCAATGAGAGCAAACCACCGTCTATGATATCTAGAAGGAGAGTGAGCCGGGCGCCTTATCCTCACGCTTGGTACAAGTCAAAACAAGAATTAAACTGCCCCACACGGAGAGCCTGTTCATGTTCATGTTCTGACGTGCATATTGTACACAAGCTATAGAACCATAAAATACTCCATAATCCATATGCTTACATGAGATTAGTTAATATCAAGTGAATAATTCTAATCAAGTCTCATTAATTTGTTGAAATACTGATATTTGAAACTTTAAGGTATAATTGATGTAGGTGAGGGTTATTTCAATTCATTTTTGTTTGCTAATCTCAAGTTTAGACATAAAGAGGCACAATATTTTGACTACCAAATTTGATTTTTAACATGTTGACAAAATTGACACACCCTACTACCCAACCTTACAGCATAGCTATCTGGGTCCACACCAAGCAGCTCAGCTACCCGTTCAAACCTAACAAGGTAGGAGGCGATGTCTTCTCCTTCACGGTACACAGGCAAGCTGGGTTTTACCACATTGTCTTGTATATGGCCAGAGGATTCTGGTCTACTTGAAGCATTAATCCTAGCTAGTTCTAGGTCCTTTCCTGCCTGCAACTTAGCTAATTCGAACTCTCTTTCTCTCTGTCGTTCCTCCAACTCTCTTTTTCTCTGACTTTCCTCCAACTCTCTTTCTCTCTGACGTTTGTTACGAACCACGCCCTCTATTGTCATGATCTACCTACCCAGCACCACGAGCAACGCCATCTAGGGACGAAACCCGAGTATGACTAGTCTTAGTTCCCACTCCCGGGTTTCCCTTCTCCATATCCTGGTTGTTGCGTCACCTCCTCCAAGTCTTCCTCATCAGCTCCAGTTCGAGGAGGGTTCAGTTCACTCTGAGAAGTGACCACACTAGGCTCACCTATCCTGGAAACCTACGGCACAGTGACTACCTACCATCTTCTTCAATACTCAGTCTTACTCGTCAGCCATCTCAGCACTGCACTTGAGTATTTTATAATCTTATATTGCCTCCCCACCTCCAACTTGCTTCAGATTGTTGTATGTTGTGTAAATATGTATATACTGTTAAGCCAATGTTGCGTATGTTTAGGTTAAGTATGGTTAAATTATAGAAAGCTGAATATTTGGTTAAGGAATTTATGGTACTTTATTATACACAACAAAAACTCGCATCCTTTGTCTACCCTTTTATAGTCCGATTGTCTTTGTTTTTTTATTGTTGTTGCCTGTTGGGATCTGGGTAGACTTTTAACTATATTCTAAATCCCCAACTCGTAACAAATGGCGACCGTGACAGGATACGACCTTAAGTGCCATATTTCTTCCCCCCCTTGTTACTCCTTGTTAATCATTCCTCCCAGTCACTTCTGTTCGCAATTGCTTTACGGTGGTTTAAAGTTCCCTTCATATGTGTGTGCATATATTGGTATTATCGTACAGTAAGAGTGACAGACATAGGATATTAGGTTCCAAGTGTCATAAGGCTTACCTGTTATTACACGTAGGCAGTGGTGTAGTAAGTCTTATCGAGTGTAGGAAAGAATCCGGACCTGTTTAATGCCGTACCCTCGCTCCAGAGTAGGCTGTTCTATAGTCACTAGTTTTGGGTGAAGTGATATCTTGGGATGCCCCTCTCTACCAGGACCCCATAATTATAAAGCCTCAATTATTGTTCTTCTCATTATCTCATTCGGGGTCAATAATAAAGTAACTCAAGGGTTGTTAATCCGGATCTTTATATTAATGCCTCAATACGCCCTTCCTGTTCACTCAAGGGTTGTTTATCCGGATCTTTATATTAATGCCGTAATACGCCCTTCCTATTCCAAGTCTCTTATCCTTATCTAAGGATCTTATCAGAAGAACAATATTCATAAGTGTAATTTCCCTAGGTATAACTTGGGTAGTTTCAGGGACTTTCTGGTTATCCACTGCCGTGATATTTTCTAGGGTAATCCACTTATCTTATGTTTTTGACCATTAGATAATTTATCCTAGTTTTCTTAACAATGGCCACCTCAGGTTTTGATCTCCAGGATTTTATTGAAAATCCTTCCGTAGCTAAATTACGTGTTAATATCCTGAAGAAAGAATGGAAAGAAATAGCCAACTATTACAATATCCCATATTCACAGCAACTGACTAAGGAAATGTTAAAAAATCAGGTAATTGAAATATTGGTTCAAAAAGAAGTTTTAAAAGAATCCGCTGTTGACAGATTAACGCCCATGTCCAAGAAACTTCAACCACTATCCACCACCCCTCCTCACTCAGAAGTTGCCTCAGGTCTGGCTAGCCCTCAAGAAGAAACACAAAGAACAGACGCCTTAGAACTAGAACGAGCTAGGTTCGAGTTCCAAATCAAAATGAAAGAACTCCAGTTGGAGCATGAGTTGGAACAGGCCAAGTTGGAGCATGAGGAAAGGTCGGAACAAGCCAAGTTGGAGCGTGAGGAATAGTTGGAACAGGCCAAGTTGGAACAGGCCAAGTTGGAACAGGCCAAGTTGGAGCATGAGGACAAGTTGGAACAGGCCAAGTTGGAGCATGAGTTGGAACAGGCCAAGTTGGAGCATGAGGGAATGTTGGAACAGGCCAAGTTGGAGCAAAAGTTGGAGCATGAGGGAAGGTTGGAACAGGCCAAGTTGGAGCAGGAGGTTAGACTGAAAGAACTACAGGTGAAAGAGAAAGAAGTCACCTTAACATCGGAGTTTAAATCAAAAGAAGTGGCATTAAAAGAGAAACTAGCTGCTTTTAACCCTGCTACTGCTTCTTCCCTTGTTCCCGGGTTTGATGAATCCGATATGGACGGGTCATTTAGGACTTTTGAGAAAATAGCCGGGAAGAATGAGTGGCCTAAGGACCAGTGGGTGTCGGTGTTAGTTACTAAATTATGTGGTAAGGCTCGTAGAGTTTATAACTGTTTAGACCAGACTGATGATTATGATGACGTAAAAAAGAATATCATCACCTCTTATGCTATCACGCCAGATAGATACCGGCAGAAGTTTCGTAAACTAACCAAAACTTTTTCACACCTTTGTTGAGTTTGCTCAAGAAAAGCTTAGGTTTTTCAAGAAATGGTTAAAGGCTTCAGAGACCTCCACATTTCAGGATTTGTTAAACTTGGTAGTCCTGGAGGAGTGGAAGAGCAAGATACCATTTCACATCTTGAAGCATATGGAGAAGCGTGGAGAGGTTAATTTAGGGCGAGCGGCTGAGCTGACCGATGCGTACTAGGGTGTGTCAATTTAGGGGGTGAACTGGCTAAATTGAAAATCGAGTAATTTGGTAGCAATTTATTGTAGTCTTTAAGCATGCAAAACAATATTCTGGCATAAATTTTTTTTTATAATAAGGCCTACCTACATCAAATGGATTTTTAAATGTACATATTTGTGAATTTATAACATAACCAGCGTTTGCACACATGTTACTGTTTCAAGTTTCAAATTATTATATTTTATTATCCGTAGTCTATTTGAAAGTAACCAATGCCTTCATACTCTCTTTGCTTTGGTTTCTTGTCATCAGTAGTCTGCTTGCTATTTGTGCTTTGATGTAACCTTCTCGCCTCTCGTGGCTGTAAACATGGCCCGCTGCTTCTGTGACCATTTTCACACATCTCTCCACACTTTGAGTGTGGGAAGGCCACTTCGGCACCTGCATTGGAGTCTCTTTAAGGTTTCTCAATTCTTGGCTAGTTAGACTTGTTGTCAATGGTGGCTCTACGACTTCCAAACTCAAGTCAACCAATTCTGACAATTTGGTGGCATTGACGTTTATTGGGGGAACTTTTCTTGAATGAAACGAACAGTCTCCCAACTGGTCGTCATCTATTAGCGTTCCTCTAATCTTTAGAATGACTTCTACAGCCTCGGTTCGGAGATTGGTACATTGACTGCAAAGCATTGCTTGCAAAACTGCTTCTGATCGAGCATACCAAGCGGACCTTCTTGCCACAGGTAACACGATGTCCCTCACTACCTTCCTCTGTGTTCTTACTAGCTGCAATTGAAACAAAAGGTGATTGGGCCCATCCACCCACATAGGATTAAGTTTCACACTAAATCACTGGGGAAGATAAACTCCAATAATAAATTCAACAATTAACCTCAAATTCTTCAGCACTTTGCCCTTCAATTCGTGTTTGGAAATCCAAATCCTGCGGAAACGAAGAGCTGTAGTTAACCAACGGCTGTGACTGACAGGTCCAATCTCCAAGAGAGCCAATGACTGAGGCACTTCTCCTGATCTTATTGCTTGGGCAATACGATAAGCATAGGATTGATCTGTGCTGAGATCTTTGATGACTCCTTCAGACAACGCCAGAAGGGGAGGGCCAACTTCGACCTTTGGAAAGGTTGTATTTATTTCTAGTTGTGTTGCTTCATCCAGCATGATGCCAAGGGGACCTGACCACTTGTTGTTGCTCTTTGTAGGACCATCAAGTTCCTGGATGAGATGACGAAGAGGTAGCTCGCCTGTATGTAAATCACATACAATCCAAACAAGTCTTCTTCCTAGTTTTTTCTCTAAATGCGTCATTACACCCCCCTGCCATCCGGTGTTCACTGCAGTTGAATCTCCACCAACAGCCTGCAGTGAACTGCCAAGTCCTCTCTCCTGAACCCAACATAAAATATGATCAGCAATGACCTCTGCATGTTTCTTCCCTTCTACTTCAGTTTCGGGAGCAAAGTGAAACAAAAACCGACCACCAGGCTCAGAACAGACAGAGTAGTGTTCTTCTTTGATGAGACCTGGAAACTTTCTGTTCACTCCCTCTACTTCTAGCAAAACTTTTGTGTCATCTATTCTTCCATCAAACAAAAGACAGGAGAGCCCTCCCTCGCTTAAATCTTTTTCATGCTGATCAGATATTTCCTTCATTATTTTTTCTTGTGCTCTTCTAATTTTATTATGATCTATCACCAAAGATACATCCTCTCGGCTGATGAGGCCTGCATCTATCCAAGCGGCAGTTGCAATTTCTGCAGCCTCACGAAGTCCAGCATGGTGGCGAATACTAGCTAAAGCAATGTTTGAAATATTTCTTGTGTTTTATTTCATTTTCTTTGGTAAAGGTTCAGATGGCTCTTTGGAACTATCATCTGATGTTGCTTCCTGTTCATCAGAAGAACTATCAAAGAAGTGATAAACATCTTGACACAGCTCTTCCTCTCTTTGGATGGCTTCTTCACTCTTCATTTTCTTCTTTTGTTCCCTCTCTCGGATTTGTTCTCTCTTCTTGGCATTAGCAATCTGCTTCTTTGTTTCTGAATAATCTATTGAACCCATTTGCATACTTCCTTGGCCTTCTGCCTTTGTCCTCTGTGCCTTTATAAATTCAAGCTCTAAAACAGGGATCTTCTTTTCACGAGGACAACCACAATCAATGTGGGAATTATTTTCTCTCTTACCTGAGTGAGAACAGTTGGATTCAGAACATAATTGTATGGAGCACTTGCAGGTCAAAATGTCAAACAGAGTATCAAGTGTGTGCAGAAATTCATTTTTCCTGGCCAAGTTTCCTTTACCAAGTGATGTTTCAACTGCTTTGTGCCATAATTTCGTTAGTTTTAGCTCAATAGTTCGACACTGATTAATCACAGGTGGTTTAAATAGTGCATTAGCTTTTGTCCATTGATGCAGAAGAGGGACTATCATGTCATTTATGAGTTCTTTATCTGTATAGTTCCTTCTGTCCTTTGCATTTTTCTCGAAGGAGTAACCCTAATCTTAGCATGTCTCTCACTGTTGGAAGTTCTGATACAGGAAGCTCCTTCCCTTTACCAACTAGCAGGCTCAAGTGGGTTGACAACTGACTTCTTGTCTTCAATTTTGACATCTTCACACTATCTGACAAATAGAAAAATATTTCAATGTTTCATAATTCAATTGTTGTTTAAAAAAATATCAATTTGTTTATCAAAAATGCTGTAACAGAAATAACATAATAATTTCTTAGAACATAATGTTTTATACAATGATATAAGTAACTGCGACAATCAATATGCCCTACTTACAATAATTAAAATGTAGAATTCGTCTGGTAGAGTAGGTGCAAGTGCAATGAGAGCAAACCACCGTCTATGATATCTAGAAGGAGAGTGAGCCGGGCGCCTTATCCTCACGCTTGGTACAAGTCAAAACAAGAATTAAACTGTCCCACACGGAGAGCCTGTTCATGTTCATGTTCTGACATGCATATTGTACACAAGCTATAGAACCATAAAATACTCCATAATCCATATGCTTACATGAGATTAGTTAATATCAAGTGAATAATTCTAATCAAGTCTCATTAATTTGTTGAAATACTGATATTTGAAACTTTAAGGTATAATTGATGTAGGTGAGGGTTATTTCAATTCATTTTTGTTTGCTAATCTCAAGTTTAGACATAAAGAGGCACAATATTTTGACTACCAAATTTGATTTTTAACATGTTGACAAAATTGACACACCCTAATGCGTACGCCTTGCTGGTGGAGTCACTGGGCAGTAGGGAATGGGGTACTTTCCGGCATGTTAGGTCCTCCTCTGATGATAACCTTGGGGACGTGAGTGGTAGGTCGAAAGGTCCCACACCTACCCCCCCCCCCCCTGATGCAGCCAAGTTTTATTGTTCTTACTGTAAAAAACCAGGTCATACGATCCAGTCTTGTAAACACCCAAAGTGTCGAACTTCTAAAAGTAGTTCCCTGGATCCCAAATTCAAACCAATAGCAACCACCAATGTGGAAAGGCTCCATCAGGATCTCTTCTCTTCATTCACCTATGAGGGAAAAATTTCAATCCTAGAGGGGTCTCGTTCTTTCCCTATTCGTATACTACGTGATACGGGCGCAGCACAATCTATCCTCCTGTTTAACGTCATTCCTGATATATCTACCGCATTTACTAATGAGAGTGTTCTAATTTCAGATCTCTCATCCCATTCTTCCTATCCCTTAGCTAAAGTGCACCTCCAATGTCCCTTGATTACTGGGGAAGTGCAAGTAGCCATTAGGAAAGATCCAATGCCTGTGAGCGGCATTCATTTATTATTGGGTAATGACTTGGTAGGAGATCTAGTGGTTCCCAACATAAAGACAGTCGACTCTCCCTTACCTATCAACTCCACCACTGACCTTGAAGAAACTACTTCTCACCTTTTCCCATCTTGTGCTGTCACCCGGTCACAGAGTGTGAGAAATGGGCCCTCTTCATCTAAAACCACCTCCAATATCTTCCTACCCACAGAAGATCTGTACAATAAGACCATTAGTAAGGATGAGTTCATTAAAGCCCAACAATCTGATCCATCTGTGAATAAACTTCATCATGCAGCAGTTGAGGGTAAAGATTTTAACACCCTTCCTTGTTTTTATTATCAGGAAGGGGTTTTGATAGGGGCCTATAGACCCCCTGAGCTTACCCATCTAGACACGTGGTCTGAAATACATCAAGTGGTAATTCCCTCCTCAGTCAGACCAGCATTAATTGCCCTTGCCCATGATGGTATTTCAGGACATTTGGGAATCCTGAAAACATATAAAAAGCTCCTCCAACACTATTACTGGCCTGGACTTAGGAAGGGTGTGTTATGAGGGCTGGTACTGCCACCATTTATGAGGGCCTCTGTGTGCCAGTAACAATTCCTTTTACTCTTACTTATCATCATTGGTAGCGTGACGATAGGAGGCTCGTGGGTAGGTGTAATGATAGTATCGAGCAATAGGGAAGAAATAATGGTAAATACTGTAGGTAATTAATAGACACAATTATACAAATACAAAGTCTATTTAACATGAATATGAAATTAAAAGAAAGAATTTATTTGTACTAACAGACGAAATCTAGTACTAGGCCCTCAGGCTCAACATACTCACACCATTACTGGGTGGACATAATAACACTTCCAACCCTACTGGGTGGACATACTCAATAACACAACTAATATAGTCACTTAGCACCATAAATACTAGGGTAACTGCCACTACAACACTCAGTCGTCAGGGGTGATACTCAAGCAACAACCATGGGGTCCAGCCACCATGGAGTACTTTCCGACGAACTCTGGAGATCCCAGTGGATTAATTCCACCACACAAATAGCCCTACTGAGTTGGACACTCATCCACCAATGATGGGGGCTGGTAGTGGTGGGTGGCTTGGTGATCCGGCGTCACCTCGTGGGCCGAGCGTTAGGGCTAGACGAGCCAGCTATGGGGGCTATAGGTAGTCTGAAGTGTCTGACGGCCGGGTCTCACGAAGGTAGCTGTTCCTACTGGACCTCGGACATCTTCCCAGACATTGTGGATACAACATCCACCCTACAGACACGGCCTAGGCTGCGTTAGGGACCTGTATGGATGAAGGGACGGGCACTTACTAACCGGTGACAACAACATCACGTTTCAGGGGACGTTAAAGACGTAAATATGACTTCACTCAGAGCATATCAACTACGTTACTGTAACGCTTGCACAAGCAACTATTAATTGGGTCAAATCACTTAAAGAAGGGCAAATTACAACACAGCGTGGAATGGCATACCTGTATGGATGAAGGGACGGGCACTTACTAACGGTTGAAATGCCCGCGGCGCCCTCACTCAAAACAGGCCAGGGAGTCCAGCTACTCCTATTCCGATGAATTAATTTACGGTACACTCTGACCTTGAAATTGAGACTATGAACTCATTTTCATTCTCTATTATTATCTCAACTAACAATGCTCTGACTCAGCTATCGAAAGCAAAATTAAATTGATTACAAAGGGTTAGATGGCAACAGGTCCCAGCATACAGCGTCTGCTCCCATAGACAAAGGCTGCTCATCGGTGACGTCATCAAGGAACCGAGAAAACGGAGTACGTAACCACTGGGGGACTCGGAAGGTTTTGTGGACGTTTGAGCGTAATATGAATCCTTAAGGTTTTCAGGTTAGCTCTTATCCTGACCATTACAGTGTCAAAGTACCTAAAATCTTGTCATATTTGTCAAGTGGTAGGAAAACCAAATGAAAGTATACCAGCAGCTCCCATTAAGCCCATCCCAGTATTTTCTACACCATTTGAAACGATTGTTGTGGATTGTGTGGGCCCATTACCAAAGACTAAGAAGGGAAATCAATTCCTGCTCACAGTTATGGATACCAGTACACGTTATCCTGAGGCTTTTCCCCTAAAAAGCATCACTTCAAAAAATGTAATCAAACCTCTTTTGCACCTTTTCACTTCAGTGGGCATTCCTAAAGAGATCTAATCCGATCAGGGCACCAATTTTACGAGCAATCTTTTCAAACAGGTTATGAAAGACCTCAGTGTGGACCATTGTACATCTTCGGCTTACCACCCACAATCCCAAGGTTGCTTGGAACGGTTCCATCAAACTTTCAAATCAATGCTAAAAAAATACTGTATAGAACACCAAAAGGAATGGGATGAAATCATAGACTTGTTACTCTTTGCCATCAGGGAATGTCCCCAGGAGTCATTGGGTTTCTCCCCTTTCGAGTTACTATATAGGAGACAAATTAGGGGACCCCTTAAAATAGTAAAGGAGCAGTGGTTTAACACTCCATCTATTAAGCCCGCAACAGCTTCCCAATACATTGACACTTTACGGGACAAATTAACTGAAGTCCGAACCATTGCTCAGTCAAACTTAAAAAAAGTCCAAGAAAAAATGGTGAAGTCCCAACCTAAACTAGTTGAAAGATCATTTTCTCCAGGTGACAAAGTGTTACTCTTTCTACCCATTCCAGGCTCTCCCCTTAAAAGCAAGTTTACTGGTCCCTATATAGTTGCTAATAAACTATCTCCCCTCAACTAAATAGTCCATACTCCTGATCGCAGAAAAGATTCACAACTTGTTCACATTAATCTCATGAAACTTTACCATTCCAGGCACTCAGAGGAAGACATCCCAGAGGCTATAAGCCTACCTGTATTGCATACGGTTTTGTCAGGGCCGTAGCCGGAGACAGATGACATGGACCTATTGGAGAATTTAGACTTCCCTCTACCTAAAGAAAACCCTGCTAGCAGTCACATACTCAACAACTTGGATGAGTATTTTTCTGTTCTGAATCCATCTCAAGCAAAAGATCTCACTAAGTTATTATCAACATTTCCTAAAGTCACGTCAGACCTCCCAGGGTTTTGCAATATACTTAAACATGATATTAAACTAATCTCAGATGATGTACAACCCATTAGGCAATCAGCATATCGCCTAAATCCACAAAAAAGAGAGATTATGAAAAGGGAGGTACATTTTTTGTTAAAACATAACTTAGCTGAGCCTAGTACCTCCCCCTGGGCTTCACCTTGCCTTCTCATTCCAAAACCCGATAGCACTTTTCGTTTCTGTACCGAATTATCGTAAAGTGAACCAGGTCACTGTCTCAGACTCCTACCCTTTACCTTTGATTGAAGATATAATAGACAGCATAGGCTGTGCAAAATTTATAACTACGGTGGACATGTTCAAAGGATATTATCAAGTGGGACTCACGGATAGGGCAAAAATAATCTCAGCATTTATAACTCCATTTGGTCTTTTTCAATATTTGGTTATGGCGTTTGGCTTTTCTAATGCTCCGGCCACATTCCAGAGGGCAATCAATTACCTGATTCAGGACCTAGATGGGACGTTCGCCTACCTGGATGACCTGGTGGTGGTGTCGGACGGCTGGGACGATCATCTGGTGCGTTTGGAGATACTGTTCGCACGACTGCAAGAGACTGGATTCACCATAAACCTGGCTAAATCTGCTTTTGGCCGGGCCTCAGTGACTTACCTGGGACATTTCGTTGGGCATGGTATGGTGAGACCCAAGGACGCAAACGTTAAAGCCATCTTGTCCTTCCCCACTCCAAGGACGAGGAAGGAACTCATGCGCTTCCTGAGGATGTGCGGCTACTACCGTCGGTTCTGCAGTAACTTCTCCAGCGTGGCCGGACCCCTCACAGACCTTACCAGTTCTGCGGTCCCTTACATCTGGAACCAGAGGTGCGACCAGTCTTTCCACCGCCTCAAAGCCTTCCTTGCCTCCAAGCCTGTAGTCCACCCCCCTGACTACACCTTGCCCTTCCATCTGCAAATCGACGCTTTTATAGTCCGAGTGTCTTTGTTTTTTTATTGTTGTTGCCTGTTGGGATCTGGGTAGACTTTTAACTATATTCTAAATCCCCAACTCGTAACACGTTCCTCCAACTCTCTCTTTTTCTGAAGTTCCTCTCTCGCTTTCTGACCACATACTGACTAACCTCAACACCTGTCAGACCCAGGGCCTCCGCTTGACCTTTCAACTCCTCAAATGTATACATAATGATCCGAAAGGCCAAGAGCAAAAAGAAAAATACACAACTTACCCCGCAAATAGCCAAAGGTAACTTACCTAGTGGCTCAATCAGACCAAAAAATTATTTGATCCAACTGGAGAAAACCTTGTTCCACACCCAGCCCAGCTGAATCACTCTCAGGGTAAAGAAACAGCACCAGGTGAAACAACAACAAAAATGCTATGACAGCATCCACAGTGCACCCCAACCAACACTAATTAACTTAACCAAGTACAAGGGAGAGTAACAAAATTAGCACACAGAAGGAAGGGATAATCACTGAACAACACTTACTTCTAGGCCACAGACAGCAGCCGGCTCGCACATGGCGACTTACAACAACACCGGAACGAATGTTAGCCCTCAGAAACCAAAGGTCAGAGACAATCCTGGCAAGGCCGCCACTTGTAAAGGCCTGGGACTTAGGGATAGAAATCCCTTTCCCGACTAATCAGGATCTTAATAATGGAAAGTCAAGGACCATGGATTTCTGAGGAATAACAAACAACCGTTTGAGATAGACATCTCTTTACTATAAAAAATATAACACAAAACTCTGACACCACTTAACAAACATCAAGTAACAATTACGGGACTCAAACAATTAATGCAGTAAACAGTTAATGGAGGCAAACAATTAAAGGAAGCAAACAATTAATGGGAGTCAGCAATTAATAGAATCTAACAACAAAAGAATCAAACAATGAACAGATATTTCCTACGGCAGTGGCCCTGGGGATGGTCCAGACAGGCTGTCTCACTGGAGCGACAGCTGCCGATGTCTTGATACAGTAGACGAAACACCGGGGCACAGACGGTGGCGAGGAGCTGGCAGCCATGGCGGCTGCTGCAGTGGTTTGGGGTAGGTGTCCAGAGATTAACAGACGAATTTTTTTTTTTTTTTTTTTTTTACGGGAATTAGCCAACCCGGGCACAGGTCAAACGACCCACAACGGAGCCTGGGGGGCGAAAAAAAAGAACGGAAAGAAATTGAAAATATAGAAAAAAAAGGTTATACTGTATTAATCTACACCACGAAGATGCCAGAAGACCAGCTTTTTATAGTGAGACAGATTGTAAGAGCATGGAAACACAGAAGAAGGCAAAGCATTCCACAGTTTGGCTGTGTGAGGAAAGAAGGAGGTACTATAACGGGTTATTCTCGTGTGACCGATATCCACAGAGAAATGGTGGGCACCGCGGGCAAGACGTGTGTTACGAACCCACGGCCTTACCGGCGGTACACAGGATGCCAAATCCCCTGAACATTGCCCGTTAAAGTACCTGTAAAAGAGAGAGAGTGAAGCAACATTGCGGCGAAGAGAAAGGGAAGAGCGACTGACGACTAAAGGAGGAGAGTTAATAAGACGAAATGCCTTTAATTCCACCCTATCTAATAGTTGGACAGAAGAAGAGCCACCCCAGATATGAGAGCAGTACTCCAAGTTAGGACGAATGAATCCCTTATATACTTGGAGCAACTGCTCAGGAGTGAAGTAGCTGCGGCATCTGTACAGCATTCCCAACTTTCGGGAGGCAGCTTTAGTTATACTAAGGATGTGTGATTTCCAGGACATATTGGAGGAAATGGTGAGGCCTAACATATTTATTTCAGAACTTGGGGGGATGATAGCGTCCTGAAATGTAATTGGTGGGAGATCGTCCACTTTACAAAGTGTAATTGGTAAATATTGAGTTTTGTTACTATTGAACTTAACCAAGTTTGTATCTCCCCATTCAGAGATGCTGCACAGATCCGCGTTGATAGAAGTAATGATATCAGTTCTAGAAACAGATCTAGTTTGAGAGTTAGGAGGAAGGGGAAAATGTGAGGAAGAGTGAAGAGTAGAATCATCGGCGTAAGAATGGATAGAATTAGTTGTAGTGTGAAGTAAATCATTGATAAAAAGAAGAAAGAGAGTTGGTGAAAGAACAGAACCCTGTGGGACGCCACTATTGGTAGAGAAAGAGCGAGAAATCGATCCCTCAACAACAACTGCCATGGATCGATTCTCAAGGAAGCTAGAGATGAGAGAACAAAGTGGGGGAGAGAAACCAAAAGAGGGAAGTTTAGATAGCAAAGACTTGTGCCATACCCTGTCAAATGCTTTGGAGATGTCGAGGGCCACGACAAAAGTTCCCCCATAATCCCTAAGAGAGGATGACCAAAGATGGATGCAATAGGAGAGCATATCACCAGTAGATCTTGCCTGGCGAAAGCCATACTGGTGATCCGACAAAAGAGAAAGGCGTTCAAGGTGACGGAGAAAATGGGAGTTCAAGATAGTTTCGAAAATCTTAGAGAGGGATGAAGTTAGGGCAATGGGGCGATAGTTAGAGGGATTAGAATGGTCACCCTTCTTCGGGATGGGCTGAACCAAGGCATGCTTTCAAGAAGAAGGAAAAGTTTTGGTTTTGAGGCAAAGTCGAAAGAGGCGAGCAAGCACAGGGGCCAGGGCTTCAGCACACTCCCGCAGAACACGAGGGGGTATTCCGTCCGGTCCATGCACCTTACTCACATCCAACCTCGATAACACACCGGCAACCCTGCGAGTGGAGATTATAGGAAAGTGCATAGGTTCAGTAGGAGGTGCAGGGGTAGGAGGGGTAGAGTGGGAATCGTCTAAGGTGGAATTAGAGGAAAATAAGGTGCCAAAGAGGTTGGCTTTCTCAGGGGTAGAGTTGGCTATAGAGTTATTGGGACGGAAGAGGGGAGGAAAAGAAGGCGTGCAGAAGTTGTTACAGATGTTTTTAGCTAAGGACCAGAAGGATTTACTAGAGGAAGAATTAGTCCGGACAGCAGTCTTTCTTTTAATAAAATTCCGCTTGGCCCTACGAAGAATAGCCTTACAACGATTCCTAGAAGTAATGAAAGAGGTGTGGGTAATAGGAGGAGATAGTTTCATAGCTCGATATGCACTATCTCTCACCCTGCAAGCAAGAGAGCAGGAGCGATCAAACCATGATTGTAATGTGAAAGTTTTGGTAGAAGATGGGATAAATGCACTCATACCGCCCTGTATAACCCCAGCAATGCTGTCAGCACATACTGAGGCATCCCGAGTGGAAAAGCAACATTCATCCCAAGGAAAGTCGGTGAAGAATTCTCGCAAGGATTGCCAGCTTGCCCTCCGTTAGTGCCATAGTTGACGTTTGGATGGGGGTGGGGGAGGTGGTCGTGCCCAGTTTGATTTAATAGAAATAAGGTTGTGATCAGAAGACCTTAAGGGGGCAAAAATTGAGTATGAATAGTGTGAGAGGTTAGAGGTAAAACAAAGATCAAGAATGTTAGCAAGTTGATCGTGTCGATCAGGAACGCGTGTGGGGTGTTTGATTATTTGTTCCAAATCATTAAGTAAGGAAAAAGAGAGTGCCTCAGCTCCACCTGGGTCATCCCTTGCAGAGCCAAGCCACTCTCTGTGATGTACATTGAAATCCCCTAGGTAGAGGATCTCGGTGTTGGGGTGTGTGGATAGCAACGACTCATGGCAAGAAGTGAGATAGTCAAAGAGTTCGAAATAGTTGGTAGAGTTGGGAGAACCGTATAGGAAACAAAGAAAAATAGTCACAGTAGGTAGAGATATTTTGAGCCAGATGACATCATAAAGGGGAGATTCAAGATCCGTGAGTCGGGCTATAGGTGTACGTGTATTGCAGTAGGCGCATACACCTCCCTTAGAACGGAAGTAGGTATAAAGGTTGTAGTTAGAGACTTGAAAAGGTTTGGGTGAAGTTACTTTGGTCAGTTGAAGTTCGGAGAGTAGTAAGAGATCGAGGGAAGAGGTTAATAGATGGTGCTCCACAGAAGAAAAATTGGATCTCAGTCCGTGAATGTTGGAGAAATGAAGCGTGAAAAAAGCCGATCCTCCAGCAACCGTAGTGGCGTCAGTTTAGGCCCTAGTAGCTTGATGATGATCAGGTCGGCCCTGGGGTCCACAACCTTCCCGACCAGTGGGACCCATCCGAGAAGGCCCCGCTTCAGTATTAATATCAACTGACATAGGAGTATAAAATAGAATGAATAAAACAGATCAAGAATGAGTAAGGTTTTAGTTGTGGTGTTGTCAATAGTAAGAGAGACAGTTGAGACCCTGCAATTGTGTGCAAATGAGGCAGAGAGATAGATCAGCAACCTGGGACTTGGTCACAATTTTCGTGATGCCATATGGCAGCAGGGTCTACCATTAGACAACACATTATGCTTCCAATATCTTCCCAGGTGGTAGTACCTCCCTGTTTGGTAGCTGCCTACTACCTACTACCTTATGACTATTACTGTTACCTGTGACTATTGCTGCTACCTGTGACTATTGTTGTGAATTGAGACTATTGTTGTTACATGAGACTATTGCTGTTACATGTGACTATTACTGTTACCTGTGACTATTGTTGTGAATTGTGTTTATTACTGTTACCTGTGACTATTACTGCTACCCGTGACTATTGTTGTGAATTGTGACTATTGCTGTTACCTGTGACTATTGTTGTGACTTGTGACTATTGTTGTGAATTAAAACCATTGCTGTTACTTGTCACTACTGTTGTTACCTATAACTGTTGCTGTTACCTGTGACTATTGCTGTTACCTGTGACTATTGTTGTGAATTGTGTTTATTACTGTTATCTGTGACTATTACTGCTACCCGTGACTATTGTTGTGAATTGTGACTATTGCTGTTACCTGTGACTATTACTGTTACATGTCACTATTACTGTTACCTGTGACTAGTGTTGTGACTTGTGACTTTTGTTGTGAATTAAAACCATTGCTGTTACTTGTCACTACTGTTGTTACCTATAACTGTTGCTGTTATCTGTGACTATTGCTGTTACCTGTGACTATTGTTGTGAATTGTGACTATTACTGTTACCTGGGACTTTTGCTGTTAACTGTGATTATTGCTATTACCTGTGACTATTGTTGTGAATTATGACTATTACTGTTACCTGTGACTATTGCTGTTACTTGTGACTATTGCTGGTACCTGTGACTATTACTGTGATTTATGACTATTGCTGTTACCTGTGACTACTGTTGTTACCTGTGACTCTTGCTGGTACCTGTGACTATTGCTGTTACTTGTGACTATTGCTGTTACCCGTACCTATTGCTGTTACCTGTGACTATTGCTGGTACTTGTGACTATAACTGTGAATTATGACTATTGCTGTTACCTGTGACTATTGTTCTTACTCAAGACTATTGCTGTTACCTGTGACTATTGTTGTGAATTGAGACTATTGCTGTTACATGTGACTATTACTGTCACCTGTGGTTATTTTTGTGACTTTGACTATTATTGTGAATTAAAACAATACTGTTACTTGTCACTACTGTTGTTACCTGCAACTGTTGCTGTTACCTATGACTATTGCTGTTACTTGTGATTTCCTGTTACTTGTGTCTATTGCTGTTACCTGTGACAATTGCTGTTACCTGTGACTATTGCTATTACTTGTTATTTGCTGGTACTTGTGACTATTGCTGTTACCTGTGACTATAGCTGCTACCTGTACCTACTGCTCTTACCATTGACTATTACTGTTACCTGTGACTATTGTTGTGAATTATAACTATTGCTATTAACTATGAGTTGCTCATATTTGTGACTATTGCTGTTACCTGTGACTATTGCTGTTACCTCTGACTATAGCTGTTACATATGACTACTGTTGTTACCTGTAACTATTGCAGTTACCTGTCTGTATTGCTGACACCTTTGACTATTACTGTTACGTGACTAATGTTGTTACATGTGACTATTGTTGTTACCTGTGACTATTGCTGTTACCTCTGACCATAGCTGTTACATATGACTACTGTTGTTACCTGTAACTGTTGCTGTTACCTGTGACTATTGTTGTGAATTGTTACCCTATTGCTGTTACATGTGACTGTTGTTGGGAATTGTGATTATTTCTGTTACCTGTGTTATTGTTGGGAATTGTGACAATTGCTGAACCAGTAACTATTATAGTGTCTTGTGACTATTACCCTGCCCTTTGACTATTGATGTTACCTGTGACTATTGTTTTGAATTGTTACTATTGCTGTTACATGTGACTGTTTTGGGGAATTGTGACTATTGCTAAACCTTTAACTATTACAGTGTCTTGTGACTATTACCGTGACTTTTGACTATTGATGTTACCTGTGACTATTGTTGGGACTTGTGAATATTGCAGTTACCTGTGACTTTTGTTGTGAATTTGAAACTGTTGCCGTTTCTTGTCACTACTGTTGTTACCTCTAACTGTTGCTGTTACCTGTGACTATTGTTGTCTCCTGTGACTATTGCTATTACCTATGAATATTGTTGTGAATTGTGAGTATTACCGTGAATCTCATATACTATAGGAATAGCCATGTGTCTGTCTGTCTGTCTGTGTGTCTGTTCTGGGCAGCCGAAACGGCACAATTGTTTTTCATCAAACTTGGTGGACAAATCGCCAAAAAATTCGAAGAGTGGAACAAACCGGGTCCCATGTCGATGGTTTCTTCAGGAAGGTATTAATTAACTATTTTATTTACGATGGAAAACGATGCAAGTCTACGGACTTGGCGCACCCTCATTCTCTGTACGCTCTCAAGAGCATTCAAACTTTCACCGGGCACGAAGGGCCCGCGATCACTTGTTATAACTATTGCTGTTACCTGTGACTATTGCTGTCACCTTTGACTATTGCTGTTACCTGTGACTATTGCTGTCACCTTTGACCATTGCTGTCACCTGTGACTATTGTTGTGAATTGAAACTATTGCTGTTTCTTGTCGCTACTGTTGTTACCTCTAACTGTTGCTGTTACCTGAGACTATTGCTGTCACCTGTGACTATTGCTGTCACCTGTGACTATTGCTGTTACCTGTGACTATTGCTGTCACCTGTGACTATTACTGTGAATTATGACTATTGCTGTTACCTGTGACTAGTGTTGTGAATTATGACTATTGCTGTCACCTGTGACTATTGCTGTTACCTGTGACTATTGCTGTCACCTGTGACTATTACTGTGAATTATGACTATTGCTGTCACCTGTGACTATTGTTGAGAATTATGACTATTGCTGTTACCTGTGACTATTGCTGTTACCTGTGAATATTTCTGTTACCTGTGACTATTACTGTGAATTATAACTATTGCTTTTACCTGTGACTATTGCTCTTACATGTGACTATTACTGTTACCTCTGACTATTGTTGTGACTTGTGACTATTGTTGTGAATTAAAACTATTGCTGTTACTTGTCACTACTGTTGTTACCTGTAACTGTTGCTGTTACCTGTGACTATTGCTCCTATCTGTGACTATTGTCGTGAAATGTGGCTATTACTGTTACCTGTGACTATTGCTGCTACCTGTGACTATTGTTGTGAATTGTGACTATTGCTGTTTCCTGTGACTATTGCTGTTACCTGTGACTATTGCTGTCACCTGTGACTATTGTTGTGAATTGAAACTATTGCTGTTACTTGTCAATACTGTTGTTACCTGTAACTTTTGCTGTTACCTGTGACTATTGTTGTGAATTGTGATTATTGATGCTACCTGTGACTATTGATGTTACCTGTGACTTTTGCTGTTACCTGTGACTATTGCTGCTACCTGTGACTATTGCTGTTACCTGTGACTATTGCCGTTGCCTGTGACTATTGCTGTTACCTGTGACTATTGCTCTTATCTGTGACTATTGTTGTGAATTGTAACTATTAATGTTACCTGTGACTATTGCTGTTACCTGTGACTATTGCCGTTGCCTGTGACTATTGCTGCTACCTGTGAGTATTACTGTTAGCTGTGACTATTACTGTTACCTGTGACTGTTGCCGTTGCCTGTGACTATTGCTGTTACCTGTGACTATTGCTTTTATCTGTGACTATTGTTGTGAATTGTGACTATTGCTGTTACCTGTGATTATTTCTGTTAGCTGTGACTATTGCTGTTATCTGTGACTATTGCCGTTGCCTGTGACTATTGCTGTTACCTGTGACTATTGCCGTTGCCTGTGACTATTGCTGTTACCTGTGATTATTGTTGTGAATTGTGACTATTGCTGTTTCCTTTGACTATTGCTCTTATCTGTGACTATTGTTGTGAATTGTGACGATTGCTGTTGCCAGTGACTCTTGCTTACCTGTGACTACTGTTGTTACCTGTGACAATTGTTGTGAATAGTAACTATTTCTGGTACTTGTGACTACTGTTGTAACATCTGTCTATTGCTGTGACTTGTTGTGACTACTGCTGTGACTCATGACAATTACCGTGACTTGTAACTACTGTTGTTAATTGTGAATACTGTTGTTACTTGTGAGTACTGTTGTGAATTGTGAATACTGTTGTTACCTGTGACTAATGTTGCAACATGTGACTATTGCTGTTACTTGTAACTATTGCTGTTACCTGTGACTACTGATGTGACCCATGATTATTCCCGTGACTTGTTACTACTGTTGTGACCCATGACTATTGCCGTGACTTGTGACTACTGTTGTAACCTATGACTACTGTGATTACCTGTGACTACTGCTATGAATTGTGAATACTGTTGTTACCTGTGACTACTGTTGCAACATGTGACTATTGCTGTTACTTGTAACTATTGCTGTTACCTGTGACTACTGATGTGACCCATGACTATTCCCGTGACTTGTTACTACTGTTGTGACCCATGACTATTGCCGTGACTTGTGACTACTGTTGTAACAAGTAAGATATGTTGGTGTTTTATCTCAGTGTTAATGTCCAGAGTTAACTTTCAACACCTTTTCCATTTATTAGAAAAAATATCGTTATAGTGTATCATAATCTGTTGGATTTATTTACAGATTAACCAACATAGAGCTATGAGAGAATATATTATGTTCAGAGCTAGAGCCGGTAGTCACACATCTGGGCGGTGTGCTGTACAATGGTGATATCTCTACTAGCTGGCAACTTACCTGCCAGCTAGTAGAGGTGAGCTGAATGTCATCTGCAACGTCATAAGAAATGATGATGAAGCCTGTGTGGAACATAAAAGGATATGACGGTATATGAACGTCTACCCTGTGTTGGTGAGTCCGGGAAGTGTTTTGTATATAGACATATTATGTAATTAGCCCACATTTATATAATTTCTGTCAATTGTGGTGCTTGGAATACATTAAAGTTAACATAACAAAATGAAGTATAATATTATTTGTACTACAGTTTTATATTGGGAATAATATTTTACAATTATCAATATTTTCTTAGCATTCATATCACATGTGAACTGTATGCTGCTGATTGGCTTCAATACCAAGATGGTAACAAATCAGCTGAACATATACGTGTGAATTTTTACTGCTGTTGAAGATGCGCCATTCAAACATCAATATACTGTACACGTATTGTGAGCTAGTTATATAATTATGGCTTCGTTTCTCCTCAGCTTAACACAAGAACAATTATCAAGAAAATTGTCGAAGTGTATTAAATAAGCTCAGAAACATTTTAATAACATCATTGTTGTTGTGCTTGTCACCGTTGTGTTTGTTTTTGTTAAAGTGCCAAACTTTGGTTATAATTATTTTATTAATCGTTGTAAAATATCAGTAAGCTTATACATGACATCGCTCTTATATACTTGTGGCTGGACATAAATTCTCTTTGATAATTCTTCTCTATTCTTATTCTTATTCTTATTTCTTGTTCTTAACATTAGTAGTAGTAGTAGTAGAAGTATAGTATATACATAAATATAGGCTATGTATCTGGTGTGAACGTATAGCTATGAATAAACTACATTCCAAAACTCCACATTTTAGCCACAGTCATTAACAATTAAAAAATAAAAAAAATAAAAAGTCATCCAAGGTCAGGTCATACAGAGTCATTAATAAGCCCCGCTTCAGTAAGCCATTTTATACACATCGTACAACTGATCAATATTTTCACAGTAGAATTAAAGATGTTGATGAAAAGTTAAAGTTGTTGAACCAGCATATATTTTTGGTTTTGTTGGTAAACCTGTTTGTTGACGACAGCACAGGTGTTTAACGCACTTGTAAACACTGTTTTTATCTTGTAAGAAAATACCTAAACCTTGAATCCTTGCATCATAATATCCACTCAATTACCCCAAGCCCATTGGCGGTGAAAAATCCCTCGGGTCCCAGCGTCGAGCGGCTCGAGCAGCAGGGAGTTACAGTAAACCTCCAGTAACCACCCAGCACAGTCCACAGCCACACACCCATTGCTCTGCACCTTCCAGTTGTACTGCTGAGGAACTCAAAATGAATTTCTTGCTGTTCAATTTTGTCTTTTGTGGGGTGAGTATTTTGTGTGTCTGAGCACTGTGGTATATATATATATATATATATATATATATATATATATATATATATATATATATATATATATATATATATATATATATATATATACTATTAGTCCATATAGCATGCGGACTTCAATATACAATCAAGACCTCACTAGCCAGGATTTGAACCCAGGACTTCTGCATGGGATCGCTAACAGCCGCGACACAAGGACACGAAAGCAATCCCAGAATTTGTTATATTCAACATAAAGCCTGTTCTATCGTGCTACCATCAGCGCCGTGAACCTCCACTGGGGATTGTCCGTGCCAACTATGTGGTCGGAGTAGCATTTTACCGAATCCAACTAGGAAAAGCCTAGGATTGCTATTATTGTCCCTGTGGCCGGTGGTAGCGATCCCTGGTCACACATAGAGGTCCAGGGTTCGAATCCTGGCAAGTGAGGTCTTGATTGTATATATATATATATATATATATATATATATATATATATATATATATATATATATATATATATATATATTTGTGTGTGTGTGTCATTGTTCACCCTACGAGGTCCTCACTCACTGCACTCCCGTCCAGCGTAACTCATTCAACGATAAAGTGTTTGTATAAATAAGTTATTCATATTTACTTACACGCTCCAGATTGGAGAGAAAGTATCACCATTGGACCGTGTGATCTGTGGAGGCAAGCAAACAGTTAACAAAAACTTGTTCTGCATCGCTGGGTCTGACTGCTTCGCAAGGATCACTGACTGAGGCCTTGTTGTATTTTTGCTTTGTTTTTGTAACGTTGGCATTTCTGATTGTGTGATGCAATGTGTAACCAATACGACGTATTTTGTATATTACGTATAGTTAATACAGAGAAATTAACAGGAATTCATAGCTCATGAGTGTTGTTCAGAATTCTTGGTCCTGTGCGTCATATTGTATTACACCTTAAAGGGCACTTTTTTTGATTGAACGTGTTAAATGCTCAACGTCACCTCCTGCTGCCAGTGTTAAGCTGCAGTGGTTAACATGCTAGACCGCCATTATGTGTGTGTGTGTGTGGGTGGGGGGGTTCATCCGGGCCCCGGTCCTGTTCACGCCCACGGGATCACCACTCATGTGGCATGTCAACCATTCCTTACTAATTAGCGACGACCAGTTCTTAATTTATCTTGTGACAGGAGATATTTTGATTGTATTTGCTATAACAACATAAACATTTATCAAGAATTTGTGAATATTTCCAGTACGTATACATAACACGCGAATATTTATGGAAGCATAACAACCTTCAGTTTCACCTTGAGATTCTTTCACTGGTGGCGGAGGTTATTATGAATTAATACTTCCTCAAATATTTACTGCATTTTCCTGATTTTTGACAGTCGGTGATGGTGGGAGTGTCACAGCAGTTTTACTCCGCCCCAGCTAGACAGTAAGTACACCTACTGACTGCCATAACTCATAATTCACGATTTCACTTTATCTCAATTACTTATATATAGTCTAAAGGGAGTCTACACGGAAATACCTTGTGATACATTTTTTTTCTTTACGAATTGTTGTGTGGTGAAGTCCTTGATCTACGATGCCTTGACCGCCCGAGTACAATATTAGCGTGCTCAAAGGGTTAAAATAACGTCATCATGTTATTAAATTCTATAGGTTGAAATACTTGTCTCTGCTGCTTCACCGACCTAAGCACAAGAGTGGAGTCAGTCCACTTCTTGTTTAATCTATACAGTCACGTATCTCTTTTCCTATTATTTCGTTCGGATCAGCTGAACATTTGCCCTCCTCCCAGCTTATTTCAGTTTTAGATAAACTACTCTAATGCTAATCTAACCTAACCTAATGCTAACATAACATAATATTACTAAATTAACCTAACCAAACCAACGTTAACATAAAGTAAGATAACCAACCTAACCTAAACCAGTTCTTACCAACTTTTCACAACCACTGGAACTATTTCACATTCGTTGAAGAATTGTAAACATTCACTTTGGTTTTTGTTTGAACAATCAATCTAAAAGTCAGTCTTGAGGAGAGAAGACTCATTTTTGTCTTGAACATTCAATATGTTGATATTTGAGTCTTGCAATGATAAATTTAGCTCATTAAATTTAAAAAAAAATGCAAGATAGTCCAGTTTCCTAAGCCAGACTTTATTAGTGAATCTACATTACAGAAGGAAATTGTTTTCCGTCAGAAAGATTTGAATCTCATCTCGCAATTCACACACACATGATACAAATTTTGCCGCGGGACAGCCAAGACACCTCCGTGTGTAATACAGAGCAGTATCAGTGGAGCCCTTCTCCTGGCACAGACAGTAAACACACGAGAACTAAGAGTAGTAGGTAGGAGGCAGCTACCAAACAGGGAGGTACTACCGCCTGGGAAGATATTGGAAGCATAATGTGTTGTCTAATGGTAGACCCTGCTGCCATATGGCATCACGAAAATTGTGACCAAGTGCCAGGATGCTCATCTGACTTTCTGCCTCATTTACACACAATTCCAGGGTCTTAATTGTTTCTCTTACTTTGACAACACAACATACATTTATTGTTTCTCACTATTGATTTTTCATTTTTGCATTTCTTTATGGCTCTTTATCATTATTATTAGTGTTATTATTATTATCATTATTATATTATTTTTAATTTTGTATTTTTATTATAAATTATATTTAACATAAATTATTATTATCATTATTATTATCATTATTATATTATTTTTAATTTTGTATTTTTATTATAAATTATATTTAACAAATTATTATTATTATTATTATTATTATTATTATTATTTTATTATTATTATTATTATTATTATTATTATTATTATTATATAATTTTTAATTTTGCATTTTTATTATAGATTATATATTTAACAAATTATTATTATTATTATTATTATTATTATTATTATTATTATTATTATTATTATTATTATTATTATTATTATTACATTTTCGCCCCCCAGGCCCTGATGTGGGTCAGTTACCTGTGCCCGGGTGGGTTAATCCCCATAAAAAAAAAAATGCAGGAAATGAGGAAATGAGGAAATTAACCACCTTGACTTCTTCATCAAGTATAACTTTTAGTTCACTTGGTATCTTTTTCACAGCTAAAGCTTCTCTATGAAGGCAACAGTGTCTACCTTCTACTGCAGGTGCAACATTTCTGATGAGAACCAATACACCTTTTACTGAGCCTGTCATTGCTTTTGCACCGTCAGTGCAAACATTTGTGTTGAGATCCCAACTGAGATTATTTCTTTGCATAAAAGTGTCCAAGATGTGAAATATATCATGACCTTATGTAGTTGTTTCAATTGCTTGACACAACAACATATCCTCATGTAGCATACAAATACAAGGATAGCTGATCCTGCAACATCAATTGACTCAACACGTTGCATGGTAAAACCAACAGGACTGCCTTTCAGACGATTTACTAACACTGATTCACAGTTACTTGCCATATCTTTAACGCGACGAGAGATTGTGTTGTTTCAAGAATCTGACTAGATTTATCTCCCAACATGCAGGGAATTATGTCTTTCACACACAGTTTCACTAAAGATTCTGAAATTGTTTGCGCTTCACCAGCCTTAGCAATGTTATGAAGCTTCAAGTGCATTTTGTTGTCTTGATGAAAAAATTTTTTTTTAAAGAAACAATATAGTTTTTTGCAACTGATCTCGTTTTCTTTTAAAATAATCACTGTGTTTACCCACTAATTGTAGGTGCTTTGTTTCCAAGTGTCTCCTCAGCTTTGCAAGATTCAAGCTGTTGTTTGCTAATACTTGATTGATTACATGCAACACATTGTCCATCAGGAGTGAATCGGCTGCTTGTCCAATTAACCAGTCCGTTCACATATATTTATATTTGGGTTTTAAGTAACGAAACCCAAACGGTAGTTCCTTTGTTTTATTATAAAAGGTTGTATATATAATTCCTGAGTGTATATCAACCGTAAGTCTCACTGTCTAGGAGTGAATGAGAAGGGGACGGCGTTTATGTATAATAAACGTTAGGTCACGTCCTTACGATATGAGTTGAGGTGAGCTACTGAAGCTTAAGGGCATCGCAGTGCGTGCTTACAGAAATGCTGAGCTATGGGTCTCGCCCTCTTGGGTGAGTTGCCCGCTCACGTGTCCATATCATGTCTTACTAATAGACAGTGGAAAGTTACAGGGTGGTGAATCTGAATATAATATCAGATGCATTGACCCATTTATATAATACGTTCTGTTGATGAGACAGGAGCCTATTACATCGCTCGGTCACCTACCAGCCGAGCTCCGTGATGCCTAACTAACTCACAGAGTACAGTACATCCTAGACAACCCTAACCATGTTATAAACAGATATGTAGACACTAAGCTGGGGATATTACTGTAGGGGTATTCTCTACTACAGGGGACCTAGACTTTAGTGTCGTATGGGTTAGTATGTTATGAACAGTGTTGAATATGGATGATACTGCCCTGTAATAACAGAACAGGAACATAATTGCCAGTATTAACAAAATAGAGGGAATCGTAAGACTTGGTAGTGCAAATTCCCGTGACAGGTAAAATGGCAAGTTATTATTCAAATCAGCAAAATGTGTCTCGTTCAAGAAAGCTAAAACTTTTAATTTCTCTGATACTATTTGAATATCGTTGATAGTGAAATTCATTATAGGAAGTGGAATTAAAGCAGACTTGGGTTTTCGATTTAATGCAAAATGCTGATGAGTAGGCAAGGTCCGTAATGTACTACAAGTGATTTCACAGTAATCAGGAGCCTTGTAATGCCCTTTCACAACTAGCTGCTTAACACCATTTTGGCATTTTTAAAATTACAGTAGTGAGATTTGGAAAGAACAAATACTGCACATTGTGAAGGTGAGCGTGGAACACAGTCTTTAGACTAACTGGCCTATAACTGCATTGCGCTAACGCTGTGCGTACATTTGGTTGTATGACTGCCAATTCACATATTCCCTCTGCAGCAGGAATAAATGCAAACATGTAGGCTGGACATACGTGTAGGTGTAGATAAGACGACTTACACCGTGACAGTACCTCAGAATCCTCTATTGATAACAATGAATATTCTTCATCTACTAAGAAAAGTTCTTTAGGCCTAGCTAGGGTATACAGTGTGTTGTTCACAAACCAGGGGAAGGGTTCTAAATGCCATGCATTAAACTCATGTTGCTCTCGCATAGGAATGTGGATCATAATTGCATTGTGCGTGAGGGTTGACTCCAACAGTGGGTAATAATATTGAACCTCATTGTCATTGAATATCGGAGTTAAATGATACTGCAACTTGGCTATTTTTAAAGCTTCAAGAAGCGCCTGCACAGGCACAAGCTTCGCGTCCACTCGTCCTATCCCGGCATCTACAATGCTGTCTATTAGTTCATTTTTAGAGGTTACAATTTTATGAACTGAAATTTCAGCAGCATGCAAATATTCTGTGAAGTAAAGGAGCCATTCTAACGTCGGGATTGCTTTCTGTAACCTAGTAACAATCCTCGAAACTTGGTTAGGCTCCATTATGATTGCATTAACCTTTGATTCTAGAGCAGTAATCGCGTGAAAGGTTTGAGAAATAACACAATTCTGTTGAGATACAGCCTGAACGACAACGTTCATTCGGTCCCCCAATTTAGCTACATCATCGGCCGTTGCCGTGCCAAACAAAGCGCTTTGGATAAGACCCACAAAATTAAAGAGACCCCTTTTTCGTCGTGCCTGAGAATGCACTTCTTGAGCAAGATCCGCTTGAGATGCAGGTAGACTTTTCCCCACATCAACTAGAAACTCGCGAAGGTTCTGGAGAAGAAAGTGTAGAAAGTCTATAGTTTGTGAAACTATTGTCGAATGCTGATTGTAGTTGGCCGTCAACGTTTTCCATCTGACGCGGAAGTTGGAGTAGTGGCTGTAGTTCATACTTGATGTTTACCACGTCCTCAACTATGAGAACGCGTCCGAGAGGTGCCACAAGTGCGCCTGGTTTGAGGACTGATGTGGACATTTTCGTCAACACAACGGTGCCACAACAGAGTAGAAGCAAGACACTGACGATCCAAGCCATTCTGTAAGGAATTACAAACGAGTTAACGTCTACTCGCAGAACGTAGTTTCATGCAATAGTCATTTGGGACATTTTGCTTTTGAACAGTCTGTAAGGATGTATCAATCACATTGTCATCAACTGGAGGTAAGACATTTATCTGGGTCTTCTTCAGACGATCAGCGTGCACGACATCTGCGATCTGTGCATTAGGCTTCCATATTTTGAATTTGTTGCCTGCTTCTTTTGAGATTATGCGGAATGGACCAGAAAATTTCGCCGAAAGTTTGGAGTTCGTTTCAGGTTCCTGTAACATAACAGCGTCCCCAACGTTCAGTGCGACAGGTTTAGCATGTTTATGTTGTTTGATGATCATTTCGGCGCGTGACGCCACTAGCTGTGATCGTACTTGGTTATGAATTTCTGTAAAGACATGAATTTGTTTTGCCGCAAAATCATCCGTATTATATACCAGGTATGGCGCCTCTGTAAGGATGTCGTAAGGCAGACGTTTATCTGTACCATAGACAATATAGTAGGGTGTTTTGCTCGTAGAGCTATTAACTGACCCATTTATCGACGCTGCAACCTGCGGTAACCAATCCTCCCATGCGTATTGAAAACCACTAACAATTGGACGCAGTATTTCTAGGATTTTACGATTGGTTCTTTCAACAAGGCCATTAGCCTGTGGATGATAAGCTGTCACAAAAGTTTGTTTAATTCCATATTTGAAAGTTACTAGTGTGCCCTGAAGAATGCAGTGATGGCTAGGGAAACACTGAGTAACACTGAGTCCGTTTATTATGGATGAGAGAAATACAAGTGGTGACTCGCGTGTGCCATGCACGGCTCACACAGTCAGACTAAGGCTGCCTTGCCATATGGCAGCCTCGGGGCAATGTTGCCACATAACGTGCAGTCTTACCACGTGATTATATATATAAATGCTACTCGGCACAGTAGCTTATGTACAGGGTTGCTACTCGGCACAGTAGCTTATGTACAGGGTTGCTACTCGGCACAGTAGCTTAGATACATAACCTACATCTCCCTCCCCCCTCACGCTCATAGTCTTTGTCTTGAGTGGACTTCTTAGTTCTAAGTCGCTCCGAGCGTCGAGGTGCACTGTGGGGCAGATCCTCGTGAGGTGTAGGTGACTCGTCTTCGGTCAGGGGGCCAGCAGCAGGGGGTGGGACTGGCCGGAGGAAGCGGCGGTTCCTCCACCAGACACGGCCACTCGGCATCCTGACCTTGTAGTCCCGCGACCGGCCGACGCCCATCACTATGCCCACCTTGTCCCAACGTGTCGTCGTCGGGTCCTGGACGCGGGCAAGGGCACCAATCTCCAGTGGCTGAAGAGGGCGGGCACGGTCGTCATACCGAGCCTTGGCGTCCTGGGCACGTGAAGCGGCGCAGCGGTCGCAGCTCTCGGCTCTGGTCTGCCACTCCTTTGCAAAGGCCTTGGCGTGTGCAGGAACGCAAGAGCGGAGAGGGTGACCATACAGGATCTGGGCAGGGGAGCGCCCTGTGTGGGTGGGAGTATTATGTAACTCCAGGAGTCCTTTGTCAAACGCCTCATAGTCTATGTTGCCTGAAGGGGCCACCTTGAGGATAAGGTGCTTGACTGTCTTGACCGCAGCCTCAGCATGGCCGTTTGACTGTGGGTAGTGGGGTGTTGACACGATGTGGCGGACTCCCCAAGGCTCCAGGAATCCTGTGAAGTCCCGGCTGGTGAACTGTGGCCCACCGTCCGTCCGCAGACGTACGGGGACGCCCAGGTCACGAAAGAGGTGCCGGAAGTGGCGAATGGTGGCCGCAGACGTCGTGTCCGAGCCACAGATTACCACCACAGGCCAGCCAGAGAGTCGGTCGGCGACAACTAGGAAATGTTTCCCAGCTGTGCTGAAGAAATCAGCCGACACGGACTCGAAGGGCCTGGTGGGTTCGTCGTCGCACAAGAGGGGCTCTTGCTGTTGACTGGGCTGCATGATCTGGCACGGCTCACAGGCACGGACCGTATTGACGATATCCGCGTCAATGCCGGGCCAGTACACAGCCTGCCTTGCGCGGCGCTTGGTGGCCTCTGCTCCACGATGGCTGTCGTGTAAGCGGGTCAGAACGCGACGACGGAGAGCTGCAGGGACGACCACACGGGCACCGTACAGGACGAGGTCCCCATCTGCGTAGAGGTCCTCACGTATCTTCCAATACGGGCGTAGGGCGTTGTGGAGGTCAAAACGGTCGTGAGGGAACCCAGTCCTCACACTCTCCAAGAGCTGAGTGTAGGAGGGGTCGTCGCGTGCCGCGGTCCGTAGTTCCTCAAAGGCCAGATCGCTGTCGGGTGGCGACACTGAGGCCTGGGTGCTGGCGAGGGACTGTACGGCCTGCAAGGTGACGATGTTGCTGACGGAGAAACCGGCCTCGGTGCTGAGCATCTCGTCTTCAGGTGTAGGGCGGCTGACTGGGGAGCGGGAGAGGGCATCCGGGATGCACAACTCCTTACCTGCGCGCCAAGCCGCGGTGAAGACGAAGGCCAAAATCTTCTCCTTCAGGCGCTGGAGGCGGGGATTCTCGATGGCGTCCAGCGAATAGTGGTTAAGAATGGGGACCAAGGGCCTGTGGTCTGTGATGAGGTCGAAGTGCTGTAGGCCAATCAAGTAGAACTTGCACTTCGATAAGGCCCATACCACTGCCAGCAGCTCCAGCTCGATGGTAGCGTAGCGAGACTCAGCATCGGTGAGGAAGCGAGAGCCACACTGTACGAGCCGGTACTTTCCTCCACCGTGATCCTGGAGAAGGGCGTAACCAACCCCGTACAGGCGCGAGGCGTCTGTCTGGAGGACGGTGGGGAGCGCTGGGTCGAAAGTAGCGAGGATAGGTGGACTTGACAGGGCCTCCTTCACCTTATGAAAGGCGAGGTCGTGGTCAGGGGTCCACGTGAACGTCCTCTTGGGGCTCATCAGGGGGCGGAGAGGCCCGGCAGCGGCGGAGACGTCAGGGGAAAATTCTGCCAGCTGGTTCACCAGGCCCATGAAAGACCTGAGATCCGTAAGGTTGGCAGGTTTCGCAAAGTCCGCTATGGCGCGAACTTTCTCCGGGTCAGCAGCAATGCCATCCCTTGAGAGTCGGTAGCCGCAGAAAGACACTGCAGGTGCGGCCAAGACGAACTTCTCGGCATTCAGAGTGATGCCGTGCGTCCTACACCTGGTCAGTACCTCGTCGATGCGGCGAAGATGCGTCAGGTAGTCCTCATCGTAAAGGAGGACGTCGTCCACTACCTTCACGCAGTTGGTCACGCCTTGAAGTGCCATGTCACCACGGAGACAGAAGGCGTCCCCCGTAGCAGCGAATCCCATAGGGCCACGGCAGTAGCGGAAGCGTCCGTAAGGCGTGATGAAAGTGGTCAGTGGCTGATCCTCCTTCTTCAGTGGGATCTGCCAGTAACCACAGAGGGCGTCCATCGTCGAGAAGTGCCGTACCTTCGGATCCACACTCCGTATAGCTGCACAGGTGTGGGTGAAGGGTGGGCGGGACGGGACACCTGGCTGCTAAGCTTAGACAAGTCGGTAGTAATCCGCACTCCACCGTTAGTCTTAGCCACAGCGACTAGAGGGTGGCACCAAGGGGATGGGTCGTCACCAACGGGTACGATGACACCCTGGGCCACCATGGAATCCAGTTCCTTCTTGACTGAATCCCTGAAGGCGAGAGGAATCAACCGGGGAGTGTGTATGGCAAACGGCAGTGCATCTTCCCGCAGGTGTATCCTCATAGACGGACCCGCCATAGCCTTCAGTGGCGCGGTCCGTAGGGCCTCCTTCGTCACCAGCACATCCGAGTACTCCTTCAGGAAGTAGGCCCTTGCGGCTGAAGGAGACGTCTCGCTGTGAAGAGGAAGCAACCGTGACTTGGGTGGAGGCGGGGAGGGAGTGGACGCGGGTTCTGGGCAGCTCTGTGTGGCAGCGCCAGGCGCGTCGCTCGTCGACTCACGCACCCTGCTGGCGGTGTAACGAGCAGCTGGGATCTGCTCGGGAAAGTCTCTGGGCACCACGCCTAACTCCTTGCAGTGCTCCCACGACAACAAGGGTGTAGCGAGAGTAGGCTGCACGTCGATCCATCCGTGACACGACCTGTCACCGTAGGTGATCTCTGCTTGAAAGGAGCCCACAACGTCCGGCATCTGGGAACCGTCGGCATTGTAGTACTGCAGCTGCGGTGGTGGTCCCAGGCCGCGTTTGGTGAGGCCCAGTTTCTGGAGGTGCTTCAACCCAATCACCGTAGTATCGGCGCCGGTGTCCGGTATCACCTCGATGTGACCCGACACATCACCGTGTGTGACGGCGACGCGGATAGTAGGGGAAGGGGTAGCCCTGGGGCGTGTGGTCGATTCCACCCTCCTGATGTGACTCCGCTGCTGCTTGGGGCTGCGTGGGCCATCTGGAGGGGGCTGCATGCGAACCACCCTGAGGGAAGTGCGCTGCTTTCCTCCTCGTCTCGGGCTTTTGAGCTTGGGTTGGCGGCAGCACTTGTCGTAGTGTCCATAGCGACCGCAGGCCTGACACTTGCGGCCTCGTGCAGGACACCTGTCTGTGTTAGACCAGTGGCCCTTAGGGTCACATCCACGACACAGTGCGTCGGCGGCCGGGCAAGTCTTGGGGCTGTGCTGCTTTCCACAGCTGCCACAGGAAGCACTAGGCGGAGGCGTGGAAGAACGTGTGGCAGCCTTCGCGTTGTTGGCCGCCTTCTTATCCTTCTTGTATTGTGAGATAGCTCTCACAGCAGGTGGGGCCCGTAAGGCAGAGGTGGCGGACTTGGTGGCCTCGTATGACCGACATTCAGTCACTACCACCTGGAGTGTGGAGGAAGCGTCCAGGGGGTTGAGTCGCTGCATCAACTCTTCGTGCCTGACACCTGTCAAGATCCCGTGCTTGATCCAGGCTTTCTCACATTCCCGGCTGTGCGCCTTGCAGACGTCGATCTCCTCTGACGAACTCTTCAAGCGTACAAAAAAGTCGTCCAAGGATTCGTTCTCCGCCTGCTTGCAGCTGGTGAAGTCACAGCGACGCAAAGCCTCGTTGTTCCGACCCTTAACGTGCTCCTGTAAAAGGTCGAGCACATCCGTCACTGAAGACGTAGAATCGGGAGGCACTTGCAACGTGTGCTCCAAAACTCTCTGGGTCTCCAGCGACAAACACATCCGCAGTTGGATGAGCTGTTTGTTTGGAGGCATGCTGCCAAGGTCCACCATCGTGGAGTAATCTGTCCAACGCCGCCTCCACTCACGAAAAAGCTGAAACGTGACGTCTGGTTAGAGGGCGGGTGGGGGTTGAACAGATGCCTTGGGAGCTGTTGGGGTAGCAAGAGTACCTGGAGGACGCTGGTGTGGTGGAGGAGGGAGTGTACTGGCGCCTTGAAGTGCGCTACCTGCAAGTGAGGGAGGGTGGGTTAGCGCCAGGGTCACCAATAGCACCTCAAAACGCAACTTTTCCTCCTCTCTTCGTGTCTCCTCCCTCTGAAGTTCCATCTCTCTGCGTCTCTCGTCCCGGTCGTCCATCCACTTCAGAATTGTGGCAATGTCCGTCACTGGAGGTGGAGGATGAGAGTCTGCGCCCGGTGGAGGAGAAGGTGGTGGGGAGTCGTGTCTCCCATCTTGACGTTGTCCCTTCTTACCTCCCATCTTTGTGTGTGCGTGGACTGCACTGTTTAATATATAAAGTGGCGCCTCAACAGCTCGAACCACATATATATGACATAAACAGCGCAGAAATCACGCATATGGTCCACTGTTCTGTCCGTGAGTGAGTGCGTGCGTGCGTGCGTGTGTGTGTCTGAGAGAGCGGAGCGTGGTCCGGCATGACCGTCAGTGTCCCCCGGATGTCGCACGAGAAGGGTGTACGCCTGCGTGCTCCGTGGGTACCACAAAAAACAGGCCAATGCTCAACTCTCAGCTCTAGACACACACTAATACACTGACACTAACACTGCCACCATCACTAAAACGCACTGTGACAGAGCAACACTGCACATCGCGGCGAAACACAGCGCAACACAACACAACACACTATGAGTCGACGCGCATCACCGGCAGACGTAACTGTCTCGGCATAGTTCACACACTTTGTAAGTCCACAGATCCTACCCACTGCACCATGAAAGTTACTAGTGTGCCCTGAAGAATGCAGTGATGGCTAGGGAAACACTGAGTAACACTGAGTCCGTTTATTATGGATGAGAGAAATACAAGTGGTGACTCGCGTGTGCCATGCATGGCTCACACAGTCAGACTAAGGCTGCCTTGCCATATGGCAGCCTCGGGGCAATGTTGCCAAAAACGTGCAGTGTTGCCACGTGATTATATATATAAATGCTACTCGGCACAGTAGCTTATGTACAGGGTTGCTACTCGGCACAGTAGCTTATGTACAGGGTTGCTACTCGGCACAGTAGCTTAGATACATAACCTACAATATTGTGCACATATATGCTCTATTAGCTCATTCTTGAACTCTGTTCCATTGTCAGAGAGTAGAACTTTAGGCGTAGTATATGGACATATGAGATTCATCACTAATGCATAGGCTACTGCTTCGGCCGTTTTGCTTTTTAGTGGGACCAAGACCACGAACCTGGAAAAATGATCCACACACACTAAGACGTATCCTGATCCCTGATGACTCATTGGGAGCTGTAACACATCAACAGCGACTGTGTCAAACAGACGGTCTGGTGTAGGATATTGTAGAATCGGGGCAGGTGATCCTGTTGATCCTTTATGTTGAGCACATGCCAAACAATTAGCTATGTGTAATTCTATGTCTTTCTTCATAGTGTTCCAGAAATACTTCTTTCGTAAATCCGCTAAGCATTTATCACGACCTTGGTGACCTGCTTGTGGGACATCGTGGAACAATGTCATTACTGCTTTGCGCAACGTGTCAGGTACGACTATTTGAGACACATTACCCTCAGGAGATTTTCTCGTCCTATGGAGTATGTTATGTCGTAATTCAAACTGACTTAAGGGAAGAAATAACTTGGGGAGTTTAACATCCTCGCCCGATTCGAGAGCAAAAATAACAGCTGACCAATATGGGTCGCGTCGTTACTCATCTTCCAGTTGCGAAAGAGTGAATGTTGATACAGGCATAACTGGTGCTATATTTCTTGACAGAGCGTCGGCGACAACATTCGCCCTCCCAGGTAAATACCTAAATTCGGGGTCAAACTCTTGAATCGTCAGATACCAGCGTGCTAATCTGCCTGATAAGTTTCTGCCATGGAACAGTTCGGTGACTGCCGCATGATCAGTAAAAACAGTTATCTTGTAGCCAAAGATAATGTCCTTGAACTTCTTAAGTGCCCACACAACGGCTAACGTTTCTAAATGCGTCACCGAATAATGTGTTTCAGCATCGATTAGTTTGCGACTTGCAAATGCTATCACTCTAAACTTCCCACGCTTGTCCTCTTGCATGAGCACTGCTCCGACTCCAATTCCGGAAGCGTCAGTACAGAGAGTGAAAGGTTGAGTGTAGTCTGGGAATGCTAGAATCGGGGCATTGGTTAGCGCTGTCTTCAATGCCGTAAAATTTTCCTCGTGTTCAGCATCCCATATAAACACTGCATCTTTCTTGAGCAACCTCGTTAGGGGCGATGCTAATGTTGCATAGTCCTTGATAAAGGAACGATAATAACCAGATAATCCGAGAAAGCTACGCACATGATCATTTGAGGTAGGACGCGGGAACTGAGATACAGCTTTTACTTTATCATTAACTGTGTGTATGCCCTCACCTTCGACTACATGACCAAGGAAATGGATTCTGGGTTTTAAAAACTCGCACTTTGAGAGTTTTATTTTGAGGCCTGCTGTGGAAAGTTTGGCCAAAACTTCACGCAGTTTTATCAGATGGGAATCGACGTCCTTACTGACTACTATTAGATCATCCAAATAAGCGCAGACTGTGCTACCAATTAGTCCGGCAAACAGGGTGTTGATCATTCTTTGAAATGTTAGTGGGGCATTTCTGAGACCAAATGGCATTCGTAGAAACTCAAAGTGGCCTAGAGGCGAGCTAAATGCCGTGATTTCTCGTGATTTTTCATCGAGTGGTATTTGCCAATACCCACTAAGCAAATCTAGTTGCTAAATACCGCATTATCCTTGCCTAAGGATTGCAATATGTCGCTCAAGATAGGCATTGGGTACCTATCAGGGATTGTTTGATCATTGACGCGCCTGAAATCTATGACAGGGCGCCATCCACCATCCTTTTTCGGGACGAGGAATAATGGGCTATTAAAGGGGGATTTTGAGTGTCTAATGACATTCTCATCTAACATACCCTGTACCATATCTTGCACTACAGCGCGCTGGCTATGAGGTAGTCTATAAGCTGGTGCGTAAATAGGGTTGGTTCCCTCCTTTAACGCTATATGATGGGATGTTAAATCTGTCTGACCTAGCGTTTCCCTTGGCAAGGCTACTATATGTCTATAGTCGGCAAGCAGCTCTAACAGGCGTGTCTTGCCCTGAGGATGATCGATCACCTTAACATGTGGCGCTATTTGATCTATCCTGGCCAGTCGAGTCTGTTGGCAATTCGCAATAATACCTCGAATTGGGAATTTATTTGGTTGCACTTCGACATTGTTGTGATATACTAGAAAATCACACAAATAACATCCTTTCTTTAAGATTCGTTGAACGCCTGTTCGATTTAGAATCAGTACGTTGGTCAAACCACCAGGGCGTATAGTGCTCAGGGTAGATTCACATGACAGCCCTTTTACCTTGCATGTTTCCCGGAGACACACAACATCTGTGCCCGTGTACACGTTGGGTAGTTCGACAGTTGCTTTGGTGATTTCCTCATTTTGGTAATGGAGAGTACTCTTCAACACTGCTGGTACGATCGTCCAACTCTTGCTGCTGTAATCACGCTGGGAAGGTGTGTGGTTGAGGTCGAGAGGTATCTCTGACGCATGATCCGCCTTCCTCTTAATAGGATTGGTGGACAACACTTTCGTCCTAGCGGTGAGCATAGGTGCAGAATGACTCATTGCTGTGTAGGAAACACCTTTAAACGTAACACTATTATTACGTGGATGAATATCTATCATGTTCTTTCGAAGAGTTGGTAGACCAAGTAACCCGTCAGCTGGCAAACTGAACTGCTGAAATATATAAAAGTCCGCGTAGAAGGGCGTACCACGTCTTGAGAATCTGAGTGGTAACGTCACCATTCCTTTGATGTTCAGTTGAGTACCTGAAACTCCTTCGAGCTCAGCGTTACTAGGCCTCCATTTGAATTTGCGGTGAGGGAATTTACGTTGTAACTCGTGATATGATGTCAAGGCCAATACATTAGTGCAAGCACCTGTGTCTATATCAAGAGCCAATCTGGTATTATCCACTCTCACCGGCACTGACAACACTTCCACTTTGCTAAGCGCCGCTACTAATGAGGCCTCTATAGAAGTGCTGTGAGGAGGGGTGGGAACTACCCTATCTATCCCTCTCCGTTCTGTGGTGTGCGCTGGTCTTCCCCGGATGACTTGTCCTGGGGACGTTTCTGCTTGCGCCTATACGACACCTCCATTTCACTAAGGTCCACTCCCCTAGCCCTTATTAGCACATCGCACTCATGTGAACTATGAGATGTCGATTTGTGAAGAGCGCACCATTTGCTCGCTTTCTGGGTAGGAGGAGATGCTGCTTTGGCTCCCTCACTGTTTGACCTTGAGAATGGCTTTGCACCGGGTGTGGCTTTAATTGCAATATTACCTCGGAGCTGAAAACAATCTTCCATTACGTAGCCACGTTTATTACAATGTGCGCATCGTAACGATGTTTTCTGTTTATATTTTAGGCAGGGAGGAGTAATCGGAGCTAAGTGTGTCGCATAAGGAGTCTGGGAGTGAGGCATCTGCGGCATCTGAGACGGCTGGGGTTGTGGTGACGTCACTGAGGGCTGCGCCAGTAAGGGGCCCGTAGCCTGGGGACAGAGCTTGTTTGCGTATTCCACCATATCCAAGGGTGGTTCATACTGTATTTCCTGTGCCCCGCTATATAAGGGAACACGGACGGAAAGAAGAAAACTTATTAGTTCTATCAATGTTTCCACATTGTCCGGTGGCATATCACCCCGTGAGTTGTACCAGCCTGAGGACCGGAAGGTCGCTTGCATGTCCTGGTGAACCTCGCCTGCAATGTCAACAGCGTCAACAGGCGTTTCGTTTCGTATACCTGGAATACAGCGATCCAACCATCTGAAGATCCATTGCAGTTGGCCCAGCTGTGACCTACCCCCAAAAATCCCAATTAGTGTTCGCTTGAACTTTTCATAGTCAGGGATTTGCAAACCAAACGCATTTAAACGACTGCCTGCATCGGAACCCTGCGTTATATGGGAACGTATATATGCTTTCTTTTCTTCGTCAGTCGTTATGCAACTATTGCGCATTAGGGGGCAGGGAAAAACACTTTTATTTGAGTTGCAGGCTGCACTTTTCAGGCATCGTTTGTATAGCTGCAACAAACACCTGTGCAAAATTTCATGCCATTTCATGCATACTTACCCTGCCGCATCGCGAACGACTTTTTGTCAACTTTTAGTGTATACCAAAAATTAGGTGTCATTTAATGTTTTCCAGGATAATGATAAATTTTACATGGGTGACATCGATTTAATTCACATGTTATTTTACAGGTACACCGTATAGAAAATCATTACAAGTTCATATTGAAATTCTTTTTTGTGCGGAACCTTGGCATCATTTTCCTAGACAATAATCTTTGCCTAATATATCCATCTCTCGATTCGTATCCCGTCACTTCAGTGCAAGTTTCAGTCATCACTTTTATGCCTCTCTCGACCGCCTGAGTGCTGTTTGGCAACTTGGGCACCACTAATGGTGTCTCAAGAATGTCATTAACCTGTAGATTTGACAGAGAAGCAATGTAAGGAGGCTCAGTCTTGAGTTCATTCCTCCAGTTAATCATGGAATGATAGTTTTTTGCTTGCCACTTTAGTTTCGGAGTCACCACCTTTCTCATGTTGACTACAGGAGGCACATCCTCATTCCCATCTCCATCTTTACCCTCCTCATCAGTATAGTTTAACAAATTCTCGTCAACAGCAGCATCAGAAGCTTCCTCCTCCTCTTCAGATCTGCCAGTGCATTCTTCCTTTTGCTGATTCTCCTCTCTAATTTTTCTTATCATTGAGACAGCTTTTTCTCTAACAGTCATGTCCTCATCTGCACACATATCAAGAAGAAGTTGATCTGTGTGGGCGAAGTATGCATTTCTCTGGACAGCCTTCTTCACTATCGTCTCCTCCTCACTATTCAGGTGTTTCATATATAGCAGGGACTGGAATACGTTCCTTGAGCCGTGTGTTACGTAAGGGTGTATCTTGATGTAAAACCACATTGGAGCACTGAACTTTATTATTGTAATGACAATTCTTTTCAACTCATGGCTGGGTCTTGATGTTGCTACATACAGCCTGAGGATTCTACTCCATAAGGTGTTCCACCTTGACACACAGGGAGGACCTGGCTCAATTGCAGCCAAGTCATCTTCAACAACACCTGTGATAACTCCTTTACAAATCCTATACAGGTATTTCTGATCCCAGGACAGATCTTTCTCCACTTCATCATTAAACACAGGGAAATCAGGGAAACTGACTGGCTGGAAGGCGACAACTGGAAGCTCAGACAAAGACTCCTTGATCTGCTTTCCAATGGGACCACGCCAATGCTCAGGACCACTTGGTTTACCATCATAGTGATAAAAAACTGCGCGGAAAGGCAGCTCATTTCCGTGAAGCTGACATATGAAATAATGGAGCGGGTGACCAAGTAACATTTCAAGATGATGAATGACTCCATTTTCTGATCCTACATTTACATTGGTTCCATCACAACCAACACACACAATGGGCTGCTGGGTTAGATTTTTCTCCACCAGAAACTCGTGAATAGTTTTGGCAATCTGCTTTCCGTGTCCACTCTTGGGAGTCACATGTGTGAGATATTCATTGCCAGGCTCAACCATGATGACATAATGATCTTTCACCATCATCCTCGAACTCCATTTCTCGGTCTTCTCATTCTTTATCATCACACGAGTGGCGGTCTTCTTACCATCAAAATAGAGTGACGTCAAATTATCTAAACTAGCCATCTCAATTTCTTGCCTCTTAAATCGGTATTTTTGTCTCGCATCCCGCAGCTTATGTGGTCCAATAACCTGACTCTTGTCATCCTTTGTGATAATGCCATAGTCAGTTAAGGTGGCAGTAGCACTGGCAGCTCCAGCATAATCACTAATCAAGTATCGGTCACAAGCGGCAGCCAGTGTAGGTCTCCCCTACATTACAGTACAGTAACACAACATTGAGAAATGAAATGAGAAAAGGCTGATAATCAATATAGACATAGTACCATACTCATCTGCAACAAGACAACTTAAATGAAATAAGAGATATGAAAAAAAAGTTGATAAACACTGAACAGAACATTGCACCGCCACAGCGGCTGTTTGGCTAGTACTGTAGGTAAATTTTAAAATTTCAGTAGAAAATGCGGCAGACTAAACCTCGACATATCAGCTTCAAATTTGGCATGGAGTCTTAGATATGTATAAGGAACAATGCCTGAAGAGTGCAGCTTTGAGCAAAATTTCACTGCCCCCTATAATGCGCATGCTATCTTCACATGCACGAATAAAATGTGCGACCCTATAATCGTCTTGTCCCGTGAAATTTCGAACATAGTCGCTGCGCTGCATGATATTAATAACATTATCAGCTTTAGGTGTGGTAGTAGTACTGGTGTGAGGGTTAGAGGACGCCATTGTAGTGTTAGTATTAAGCAAGTTAGTATTCTTACTCCTAACAGAAGGCTAGGTTAATAAGGTTGTTACCGATTTAGCAACAGACACACTATCGCCTGTAACAGGGGTAACTGCTTTAGTATACTTAGGTGAGGTACTATAGTAATTACCAGACCGTAGGGTACGACGGTTTAAGTCGTCAAATGATTCGCCTATAACTTTCTCACTACTTCCTACCGACTCATTTAACTGTGTTCCATACTCAAAATCTATGTCAGTCTGGGCTTGATCATCGACTAGTTGGTTATAAGCAAACAGTTGCGCTAAGCGTTCGATTTCATCTACATTAGACATGGGAAACTTAGAAATTATCTATTAGCCCTCTTGGGTCAATGAATACTTAACAGTAAGTAGATCACTTGCCTCTCATTAACAAGACAAATGAATATGAATTGTAGTTAATTATTAAACTATCAATAAGAAGACAGACACTTACAAACCACTGTAAATTATAGGATTTCAATACATTAATCTTACATTCGACACATTATCATTGAAATAATCCTATCCGACGAACCTATGGGTGTGAAGATATCTCTCGAACGTGTTCATGTGTGTAGAATTATGTAATTTAGATACCTATATTTACAGAGTAAAGCGTCTGTATAGAAATGTGATCCTTCAAGAGGTCTGAGTCGAGTGGGTGGAGTGTGGGCGGGGCCTCTTCCTAGGATGCGTTCGCTGCTGCTGGTTTCCTTGGCAACGAGAAGATGCTTCTGCTTTGGTGAGAGACGAGTCCACCTGAACTAGGGGAGTTCCTCCTCCGGCGAGCAGAAAACTGCTGATGATTGGTTATCACACTGGTCGTTGCTGGGTCGCTGGCGAAACAGCCGTGTGCCAAGTCTTCACAGTCCACCTATATATGGAGATCTGTATGATGACACCGGAACTTCGTAATTCGCGCTGACGACACAACAATACTGTTCAGCTGCTAGTGAAACACCAATTGTTAGTCCAGGCTATGAAACTGTTCTTCAACACTGCAATACTGTAATGTCTAGGAAATGCTGAGTGGAGTCTATCTCAACCGGCTCAATCTGGATATATACCAACAGGCTGTAATATTTGTATATTACGAATTCTGCACTTATTTGTATGTGACAGAGATAAGGAGCTCTCACTAAATATCGTCTCAATACGGGATATAGTTTTAAACACTCGGATTATGTAAAGCGTCACTGCTGTGTGTTTTCTTGTTTTTCACAAAACACAGACGGATGATACGACTACCAGTTTGAAGAATCCGTACACACCACTTGCCACCTATATGAATCGGCTGCTTGTCCAATTAACCAGTCCGTTCACATATATTTATATTTGGGTTTTAAGTAACGAAACCCAAACGGTATTTCCTTTGTTTTATTATAAAAGGTTGTATATATAATTCCTGAGTGTATATCAACCGTAAGTCTCACTGTCTAGGAGTGAATGAGAAGGGGACGGCGTTTATGTATAATAAACGTTAGGTCACGTCCTTACGATATGAGTTGAGGTGAGTTACTGAAGCTTAAGGGTATCGCAGTGCGTGCTTACAGAAATGCTGAGCTATGGGTCTCGCCCTCTTGGGTAAGTTGCCCGCTCACGTGTCCATATCATGTCTTACTCATAGACAGTGGAAAGTTACAGGGAGGTGAATCTGTGTATAATATCAGATGTATTGACCCATTTATATAATACGTTCTGTTGATGAGACAGGGGCCTATTACAGGAGCATTTTCATCTCCAACATAATGAAGCCAAAGTTTATATAGCTATCGTCAAACTTGCGTTTCTTCGCTTTCCCAGTCACTGAATTATAAGCTCCTAATTTTTTAATTATTGGAGAAGACGTGTGGTTCATCCACCTCATCAGTACGTGAACCTCCTTGTACATTAGAGTGACTCAAATATATATATATATATATATATACACACCGAACCTTCGGGGTTTATTCAGTAGCATCTGACAATAGATAGTTACACTTGAAAAAGAAAAACTGAGTTAGGTTACTTAATCTATCCCGTCATAAACTTGGAAATGAAGCATTATATCACACAGTTTCCTGGCACCTGACTTTGTGGCATTTACAAGAATAAGTTGTTTATTCAATTGGGGTTTCCCGTCACTATAGTTGTGTAGGTTTCTGTAGCATAGTCCTTCACATTCGAGTACATTCTGTTTATGAGGCGAAGAACCACTGCGTGGCTATGCTGGACATATGCCCTTTGGGTGATATTTAAGTTAGGTTCCAGACACATTTTCTCTGGGTGATGCTTAAGTTAGGTTCTGGATACATGTCCTCTGGGTGATGTTCACGTTAGGCTCTGGACACATGTCCTCTGGGTAATGTTTAAGTTAGGCACAGGACACATGTCCTCTGGGTGATGTTTAAGTTAGGCTCTGTGCACGTGTCCTCTGGGTGATGTTTAAGTTAGGCTCTTGACACATGTCCTCTGGGTGATGTTTAAGTTAGGCTCAGGACACGTGTCCTCTGGGTAATGTTTAAGTTAGGCACTGGACACATGTCCTCTGGGTGATGTTTAAGTTAGGTTCTAGACACATGTCCTCTGGGTGATGTTTAAGTTAGGCTCTGTACACGTGTCCTCTGGGTGATGTTTAAGTTTGGCTCTTGACACATGTCCTCTGGGTGATGTTTAAGTTAGGCTCAGGACACGTGTCCTCTGGGTAATGTTTAAGTTAGGCACTGGACACATGTCCTCTGGGTGATGTTTAAGTTAGGTTCAGGACACGTGTCCTCTGGGTAATGTTTAAGTTAGGCACTGGTCACATGTCCTCTGGGTGATGTTTAAGTTAGGTTCTAGACACATGTCCTCTGGGTGATGTTTAAGTTAGGCTCTGGACACGTATCCTCTGGGTGATGTTCAATTTAGGTCCTGGTCACATGTCCTCTGGGTGATGTTTAAGTTAGGATCTGGAAACGTGTCCTCTGGGTGATGTTCAATTCAGGTCCTGGACACATGTCCTCTGGGTGATGTTTAAGTTAGGCACTGGTCACATGTCCTCTGGGTGATGTTTAAGTTAGGTTCTAGACACATGTCCTCTGGGTGATGTTTAAGTTAGGCTCTGGACACGTATCCTCTGGGTGATGTTCAATTTAGGTCCTGGACACATGTCCTCTGGGTGATGTTTAAGTTAGGATCTGGAAACGTGTCCTCTGGGTGATGTTCAATTCAGGTCCTGGACACATGTCCTCTGGGTGATGTTTAAGTTAGGCTCTGGACACATGTCCTCTGGGTGATTTTTAAGTTAGGTCCTGACCTTGCTAGAGGAAAGGTAACGGCCGAATTAGCTCCCGGGGACTAATTGTCAGTAATGGCTAGTGTTAGTTGTGAGCAGGTATGTGCCCTTCTGAGGGCCGAATTAGTGAAGGTCAAGGACGAAAACTTGAAATTATAGGAAGTGATAGAGAGGATGAAGAAGGAAGACACGAGACAAGGAAAGCCAGTGTCTGACGAAGGCACAGGTGAATGGAGGGTTGCAAGAAGAGGGACGACCAAACTGTTGGTGAAAAAAAGATACCCAGAAATGACAACAGCTAAGTGTACTGACTCTTTAAGTAATTTGATAGACGAATTGGACGTAAACATCGTCAGGGACAAGAATAACAAGGAAGGTACGAAAACCTTAATTGTTAGGAATTCCCAGGTACGGTATCTGGATAGAGCTTTTTGTGCTAAAAATAGAAACAAGATGGGAGTGTGTCTGCCAGGAGTTGGGGTGGGGGATATAGTTGACAGGATGGACAATATCTTGTCTAGTAATGGGAACAAACCTCAGTGCAGGAGGCCGGTGTAAGAGTAAGGAGCTCCTTGATAAGTTCAAGACAGTTATCGAACGTATTAGGGTGAAGGGAGGGATCCCTATCATATGTGGTGTGCTGCCTAGAAGGAGAGTTGGCAGTGAATGGTTGTCAAGGGCATTGGTGTCAACGGCGTCTTGACAGATATTGCAAGTCAGTATCAGTCCCATTCATTGACAACTGGGACAACTTTTATGGCTTGGGATGGGGTGGCAACCCTGGCTAGCTCTCTCGAGAAGGTAGTTCAAAAGATGTCGAAGTCTTTAAACTGCCTGGGGAACATGTGAGCACGGGGAAATAGGAGACTGCAGTGGGAGCAGGTAAACAAAATGAAAAGTCCAGAGAGAAGTCGTGCTAGGAATGATGACAAAACTAAATTAGGCAGGGAGTTAAAACCTAAGTGCCACAAAGAGAGTACCCAGATCACGACTAACTTTAATGTCTACTACTCAAACAGTAGAACTCTGAGAAACAAAATGGATGAAATCAGGGCTATGGTATGTACGAAAAAAATTATATAATTGCATTCACCGAAACATGGATAAGCTTACACTCACGAGAGTTTCCTGCCGAATACCAAATTAAAGGTTACAAGTTATTACATAAAGATAGGCTGATTCGGAAAGGAGGCGGGGTAGCAATCTATGTCAGGGAAATAAAAACTGAACTAAATACAGAAACAATTTAGATAGAACTACCAGATTGTAAGGGCGGAAACGATCTTCCTGCTCGTTACCGGTGCTAGCTCGCTCGTTTGCTGGCGGGACCCCCACTTGGGGGGGTTGGATGGAGGTGAGAAGGTCCCTGCTACCAGTGTCACCGGCTCAGATTCACCCCAGCCGTCATTTCAGTCACTACCCAACTGTTCGTTCAAATTCTGGCTGTGATCTCATCAAAGGCTCTGGACTCGTAGGTTGTGTCCCATGACCTTTACCTATCTACTGTCAATCCCTGGACCCCATACCACTATGGCAGCCGCTACGACCGTCAAATCATCTCCTCCCTCTGTGCCCCGGTGTCTCTCTGTAGCAAGACATCGGCCGCTGTCGCTCACTCGAGTGGATCACTGCATTCCAGAACCTTCCCCAAGGAGGATGTCGTAGGAAATATCTGTTCATTGTTTGATTCTATTGTTGTTTGATTCCATTAATTGCTGACTCCCTTTTATTGTTGATTTTATTAGTTGTTGACTCCCATTAATTGTTTGATTCCATTAATTGTTTGATTCCATTAATTGTTTGATTCCATTAATTGTTGGACTTCCATTAACTGTTGATTGCAATAATTGTTTGACTCCTGTACTTGTTATTTGATGTTTGTTGAGTGGTGTCAGAGTTTTGTGTTATATTTTTATAGTAAAGAGATGTCAATCTCTAACGGTCGTTTGTTATTCCTCGGAAAACCATGGTCCTTGACTTTCCTTTTATAAGATCCTGATTAGGCTGGTAAGGGATTTCTATCCCTAAGTCCCTGGCCTTTACACCGATGGTAGGGAAAAAATTAATGATAGGAGTAATATATACTGTAGACCTCCTAATCACGAAAGAGTTAATGAGCGACATATTTGGGATGAAAAGCATAGGGCATCCAGACATAGCAAAGTCTGTATAGTAGGCAACTTTAACTTTAGTCAAATAGATTGGACCGACCTTATGGGTGACTCAGAATCAGACAATTTTCTTGAAAAAGTCCAGGACTGTTTCCTAAGTCAGCATACAGCTGAAACCACCCAAGTTAATAACATACTTGATTTAGTTCTGTCAAGCAGAAAACCTCATAAGTAATGTCGAGGTAAGGAACGAACTAGCTAACAGAGATCATAAAGAAGTGAGATTCAAAGTAGAACTTAATGCCAGTCGCAAGGAAAATTACATTAAAGTCCCAGATTTCAGAAGGGCAAATTTTGATAAGTTAAAAAGGCAGCTGAGAGAAGGGGTATTACGTTTGGGAAGAATTACTTGACCTCACTTGTGGTGACCTCATACAATGTAACCACAGAGGGCGACCTACTTTACTTGACCTGACAACGATAACTTCACAAAATATGACGGTTGGGGATGACCTGATTACAAGAACTAAGGTTGACGAGTTCAACAACAATTTAAATAATGAGTTACTTTAGGCTCAAAGGCACAATACACCATACAGAAAACGCAGATCAAATAACAATGACCCTAAATGGATAAATAAGTATTTAAAGAATATTATTGGACAAAGGAAAGCTATCGGTGGGAGAATAAATCGTGGTGAAGTTTACCTCCGAGATTATTATAAGGTATTGGCCAGTAGGGTTAAGTCCGAGATAAGAAAAGCAAAGAGGAATGATGAACTGAAGGTAGCAAGGGAGGCGAAGTCAAACTCCAAAGAATTCTTCGGAATGAATTAAACTGAAACATGAGACAAGATTGGTCCAATACAGTCATATACCAGCGAGCTAATAGTTGGCGAAGGAGAAATGAGCACCAATTTGAACAGATATTTTTCAATAGTTTTCACCACCGAAAATTTAAACATTATACCAGAGGCACCGACTATATACAAAGATAGTGAAGAAAATATGTTAAGCGAGATAGTATTGACTAGTAACGATGTCAGGAAGCAAGTAGACAAGCTAAAGCCTAATAAGTCACCAGGTTCCGATTAAATATTTGCCAGAGTATTAAAGGTATGTAAGGAAGAGCTTAGTATGCCCTTAGCAAATTTGTTTAACATGTTAAAAACGGGTGTAGTGCCAGAATCCTGGAGGATAGCGAATGTGATACAGATTTTCAAGGAGGGAGATAGATTACTATCCTCTAACTACGGTCCAATCTGTTTAACATCAATTGTAGGCAAATTGGTGAAAGCAATAATTTCAAACTCTATTCGAAATCCCCTGACGAAGCACAAGTTGATCAAAGATTCACAACATTTCTTCACGAGTGGGTATACATGTCTGACTAATCACTAATCTATTAACATTCTTTTCAAATGTTTTCGAATCAATGGATAATGAGCACGATTATGATGTTGTATACCTCGACCTTAGAAAAGCCTTCGACAAAGTCCCCTACGAAAGAATCAAACGAAAAGTGAAGGCTCGTGGAATTTGAGTAGATATTCTAAAATGGATTAGGGCGTGGTTAGAGAACAGGAAACAGCGAGTAAGCATTAAGGGCACTAAATCCGACTGGGGTAACATCACTAGTGGAGTACCCCAAGGCTCAGTACTTGGACCATTACTATTTATTATATACATAAACGACATAGATATAGGCGTAGACAGCAACATAAGTAAATTTGCTGACGACACTATAATAGGGCGTGTAATTAAATCTGACGAGGACTGCGCAAAACTACAGGAAGATCTAAAAAAAAAAAATTACATGGTCTGAAAAATGGCAGATGAAATTTAATGTGTACAAATGTAAAGTACTTAGTCTAAGAGATGTAAACAGAGAAACCAGATATCGGATGAACAATGTTGTTATAGAGAAATCAGACTGTGAGGAAGATTTAGGAGTAATGATATGTAGGAATCTTAAATCAAGTCAACAATGTATATTTGCTTGAAAGAAGGTTTACAAAGTACTTGGTTCATACAAAGGAGTGTTAGTTACAAGACTAGCGAGGTTATTCTAAAACTATATCTTAAGCTTGTGAGACCTCACTTGGATTACGTGGTTCAATTCTGGTCACCGTACTACAGAATTGATATAGAATTCAGAGGAGAATGACAAGACTAATTATGGGTATTGGGAACCTTGAGTACAGAGACAGGCTAAAGCATCTTAATTTGCACTCCCTCGAGAGACGTAGAGTGAAGGGCAATATGATCGAAGTGTATAATAGTGGGGCAGCTAAATGCAATTTTTCAAGAGAATCATGCAAATGGAGATACAAGCACCAAATTTGGCATGGTAATTCTCTAATGGTTACTAATCAAGTCTGCCTGATTGGCCATTTGAAAATCCAAGATGGCGGACATTTTTCAAGATGGCCGCCACATTGACCTTCAAAAATTGTTTTTTCTTATACAAATTGATGTAGTTGGTCAATCTAAGTGATCTTGGTGTCGATATGTATGTTGTCAAGCATGCTCAGATGATTTTTTATAGTTTTAAGTCCATTGTAACATTTTTATCCACATAAAATAACACTTTTAGTAAAAAAATATAACAAAAAAGAACTTACTAAACAAAAGTACTCACTATTAGCACTGGTTCCTGTGACTTCTCCTCACAGTACATCTTTGTGCATTTACTGCTGTTCACATATGTAGCTGCAAAGTGCTGTGCAGGAAAGTCCAGAGCGAAAGCATTTGCATTTCTGGTGGCAGTCTTTCTTTCAGGAACATTTGGTCAGCTCCTGACAGCATGTTGCAATCAGGAGAAGAGTCGTCCAACGTATCTGCCATGCCTCTCCCTTCTGCGTCCATCCCCAGTTGACAGGACTGCTGGTTTCTGGATTGGAGATTGTTGCCTGGCCCCAGATGATACCAGCCTGGTAGGCAGCCCGCTTTGCATGTTCCTTGAGGGCTGCCTGGGTTGGTGGAATGGAGTCATATGGTCTCTGCTTGAGGGAAAAGAGATTTAGTCTTGCCTCATCTACACCAGTGGCTGCACTAGATCTGTCGTACATGAGGACAACAAATCTTTCCAGCTTCTTCAGGCCAACATCAGCAACTGTTGTTGAACATTGGCTGAGTTTGGTGAATGTTTCTGAAACTTCATCACAGACATCACACACTGGTCCCATGGAAGGACGTTTTGGCCGTAGTCGCAGTGGGGTTGTGATCAATGTTGTCCACTGCTGAAGTCGTGAACAACTGCTTCCTCAAGATTGGTGGACACACCACTCCATCTTCCACGTACTGCCATACAACTGCTTCTCCGAGCTGGGCTGATAATTGTAGAACTCTGTCATATGAAATGCTGACCCCATTATCATGCAGCATGTCGATGAGCTGCCTCTATGTTGTCTTAGCAAACACAGACATGCAGACGTAGATAGCAAAAGGTGTCTCATGGTCCTTGGAGTATCTGTGGAATTGTGTTCCTACCTTGTAGTTGGCAAAACAGTTGTACTGTAAGAGCTGTGACATAGCAAGGTCAGACTTCGATGCGCCATGCTGGAGTTGGTATTTGATATCTGCACCATGTTCGATCATGCATGCAAAATGAAGCAGTGATGGTGGAACAGCCTGTTCAATGCATCCTTCATGAAATGTACTGCTGAAGTGTGACTTGTGCTGAAGCATGTCCCGTCGTATCATCCCAGCAGCCTTGGCCAGATGGATCGCGCCACCGTATTTGCTTGCTTGTGCCAGGATTGAGTCAACACCCTTCTCAAAGGCCAGTAGGATATCTCTTCCTTGGTGATGAGCTTGCAGCTGGGGGATGTGAAAAAGCAGCTGGTCCTTCAGTCGAGTAGCATGAACATCGGGGGATCCAACACCCAGCTGCTCAAGTCTCTCTCTGTAGAGTGTGACCAGGTCAGCAAGTATGAAAATGGGTGGTTCAGTACCTTCACTAGAAGCTTTCATCAAAGTGATGTAAGTGACCAGTTCAGAGAAAGCAGATGGGTATGCGTCCTTGTTCGGATGAAGCTCTTGTGCTTCTTCTTGCTCATGAGCATTTCGGTGTGTTCTTTCTCGGTTGTACAGGTCTGCCAAGCAGCGAGGGTGATACTTCAGTTCTTGTGCCACAACATTTCCTGCACTTAGTTTGGCAAGGAGTTTTCCATCGTTAAGTGTCTTCGCACAATCATTCAATCTTTTATTAAGTTTCATTGTCATTGCATGTCTTATGTCATCTCCCGAAGCTTCTTCCTCACATAGAAAGCATTCTGTTGCTTTGGGGTCTCTGACCATTCGTGGTATCTTGCTACTGCTGCTCTCCTCTGTAGCAACTGCAGAGGTTCGCCTTTTCTCAGCTCTATTTAACTTTGTGTTGTTGAACAGAAGTCTCCAACTCTCATGATATTGTGCCTTGATTCTCCTCAAGGTCTCCTCTATCCCATCATCTTCAACAAGTCTTGCAGGGTCAAGCTTGATTGGCAGTGCATTGATTGAATGAAATAGAGGAATATTCCTTTCCAAGCTCTTGTAACCGTCATCTCCTTTTTTGGCAGGATTTACATGTGGCGACTTAAGATCTTCCTTCTTATCCTGTTGACAAAGACAACACTTTGCCCATTCAGTGAGGAATGGTTTGTTGGTAGATTTTGTGTCCATAACTATTTTTGATCTTCAGGGCCGAGGGTTTATCCTTTTACCACCCTGATGAGCACTTTTTTTGTATGGGATACAACTAGGTTCATGCCTTTTGCCCTACACCTAGTCCGATCGTTCATCCAGTGACATTAGTCCCGTGCGATCTGTACACCATCCAGATAACTAAAACCTCGTTATCCTTGGCTCGGCTCTCCCGCGCTGGCACATCCTGTCAATCCAGGTGCGGCTGCTTAACTGATTTGGGGTTGGTCAAGCAGCATTTGGGACACTAAGCTGTTGCAGTATGACATGCTTTTTCTTAGCTGACACTGAACTCCATGCTGGGTTGCACAGCACTGATGTCACCAGTGTGCCCTGGTTGTGTCCGACAATCACTCCCTCACATGCAGACACCCTCTGCATGCTACTCTCACCTAGTTGGAAAAAACATAAAAATAGTACATAAAACCAGTCAGAAATAGAAAAAAATCATCTGAGCATGCTTTAAAACATACATATCGACACTAAGATCATTTAGATTGACCAACTACATCAATTTCTTTCAAAAAATCATCATTCGAAGGTCAATTTGGCAGCCATCTTGAAAAATGGCCTCCATCTTGGATTTCCAAATGGCCAATCAGGCAGATATGACAAGTAGCCCCTCGGGTATGATCATGCCAAATTTCATGCGTGTATCACCATTTGCAAGATTTTTCCATTGTCCACTCTACTATAAGTGGAAGTCAGGGTTAAACAAAGGTTATATAACAAAGGTACTCAAACTATCCAACCAGGAGCGAACTCATAGCATTGGTCTTAAATTAGACAAATTTAGATATAGGCGCGAGATAGGTTGTAAATGCCTGGGACTTAGGGATAGAAATCCCTAACCAGACTAATCAGGTTCTTAATTAAGGAAAGTCAAGGACCATGGTTTTCTGAGGAAAAACAAACAACCGTTTGAGATTGACATCTCTTTACTATAAAAAATATAACACAAAACTCTGACACCACTCAACAAACATCAAATAACAATTAAGGCAGTCAACAGTTAATGGAGTCAAACAATTAATGGGAGTCAACAACTGAAAGAATCAAACAATGAACAGATATTTCCTACGGCAGTGGCCCTGGGGTAAGGTTCTGGAACAAGGTGATCCACACTCAGGGTAGGGAAGCGTCCATTCAACTCCACACTCCAGCGACGTCTTGAAATGGCAGAACACCGGGGCACAGACGGAATGAGATGAACTGACGGTGGTGGTATGGTAGTGGTAGATGACCAGAGAATTGACAGTCGATAGGTGAAGGTCTGGGGACACAGCCCACGAGTCCAGGGCCTATGATGAGATCACAGCCAGAATTTGACGAACAGCTGGGTAGCTAGATAGTGACTGTATGGCAGCTGGGTTGAATCTGCCGGTGACCCAGATAGTGGCTGCTGTTCTCACCTCTGTCCAAACCGCCCCAAGTGTCGTCCGCACCAGCAAACTAGAGTTAGCAGCGGTAACCAGCAGGAAGATCGTTTCCGCCCTTACATAGGTAAACATTGGTTTAGAAATAGAGTGGAACACGTTACCAAACATCACCATTAACTTGAATACGTTGGATAGCTTCAAACATGGGTTGGATGGGTAGATGAGCGATAGTGGTTGGGTGTGAACGGGAGTGCCCAGTATGGGCTAATAGGCCCACTGCAGTTTCCTCCATTCTTATGTTCTTATGTGTGATGCTTAAACACATGTTCTCTGGGTGATGTTCAAGTTAGGTCCTGGACACATGCCCTCTGGATGATGTTTATTTTAGGTCCTGAACACAGGACCCATTTACTAGCTTGTCTGGAACTTTATACTTCATTTTTCGAATGACTTTAATCATACAACAAAGCATTAAGGCATGAAACCCCATTCATAGCCGAGGGGTCGAAGCCTTCCCTCCTGTATCAATATGTTCTCTTATTGGTAGGAACTAATACATGGTAAATCCCGCTGCAACTGATCACACAGTAAGAAAATAATGTATGAAAAGGATTTTTGGGTGTCCATAATGGCAAACCTTTTTAAGGGCATATGATTACCAATGAACACTTGCAGATAGAAAGGGTATGGTATTCTCAAACCATTACTCTACCAAAGGGTATATAAACATCTTTCAAACCTTCGTCTGTCAAAGGGTTCGTCCATTTTTGTTTTACCTTTGCAACTAAAAATAGTTTAATAAAGGGACCAAAAAAAAGCCAAATAAATATATAGTTTAATGTGGCCCTGGGCACAATGTATTGACAATTGTATTATCATTGCGTTCACTTATATTCTCTAGGTCCATCTTCAAATCTTACTTAGGTAAAGTGAAATTGAACCTTACTGTATACTGAAAAATGTGATAAAAACCCAAATGCATTAACAAAAAAAAAGGCATGACAAGCAGGCTTAAAAATGAAGAGTACAACAATTTATAAACCTGGAAAATGGAAATTCAAGGTCAAGAGAAACCCAATGAAAATAACTGGGCACAGATCTTCCTCGCACAAACACATTGGTAATGTCAGTTCTCATATGTTTTGCAGTTATACCGTGGCTGCTGTATAATGAAGCACTGCAGACACAAGTATCACCATGCACAGCCGAGCATGACTCGATGCTAGAATCTCGACGGTTAGATGCACTAGGGAGTGACAGTTTTGCAAAAGTTTTCAAAATCGAATTGCTTGGGTTGGATTATTTGTCTATCGGCCACGCTAATTCCGAATATGTTTGAGTTTTTTACATCATTGCATTAGAAGGTTTGTGGATACTTTTGGGTTTGGCATGAAAAATGCGAAAAAACTGTAAATAATAAAGGGACTGGCAATGTGGCACAACCTGTTAAAATCAAGTTATTGAATTGGATTATTCGACTACTGTGTACACTGGTTCATAATATGCTATTGTTTTACAACTCAATGCGCTACAAATTATGCCGATATTTTTGCTGCAAGTTACCACATACGTATATTTCGAAAACCAGGGCCCAATATTACCAACGGCGTGGATAGATTCCGTGGAATGAATTCAGGACATTCCCGCTCATGGAACATTACCAAACTCCGTATATGTGCCAATGGCAGGCCAATGGCAATATTTACAGAGTTTGTTGAGGCTCTCTGGACGGGAATGCCCTGAATTTATTCCACGGAATCTATTCACGCCGTTGGTAATATTCGTCCCAGGACTGATCAACGAATTCAGCCCAAGTAGCTTGACTTGGACAGTTAAGGACAAAATCTCAGTCCGTACTTTTGAATAAAATATTGTTCAATAGGTGGTGATATTGAAGTGCTGAAAGTTGTTTTTTCTGTGTTGTTTTGCAGTTAGTTCAAAGGGCCGCCACCAAGATGGGTCGTCCTAAGATTAGCAACACTCAGCTGCGCCAGGGTAACTATAAGGTGTTCGGGGTTCGGATGCCTCTGCCATCTAACAAGTTGCCTCTGAACAAGGAAGTTGGAAGTGCCCTGGCTTATGAAGCAGAAAACGAGAGGTTAAGGAGAAGAACAAATGCTTTTGATTATATGGATGCCACCAACAAGGTGACTGAGAAGGTACTGGATGTGTATAGGAAGGCCACTGTCCCCACTATCTCTGAAATCAGGGTGAAAATGAGAGTCCACGACCTGTGGAGGATGCGGAGGGAGACGATGATGATGAAGGGAAATGGACAGAAACAGAAAAGGAAGAAAACGAAGAACGGGAAGCTGAAGATGAGGTTCGAGGATATAGCTGAGAAGTTGTTTGATGTGGCAGACGACAGCAAAGTGCACGAACGAGAGAAAAGCTTCCTGGCAGCCCAGAGGAAACCGGGAAGGGAGGGCTGCATTGATGGCGTTGACAAAATTGTGACTGCCAAGCTAAAAGAAGAGAGGGAGAAGGAAGCGAAGAGGGCAAAGAAAAGGGCTGAGGAAGAGAGGAAAACTGAGAAGATGAGGTCAAAGAGTAAGGAGGAGATGGAGAGGATGTCGTGTAAAGTGTCGGCAGTGGATGACAGTGCTCAGGAAGATGGCAGAGGCATCCGAACCCCGAACACCTTATAGTTACCCTGGCGCAGCTGAGTGTTGCTAATCTTAGGACGACCCATCTTGGTGGCGGCCCTTTGAACTAACTGCAAAACAACACAGAAAAAACAACTTTCAGCACTTCAATATCACCACCTATTGAACAATATTTTATTCAAAAGTACGGACTGAGATTTTGTCCTTAACTGTCCAAGTCAAGCTACTTGGGCTGAATTCGTTGATCAGTCCTGGGACGAATATTACCAACGGCGTGAATAGATTCCGTGGAATAAATTCAGGGCATTCCCGTCCAGGGAGCCTCAACAAACTCTGTAAATATTGCCATTGGCCTGCCATTGGCACATATACGGAGTTTGGTAATGTTCCATGAGCGGGAATGTCCTGAATTCATTCCACGGAATCTATCCACGCCGTTGGTAATATGGGGCCCTGGTTTTCGAAATATACGTATGTGGTGACTTGCAGCAAAAATATCGGCATAATTTGTAGCGCATTGAGTTGTAAAACAATAGCATATTATGAACCAGTATACACAGTAGTCGAATAATCCAATTCAATAACTTGATTTTAACAGGTTGTGCCACATTGCCAGTCCCTTTATTATTTACAGTTTTTTCGCGTTTTTTATGCCAAACCCAAACGTATCCACAAACCTTCTAATGCAATGATGTAAAAAACTCAAACATATTCGGAATTAGCGTGGCCGATAGACAAATAATCCAACCCAAGCAATTAGATTTTGAAAACTTTTGCAAAACTGTCACTCCCTAATGCACACTCACGACGTAATGTTCTTACCTTGCAATATTCCATTTCCACAAAGGCTAGTCATGATTATCTTTCTAGCGCTCCCACGTCCTTCAACATCATTATCACTTTCTAACGAATGTATTTTCACTTGAAATATTCATCTTTTACGCACCACCACTGTCTACCACTACACAATCACTACCGCAACTGTCTACCATTACACAACCATCCACCATTATCTATCATTACACAATCACCACCACCACTACTATTTACCATTATACAACCACCACCACTGTCAATCACTAAACAACTACCAAAATCACCATTATCTACCACTGCACAACCACCACCACAAGTACCTACCATACATAGCCGCCACCACCACTGTCTACCTAATACACAACGTCCACCACCACTGTCTACCACTACACAACCATCACCACCACTGTCTACCACTACACAAACCATTACCACCACTATCTACCACTACACAAACCATTACCACCACTATCTACCAGTAAACAACCACCACCACTATCTACCACTACACAACCACAACCACCACCTCAAACCTACCACTACACAAACCAATACCACCACTATCTACCACTACACAACCACAACCACCACCACTAACTACTACACAACCACCACCACCGCCACCATCTACAACTACACAATTGCCACCACTGTCTACCAATACAAAACCACCACCACCACCACCACCGCCGCCACTGTCTACTGTCTAACACACCAAAACCACCACCACCACCACTGTCTACACCAACACAACCATCACCACCACCACTTTTCTTCTACCACTACACAACCACCACCACCACCACCACCACCACTTCTACCACTACACAAACACCACCACCACCACTTCTACCACTACACAACCATCACCACCACTTCTACCACTACACAACCATCACCACCACTTCTACCACTACACAACCACCACCACCACTTCTACCACTACACAACCATCACCACCACTTCTACCACTACACAACCATCAACACCACTTCTACCACTACACAACCACCACCACCACTTCAACCACTACACAACCACCACAACCACTGTCTACCAATAAACAACCATCACCACCACTTCTACCACTACACAACCACCACCACCACCACCACTGTCTACCACTACACAACCACCACCACCACTTCTACCACTACACAACAACCACCACCACCTCAACCACTACACAACCACCACCACCACCACCACCACCACCACCACTTCTACCACTACACAACCACCACAACCACTGTCTACCACTACACAACCACCACCACCACTTCAACCACTACACAACCACTGTCTACCAATAAACAACCATCACCACCATTTCTACCACTACACAACCACCACCACCACCACCACCACTGTCTACCACAACACAACCACCACCACCACTTCTACCACTACACAACCACCACCACCACCTCAACCACTACACAACCACCACCACCACCACCACCACTTCTACCACTACACAACCACCATAACCACTGTCTACCACTACACAACCACCACCACCACTTCTACCACTACATAACCACCACCACCACTTCAACCACTACACAACCATCACCATCAAAACCACTTCTACCACACCACAACCACCACCACCACTGTCTACCACTACACAACCATCACCACCACCACAACTTCTACCACTACACAACCATCACCACCACCACCACTTCTACCACTACACAACCATCACCACCACCACCACTTCTACCACTACACAACCATCACCACCACCACTTCTACCACTACACAACCATCACCACCACCTCCACTTCTACCACTTCACAATCATCACCACCACCACCACCACTTCTACCACTACACAACCACCACCACCACTTCTACCACTACACAATCATCACCACCACCGCCACCACTTCTACCACTACATAACCGCCACCACCACCACCACTTCAACCACTACACAACCACCACCACCACTGTCTACCACTACACAACCATCACCACCACCACCACGTCAACCACTACACAACCACCACCACTTCTACCACTACACAACCACCACCACCATTCTACCACAACACAACCACCACCACCACCACTTCTACCACTACACAACCATATCCACCACCACCACTTCTACCACTACACAATCATCACTGCCACTTCTACCACTACACAACCTCCACCACCACCACCACCACTCCTACCACTACACAACCACCACCACCACTTCTACTACTATACAACCACCACAACCACTCTCTCCCACTACACAACCACCACCACTATCTACCACTACACAACCACAACCACCACCACTAACTACTACACAACCACCACCACCGCCACCATCTACAACTACACAATTGCCACCACTGTCTACCAATACAAAACCACCACCACCACCACCACCGCCGCCGCCACTGTCTACTGTTTACCACACCAAAACCACCACCACCACCACTGTCTACCACAACACAACCATCACCACCACCACTTTTCTTCTACCACTACACAACCACCACCACCACCACCACCACCATTTCTACCACTACACAACCACCACCACCACTTCTACCACTACACAACCATCACCACCACTTCTACCACTACACAACCATCACCACCACTTCTACCACTACACAACCACCACCACCACTTCTACCACTACACAACCATCACCACCACTTCTACCACTACACAACCACCACCACCACTTCAACCACTACACAACCACCACCACTGTCTACCACTACACAACCATCACCACCACCACCACTTCAACCACTACACAACCACCACAACCACTGTCTACCAATAAACAACCATCACCACCACTTCTACCACTACACAACCACCACCACCACCACCACCACTGTCTACCACTACACAACCACCACCACCACTTCTACCACTACACAACCACCACCACCAACTCAACCACTACACAACCACCACCACCACCACCACCACCACTTCTACCACTACACAACCACCATAACCACTGTCTACCACTACACAACCACCACCACCACTTCTACCACTACATAACCACCACCACCACTTCAACCACTACACAACCATCACCATCAAAACTACTTCTACCACACCACAACCACCACCACCACTGTCTACCACTACACAACCATCACCACCACCACCACTTCTACCACTACAAAACCATCACCACCACTACAACTTCTACTACTACACAACCATCACCACCACCACCACTTCTACCACTACACAACCAAAACCACCACCACCACTTCTACCACTACACAACCATCACCACCACCACAACTTCTACCACTACACAACCATCACCACCACCACCACTTCTACCACTACACAACCATCACCACCACCACCACTTCTACCACTACACAACCATCACCACCACCACTTTTACCACTACACAACCATCACCACCACCTCCACTTCTACCACTACACAACCACCACCACTTCTACCACTACACAACCACCACCACCATTCTACCACTACACAACCACCACCACCACCACCACTTCTACCACCACACAACCATATCCACCACCACCACTTCTACCACTACACAATCATCACCACCACTTCTACCACTACACAACCACCACCACCACCACCACCACTCCCACCACTACACAACCACCACCACCACCACCACCACTTCTACCACTATACAACCACCACAACCACTCTCTCCCACTACACAACCATCACCACCACCACCACTTCTACCAGTACACAACCATATCCACCACCACCACCACCACCACCACTCCCACCACTACACAACCACCACCACCACCACCACCACTTCTACCACTATACAACCACCACAACCACTCTCTCCCACTACACAACCATCACCACCACCACCACTTCTACCAGTACACAACCATATCCACCACCACCACTTTTACCACTACACAATCATCACCACCACCACCACGTCTACCACTACACAACCACCACCACCACCACCACTTCTACCACTACACAACCACCACAACCACTCTCAACCACTACACAACCAACACCACCACTGTCTACCACTACACAACCATCACCACCACCACCACTTCTACCACTACACAACCATATCCACCACCACCACTTCTACCACTACATAATCACCACCACCACCACTTCTACCACTACACAACCATATCCACCACCACCACTTCTACCACTACACAACCACCACCACTACCACCACTTCTACCACTACACAACTATCACCCCCACCACCACCACTGTCTACCACTACACAACCATCACCACCACCACCACTTCTACCACTACACAATCATCACCACCACCACCACTTCTACCACTACACAACCATCACCACCACCACCACTTCTACCACTACACAACCATAACCCCCACCACCACCACTGTCTACCACTACACAACCATCACCACCACCACCACTTCAACCACTACACAACCACCACCACCACCACCACCACCACCACCACTTCTACCACTACACAATCATCACCACCCCCACTGTCTACCACTACACAACCATCACCACCACCACCACTGTCTACCACTGCACAACCACCATCACCACTGTCTACCACTACACAACCATCACCACCACCACTGTTTAACACAACACAACCACCACCACAACCACTGTCTACCACTCCACAACCATCACCACCACTACCACCATTGTCTACTACCACACAACCACCACCACCCACCACTGTCTACCACTACACAACCACCATCACCACTACCACTGTCTACCACTACACAACCATCACCACCACCACCACTGTCTAGCACTACACAACCATCACCACCACCACTGTTTACCACAACACAACCACCACCACTACCACTGTCTACCACTACACAACCACCACCACAACCACTGCCTACCACTACACAACCACTGCCTACCACTACACAACAACTACCACTGTCTACCACTACACAACCATCACCATCACTACTGTTTACCACTACACAACCACCACCACCACCACCACTCTCTACTACTACACAACCATCACCACCACTGTCTACCACTACACAACCACCACCACTGTCTACCACTACACAACCACCACCGCCACTATCTACCACTACACAACCACCACCGCCACTGTCTACCACTACACAACCACCACCACTGCCTACTACTACACAACCACCACCACCACTGTCTACTACTACACATCCACCACCACCACCACTGTCTACTACTACATCACCACCACCACCGCCACTGTCTACTACTACACAACCACCACCACCACTGCCTACCACTACACAACCACCACCACTGTCTACTACTACACAACCACCACCACCACTGTCTACTACTACACATCCACCACCACCGCCACTGTCTCCCACTACACAATCACCACCACCACTGCCTACCACTACACAACCATCACCATCACTACTGTTTACCACTACACAACCACCACCACCACCACCACTCTCTACTACTACACAACCACCACCGCCACTGTCTACCACTACACAACCACCACCACCACTGTGTACCACTACACAACCATCACCATCACTGTAACACAACACAACCATGACCACCACAACCACTGTTTACCACTACACAACCACTACCACCATTGTTTACCACTACACAACCACCACCACCACTGCCTACCACTAAAGAACCAACAACACCACTGTGTACCACTACACAACCATCACCATTGCTGTAACACTACACAACCACTATACAACCACCACTGTTTACCACTACACAACCATCACCACCATCACCTCTGTTTACCACTACATAACCACCACCACCACCACAGTTTACCACAACACAACCACCACCACCACTACCACCTCCACCACCACTGTCTACCACTACACAACCACCACCACCACTACCACCTCCACTACCACTGTCTACCACTACACAACCATCACCACCACTGTTTACCACTACACAACCACCACCACCTCCACTGTCTACCATTACACAACCAGCACTACCACCACCACTGTTTACCACTACACAACCACCACCACCACTACCACCTCCACCACCACTGTCTACCACTACACAACCATCACCACCACTGTCTACCACAACACAACCACCACTACCACCACCACTGATTACTACTACACAATCATCACCACCACTGTGTACCACTACACAACCATCACCATCACTGTAACAATACACAACCATTTCCACCACCACCACTGTTTACCACTACACAACCACTACCACCATTGTTTACCACTACACAACCACCACCACCACGGCCTACCACTAAACAACCACCACCACCACTCTGTACCACAACACAACCATCACCATCACTGTAACACTACACAACCATGACCACCACCACCACTGTTTACCACTTCACAACCACCACCACCACTGCCTACCACTACACAACCACCACCACCACTGTGTACCACTACACAACCATCACCATCGCTGTAACACTACACAACCACTACACAACCACCACTGTTTACCACTACACAACCATCACCACCCCTGTTTACTACTACATAACCACCACTACACAACCACCACCACGACTACCACCTCCACCACCACTGTCTACCACTACACAACCACCACCACCACTACCACCTCCACCACCACTGTCTACCACTACACAACCATCACCACCTCTGTCTACCACTACACAACCATCACCACCACTGTTTACCACTACACAACCACCACCACCTCCACTGTCTACCATTACACAACTAGCACTACCACCACCACTGTTTACCACTACACAACCACCACCACCACTACCACCTCCACCACCACTGTCTACCACTACACAACCATCACCACCACTGTCTACCACAACACAACCACCACTACCACCACCACCACTGATTACCACTACACAATCATCACCACCACTGTTTACCACGACACAACCACCACCACTCTTTACCACTTCACAAACACCACCATCACTGTCTACCACTACACTACCACCTCCACTGATTACCACTACCACCTCCACCACACCATTGTCTACCACTACACAACCACCATCACTCTTTACCTCCACGCAACGAACACCACCACTGTCTGCCACTACACAACAACAACCACTGTCTACCACTACGCAACCACCACCACTGTCTGCCACTACACAACAACCACTACTGGCTACCACTACACAACCACCACCACCACTGTCTACCACTACACAACCACCACCACTATCTGCCACTACACAACAACCACTACTGGCTACCACTACACAACCACTACCACCACTGTCTACCACTACACCACCGCCACTGTCTACCACTACACAACCATCACCACTGTCTGCCACTACACATCAACCACTACTGGCTACCACTACACAACCACCACCACCACTGTCTACCACTACACAACCACCACCACTATCTGCCACTATACAACAACCACTACTGGCTACCACTACACAACCACTACCACCACTGTCTACCACTACACAACCATCACCACTGTCTGCCACTACACATCAACCACTACTGGCTACCACTACACAACCACTACCACCACTGTCTACCACTACACAACCACTATCACCACTGTCTACCACTACACCACCACCACCACCACTGTCTACCACTACACAACAACCACTACTGGCTACCACTACACAACCACCACCACCACTGTCTACCACTACACCACCACCACCACCACCACTGTCTACCACTACACAACAACCACTACTGGCTACCACTACACAACCACCACCACCACTGTCTACCACTACACAACCATTACCACTGTCTACCTCCACACAACGCCCACCACTACTGTCTGTCACTACACGACGATCACTACTACTGTCAACTCATATCGAATGAGCATTAGCTCATGCCTCTAGCTATGACATGTTACCAACTAGGAATAAGGAACTCCTTCATGCGAAGTCTGTAGAGAGAGGTATTCTCATTAACTTTACGCTGAGCAAACAGCACTATGAGTGTGATGTTTCATATAACGAGCGGGAGCTTGACGCTTCCCTCGCCAGGGGTAGGTGTACTGCCCTGGTGAGGATTGAGTTACCTACAATATCGTAACACTACTAAGGCGTGTGCCGGGCAATCCATTATTGCCACTAAACTATATAATTCATCCCGAAGTCCAAACACCCACATTATGGACCAAAACTATTGTGGCACCGATACCGAAGCCGGGACAGTACAATATCACTCTCCAGCTGCCTGTCTAAAACCCTTGAGATGATGGTTCTTGGTAGACTCTTATACAGAAGCAGAGAACACATGTCACCTAAAGTAAATGACTTCACCCGTGGTAAAAGTGTTCACAATTGCATTACCACATTCCTAACTGTGCATGGTGATGCAACACTTAGATACACCAAATTTGCCTTATAGGCTGCATTTGATATTACCAATTGGCAACTTATATTGTACGAACTAGCCGAAATGGACACAGGTATCATCTGTTAAGTGGTTACCTCCCCAACAGAAGGGCTGTTGCACTGTTTCAGGTTTACAAAATGTTCTAATGCCCAGCAATATCACAATCAGTTTTGCTGACGATATTCTTTAACATAGTAAGACTAAAATGCAAACTACCCTGAACCATGTACACCTCAGCCTGTGAGAACCTCGGTATTATGATCGCCACTCGGAAAAATAAGGCGTTCACCAATCAAGCTGCTAACAGGAAACCCGGCCCCGTCGAATTTTAATCAACATAATTGACTATGTCTCTTCTTTTAAATTTCTTGGTGTCCTCATCTCTTGTGCAGTACCTTATATATCTGCCATAACAACAGCTAACCTGCCAATGTACTAACAGACTGAAACCCCTTAGAAGTGCAATGAGGTACAGCCCACATTATGGTGCTAATATTAGAATTGTTAAAACAATATACCTAGGATATGTAAGATCTCTGAGAGATTATCACTCACCAGCGCTGATCTTTCATGACGGGAAAGATATTGACAAACTCGAAAAAAATACAAAATAAAGCCTTCACAATTATCCTAGGCTGTCTCATGAGCACTAAAGTACTTAATATGAGGAATGAACTAAGTGTACCCACTGTCAACCTCATTATAGCCCTGAGGCTTTTGCGTGGTGTTCCTGACAACACTGTTCCCTTAGAATTGCTAGAATACAGTATATGAGTCATGAGATCTAAACTACAGCTACACACATGAAGATGTTAGGACTAGACTAGCACCCAGGGGGAGAGTTCCCTTCGATATCACAATACCGACATACCCATCTAAACGATTAATTACGCAAAGTCTCTCAGCCGTTTTCTCTGTCGTTCGGAGGTTAGGTGAACACGTTCGGGAGCTATGTCCCGGCTGGGAAAACGGCTGTTTATCTCCAACACGCTGTCAAGGTGAGAGCTCTTGAACACATACACACTCTACAGACTGATGATAAACATCACACAGACCATCTACGCTCATGGATCTCTTAACACTGCCTGTGGGAGGGCTGGAAGTGCTATCGTTGTGACTCAACCTAACGGTAATACAAATGAGAAACGAGTTAATATTAACAACTGGGCATCCACTCTACAAATTGACTTAGTTACCATACTCACAGCCATTAAATTTGTTGAGACCATTGTCGCTCACAGTCTCATCATCCCTGATTCTCTGTCCTCACTACTTGCCCGTTACACCCTCAACTTAAGTTGTCACGCGCTTGACTCTGAAGCCAGACATAAATATGCGTATCTTGTTGACGGGGGTCTTGCGTCTTACAAAGACACTATTAAATATAATTTGTGATGAATTTAACGCAAGCGGAAAAATGCAAACAAGCACTAATCAATCCATTGTTTACCATGATGAGATGTGTCAAGTAATACATGTATATGGAACAAGTAATAAGATCACTATATTACACAATGTTGTAACCGCTAGACTAAGATTAATATATAAATACCACTGGTAGTATGTCCCTCAAGTAGATGTGAAAAAAAAGGTGAAATGTGCGGCCAGGTAACTATAAAACACTCGAACACTGCGTCCTTGATTGTGTGAATCTAGAAGACAGTGGCGAGGGTCACTCATCCGAGCCCTTCAGGAACACGACCTCCTGCCTGATATTGTTGTCACCCCTGCTGTTGGTTCGTCTCCTTCTCCCTGGCTGGATTTTCAACCTGAAGTGATTGCCCTCGGTGGACCGCTCCCGAAATCCCACGTGAACACTGTTATTCTCTGCAAATACCACATCTCTAGGATCGCCCACGGGTCCCCAGGTAGGGTCGTCTTCTACACTGATGGTTCTGTTGACCCCGCTACAGGTTAGGGCCGGGGCTGGTGTTTACATCTCCCGTCCTGATGCCCCTGAGCCTATCAAACTGTTTCTCAGAGTTTCTGACGGGGCATCCTCCACTCAGGCTGAACTAATAGCCCTCCTTGCTGCCCTTCTCGCCGAGGAAGAAGCAGATGGTTTCTGCCCCTTGCTTGTCTGCTGCGATTCCAGGTCTGCTCTCGACGGGATCGCATTTGGAACAAGGGAAAATAAGGACCTCATCCTCCTAATACGAGGGTTAACATCCACACTTCAGGATGCAGGCCGTCCTGTGACATTCCTATGGATACCCAGTCATGTCGGTATCTTGGGGAATGAGCCAGCAGATGTCCTTGCCAAGACTGGCTGCAACAAGGCCACACCTGACTACGTCGTTCCTGGAACACTTTTACAGCTTAGGACCCAAATTCGCCTCAAACAGAGAGAAGCTCGGGAAGCAGCCATTCCCCTGGACTCCCCGCCCACCTGGTACGATGTCCTCCGTAAACTTCCTGACCTCTCGTATGTCTATGGGAAAGGGTCGCGGAAAAGGGATGTGATTGCTGCCCGTATCATCATTGGGTATGACTTTGCTTGGGAGATTGGTATCCCCGCATCCCCTGAGCAACGCTCTTGTGCATTATGCAGAAGACCCGACAGCCGCACCCTTATCCACTACCTCCTAAGATGTCCCCACAAACAACGCTTCCGTGACGCCTGCTGGACCACCACTCCACGACCCCCTGACGGAGACACGATGATCCTCCCCATACTGGCCAGATATTATGTAAATAACATTGATTATGTTTTAAAGGAATATCCTTCCTTCCTTAGGCTTTAGTAAGCCCCTTTATAATATTTATACTGTATATACTTGTCACACTTGCCAGATGCTTCTGGTGTCATTGTACAGGGGTACCTAGTGACAGCACTGGGATCCCGCTTCGTCTATCAAGGAATAAACAATTGAAATTGAAATTGAATTGATTATGTGAAGATAGAACCTTTTACGGATAGGTCGAAGCACATTGTGTGTGAAATGGTACAACACTACAATATATCTCTAATAACATGATAGCTGACATAATAAGACTGTTCTTTAATTAAATATATGACTTCTTAACCGTAGTATGTCTTCCGGACCAGATTAGCATCAAGCATTTTAAAATGATAATTGAACACCCAAATGCTACCTGGGGAGAGGGGGTAACGTTAGGAGAGGTCACATTTGCTTACCGAAGGTTAGATTTGATTAAGTTATGATAGATTAGTTTATGTCAGATTAATATTAGGTTAGGTTAGATTAGTGTGTTTAACCATCAGGTGAAATAAGCTAATATGATCCTGTCTACTTTTTCTTCAAGATTTCTAAAATAATTAAAAATAATTAATACAATTCCTTTGATTTTCGTGATATATTTGTATGGAAATCTCCATTCATAATTTTCATAATCTGGATTTTGATGGAATCTTATAGTTGTATACCTATTAGTGTGTGTTAAGGAGGTCACCTAAAGATTAGCCCCCAGCTTATTTCACTGTAAGATTAACCAAGTTATTATTCACCCACTGCTAACATAATACTGTGACATAACATGACATAACCTTACTAACTTAACCTAACTTGAACCTAACTTAATGATGAACCTTCCCAACACGTATAACCTAACCTAACCTAACCTAACCTAACCTAACCTAAACACCAGGTAACGTTAAAATGGTTCACCAGAAGTGAAAATGGTAATGAAGACCTCATTTTTTTCAGCCTTCACTTAATGTTAATATATAGAAAACATGGTGCTGTGAGAACTTCCTCATGTTCCCCCAAGATGTTCAAATGCTAATTCTAAAATTTACAGTCCAATACCGCATGCTGTGTGCCCACCTCGCAACGAACCCGGCTACTTGTGTGGTGACTTGTGTGTGTCTAACTCGCAGTGTGGAAACGACAAGAACTGTTGTGAGGTCAACTGTGGCAAGACTTGCCTCACCAGAGTTCAGCAAACACAGTCGTGAGTTTTTAAAGTTTGTTTTTAAAGTTTTATTACTTGAATTTCGTGATTTAATCAGAATTATAAACAAATGGGAGCCTTCACGTACTGTAAAATTCATCTCATTCCTACGTATATCAAAACGTTAATCATTGTCTATTTATTTAGGTTTATTAATGCTGATTAATACCCCAGCCTAAGCAAAGAACCCGACCGATGAGCAGATGGTGGCTTTGATCTCTGTCTTTGGTTGAATGAACTCTCAATTTACCATTGGTCTTATACCTACACTGTGTACATTGTCTTTATGCCTATAATGTGTACATTGTTAACTTGCACTGTCTATATCCAATGTTTGTATACCTCCACTCTCTATAATGCTTGTATACATACATTATATATATACATTGTTTGTATACTTACAATGTCTATATTATTGTTTGTGTACAAGTACTATATATTTCCATTGTTTGTTTATACATTGTCCCGTATACCTGCATCATATATATATATATATATATATATATATATATATATATATATATATATATATATATATATATATAAAACAAAGAAGTATGTTTGTGTGTGTGTGTTTGTTTGTGTGTATGTGTGTTCGCACGAGAATCTCGGTAACTACTATACAGTACAATCTGTAGTGATGATGTATGGTGTTATATGTAGTGATGATGATGGATGATGCTATATGTAGTGATGATGGATGATGTTATATGTAGTGATGATGGATGGTGTTATATGTAGTGATGATGGATGGTGTTATATGTAGTGATGATGGATGGTGTTATATGTAGTGGTGATGGATGATTTTATATGTAGTGATGATGGGTGGTGTTATATGTAGTGATAATGGATGATGTTATATGTAGTGATGATGGGTGGTGTTATATGTAGTGATGATGGATGGTGTTATATGTAGTGATGATGGATGGTGTTATATGTAGTGATGATGGATGATGCTATATGTAGTGATGATAGGTGGTGTTATATGTAGTGATGATGGATGGTGTTATATTTAGTGATGATGGATGGTGTTATATTGTGGACCTGGTCTCACCCTCCTCTGTATATATACACCTTGATTTGTATTTCTCTCTCTAGTCTGTACTCACCCCTGAAGATGTGAATTACACGAAAGCGCTTGGGAACTTCGTGTTTTCTTCTTTCCTTGTGGTTATCAGCATATACCTAGATCATGCACACCTACAGTGATTTACTTGCATATATATATATATATATATGTATATATATATATATATATATATATATATATATATATATATATATATATATATATATATCAGCATATACCTAGATCACGCGCACCTACAGTGATTTACTTGCATATATATATATATATTTATTTATATATATATATATATTTATATATATATATATATATATATATATATATATATATATATATATATATATATATATATATATATATATATATATATAAGGGATTAGGACTATTATGTTAGGAAAGGTTAGGTCAGGTTTTCAAAGCTTTTGTTTTTAGCTTTGCATTTTCCTTCATCCTACAAGCCCTGCCCGGTTTAGAAGGATTCATTGTCGTTACTACAGTAGTGTTAAAGAGACCATATCTCAATAACTTCATTAAATAAGCATTAACCCCCCCAAAATAAATGTCATATTCGTTAAAATCACAACAAAGCAAACAAGAAAACACTCTTATAGTAATAAAAATCCAGTTTGGCATAAAACGAATCTTTTCATAAGTCAGGTTAGGTTAAGTTACCTTTGGTTGAATTAGTTTAGGTTAAAAAATCATAGAAGCCTTCTCCATAGGCCTATGACTCTGTTCCAGAATTTATTTTATAGTTACAGGATGTATCAACCTTCTAAGCCTCAAAGACTTCTCCAGTCCCATAAAAAGTCTTTCCCACAGCGGCTCCTGTCCTCCCGAAGACCCGTTCATTGCCTGCTTCGCCTTCATCCACTCTTGCAACAACGACGGAGAGTGTAACAGGAATGGTCGACGGGGCTACTGCTGTTTGGAACCTGCTTGTGGCCGGCGGTGTGTTTAGGTGTAGCATTTTTATGCACTCCCCCAGTATATCCACTCCCAATCATTTATTATACGTATAATTTTCACTCTCCCAGTTATTATTATACGTAAATAATGCACACTTCCCTTGGATTATTTGCACTTCTTCAGTTATTATTATACGTATAATACACATTCCTTTTGAATGACTTGCTTTCCCTCACGACTTGTGCTTATGCTTGAATTCTGTTGAACACAGTAAATAATATATACCATGCTGTGTGTCTTTGGGTGCTGTTTTATGAGTAAAATACATAATATGAGTATGTGTATACATGTGTATTCATACACATATATGAAAAACATACATTAAACAGTATAAAAGAACTTTCTTCACCACCAATACTGATTCAAATACATTCACTGTAGAGGTACTAATAAACAGATTAACTTAATATCTATGTGCTTACTTATCCATTAATGATTAAGTTTATTGTCCTTACATAGTAATAGTCAGCTCTTTTGTGCCAGGCTGTCGTTCTTTACTGCGCTTAAGGGATATAGGAAATGGTAACAACAACACCTGTTTCAAAACACCAAGTAAAGCCCCATCCACACAAGGCCTCAGTGTTGCATTAGACCATTTTTGACGTTTTTTGTGTTGCGGGTGGGCCGCAAGCACTGAGGCAGCCATCTCTGGCAAGAGGCATTTTTGGGGAGTGTTGCATGATATGATGCGCTTACTGCCTCACTGCAGCCACAGTAACCCAGTAGCCGCCTGGCTGTCGTCGCGAGAGGGTTTGCTACATTTGCTCCTGGTCATGGTCACCCAACTGGAGCCAAGATCAACCGAGCCCACCCGAATGTTGTCCTAGTGTAGCAGCCAGCCAACTAACAACCAGCACTACAACACAAGAGTACTAGGAAGGTTGTCATCGTTGTTCCAGACAAGCAAGCAACCTCTTCCTTAACAATCAAACCTCTCCAGTGCGCAAGAAAGGTCAGCCCCAGGTTGATCGCCGCAAGAAAAGTCAGCCCCAGGTTGATCGCTACAAGAGAGGTCAGAACCCCAGGTTAATCACCGCAAGAAAGGTCAGCCCCCAGGATGATCGCCGCAAGACGTGTGACGTCATCCTTCTCAGAGTAGAACATCATCGATTTCAGACATCACCACCCTACGTCGAAACTCTACGGACTCCTCGGTCAGGTAGATCACCAACAATCATTATTTTACAGACTACACAAATGCAAGTGAACTTCAAGAAGTTTTCACACATAGTCAGTATAAAAATAAACTATATGCACAATAGCCTAAAAGCAAAACTAAACACACATTTATGTAGAAAGAAAGGTCTTATATTAAGCATATATACTTTTCATACTTTTTAACAATTTGAATAATAATTATGATTTTCTTTCTCTTCATTCCCATAACTCATTATAAATTCTTTTGCATTACTCCTTGAGTGGGCAACTTAGTGTGTGTTATGCTGCAAGCGAAGTGATACATATCCCCATTTATGGACCCTCTTCCAAAATTTTGGGGTTTCAAACAGAAAATTAGTGACTCAGACTCAGCTAGTCAGTCAGCTACAAATTCACAGGAGCTAGTGGCAACTGATTGTGAAGAATTACCACAAATTAGTCTTTTCTTTACAGGTATTAGCCCACCAGGGCACAGTTCTCTGACCCACATAGGGGACTGGAGGGCAAAATAATAATAATAATAATGATTAATAATAATAATGAAAATAATAATAATAGTAATAATAATAGTAATAGTAATAATATTAGTAATAGTAATAATAGTAGTAATAATGATAGTAATAATAATAATAATAATAGTAGTAATAGTAATAGTAATAGCGATGATAATAATAATAATAATAATAATAATAATAATAATAATAATAATAATAATAATAATAATAATAATAATAATATTAATAATAATGATAATAATAATAATAATAATACTGTAGAGCCGTAAATAAATGTGAAAAAAAAGATCAATAGTGAGAAATAATTTACATTATGTATGTTGTGTTGTCAATAGTAAGAGAAACAATTGAGACCCTGCAATTGTGTGTAAATTAGGCAGAAAGTCAGATCAGTAACCTGAAACTTGGTCACAGTTTTCGTGATGCCATATGGCAGCAGGGTCTACCATTAGACAACACATTATGCTTCCAATATCTTACCAGACTCCTTAACCAGCTGTGAAAATTTAATAGAGTTAGGTCAGTCCCCAGTAGGAACGGGTGAGGCCACAGGCGACACAACAATTGATCGTGACTAATATATTCACTAGTATACTACATAAAGCACAAGAACAAAATATACCCTACAGAAAAATTAGGTCAAATAAGAATGAGCCAAGGTGGATGACCAAAAAACTTAAACATGACATAAGAATAAAGAAAGGAATTTATAAGAAATTAAAAGGAGGGGAAGAGCATCTCAGAAATAGGTATAATGAACTATCTAGGAATGTTAAGAAAAATGTACAGAAGGCAAAGATGGACTACGAAATCAGGATAGCAAGAGAATCCAAGGAGAATCCCAAGGGATTTTTCCAGGTATATTGGACAAAGGTCAAGAACAAAGTGGGGCCTTTAAAGTCAGAGAGAGGGGAAGTGATCGATAATACGAAGAAAATAAGCAAAGCATAAGCAGCTGCTTCTTATCAGTTTTCACAGAAGAAATTCACGAGGAAATGCCAGAGGTGGAACTGATATTTTGGGGAAATCAAGAAAGAAATTAAATAATATCACTATCAGAAAAGAGGATGTTCTTAAGAAGATAAATAAATTGATGAAGACAAAATCCCCAGGGCCGGATGAAATTTTCCCTCGAGTTTTGAAAGAGTGTAAGGAACAGATTAGCGGACCCCTCGTAAATTTATTTACAAAATCATTAGACACCGGAGTTGTGCCAGACTTGTGGAAACAAGCAAATGTAGTACCCATATTCAATAGGGGAGACAGAGCATCAGCGTCAAATTACCGGCCGATCAGTCTGACGTCAGTAGTGGGGAAATTTCTTGAATCAATTATAGCAAATAGCATCCGATCGCATTTAGAGAAAATAAATTAATCTACGACTCTCAACATGGGTTTACAAAGGGAAAATCTTGCCTAACAAATATGCTGACTTTTTCAGGAAAGTCTTCGAGGGAGAAGATAATGACGAAAATTGCGATGTTATTTACGTAGACTTTAGCAAAGCGTTTGACAGAGTACCGCGTCAGAGGCTTCTGAGAAAAGTTAAGGCTCATGGTATCGAGGGGAAAGTTTTAAATTGGATAAAATCATGGCTCACCGATAGAACATAGAGGGTCAGCGTAAATGGTGTTAAATCTGAGTGGGGCTGTGTAACCAGTGGGGTTCCCAAGGGGTCAGTACTAGACCCACTCTTGCTCATAATCTACATAAACGATCTAGATAATGGAATCAGCAGTAACATAAGCAAGTTTGCGGATGACACCAAAATAGGGCGGCAGATTAATTCAGGGCAGGATGCAAATGCACTACAGGAGGATTTAAATAAACTGCAGGAGTGGTCAGAAAAATTACAAATGAAATTCAACACCAGCAAGTGCAGCGTACTTAATATTGGAAGAACAAATACTGTCAATGTATACAGCTTAACAACATCAACCTAGAGAAGTCGACTTGTGAAAGAGGCTTAGGGGTGCTTGTAAACCTGGACCTACGGCCTGAAAAACAGTGCGTTGATGTTTGAAATAAGGTGAACAGAGTATTAGATTTTATATCTTGCGCTAGTCAGGCTGCACCTCAATTATGCTGTTCAGTTTTCGTGCCCTTATTATAGAATGGATATCAATTCACTGGAGTCGGTGTAGCGAAGAATGACGAAAATGATTCCGGGACTTAGAAACCTTCCATACCAAGATAGATTAAAGAAATTAAACTTGCATTCCCTAGAAAGACGAAGAGTGCGGGGAGATATGATAGAAGTATTTAAGTGGGTGAAAGGAATCCTATCCGAGCAGGATAGGACTCGTAGCAACGGATTTAGGTTGGATAAGTTTAGGTTTAGGAGAGAGATAGGAAGGAACTGGTTCACAAATAGGGTGGTAGACAAGTGGAACAAGCTTAGCAACTTTGTAGCAAGTGCTGGATGGCTGGAAAGTTTTAAAGGGAGGCTAGATAGATTCATGGATGATAGAGAGTAGTAGTAACTCTCGACAGGAGCTGCCATGCACAGGCCAACTGAAGACTCCTTATTTTCTTATGATCTTATGTTCTTATATCGGCTACCACACAGCCAAAGGGCTGTAGTCGAACAAATGGTACAAGAAATTGTGGAACAACCTTCATTACCATGAAACTTGCCTCAATTTCTAGTTCCCAGGAAAGAGGAGGATGGAGACAAATCATAGATTTTCGACGAGTCAACTGTTACGGACACTGAACAATGAAGAAGGCAAATGACTTTAATTTCCTTTACTTTAATGTTTATTTTTATTTCAATCTTAACATTTAAATGGTTTCTTTACCTGTGTGTGTCTAGGGGCTTTTCGATTGAAATGATATAGTGATAATACCTTGTAATACTCATGCCCAATAACATAACAAATGACAATCTGTTTGTAATGTGAACTTTTCTAGTTATGTTTTACTGTAGGTTCAGTTATTATAGCATTACTTTGCTTGATTGAATATTTTATACCACAATCATGATTGACATGACAGCACCCAACACAGTATAAATAGTAGGACGTGAAAAATATACAAGTGATTTTTAAATAATAAACTTAAAACAAAATCAACACAAAACACATATATTTAAGGGTGAAAAATAATGTACTCAGCTGTACTAATACACGTTACAAATAGATGGCCAGTATATTCCGAGGTGTACAGGTAGTGCAGGTAACAGTGGGTCACTCCACGACAGAGCAGGCAGGGAGAACAGGAGCCGATAATGGTGAGAGTAGAACTGACGTTGACTCCTCGGTCAGAGCAGACTTCACCTGTGATAGATGGCGCCCCCAACAGCCGGCGATGGTTTTCCACCAATCAGGAGCTATCTCATGACTCGTGTTCTTACTAGTTGCCTGTTGGTTAACTAGTGGTTTGGGTCATGTGGAGTAAGCCTTGCAGATAAAGGTGACAATGCAGTGTATTTACATGGAAGTGTGACCCTTTTAAGTTACACAACCAAGTAACTGTACCGGACAGGTTCCCAATGCCTGTCCTAACTGACTTACTACAGCCTCTAGGAAAAGACAACGCCGTCTTCAGTAATCTTGATTTGCTTAGCGGGTACAAGCAAATTCCCTTACATAAGGAATCCAACGAGGTAACTGCGTTCAGTACGCCAGCTGCGTTCAGTGTGCCAACTGCGGGGGCAAACACCACGCCTGGAACCCTGGATGCTCCGAGAGGACAAAGAGGGTCCAGGCAAACCGACCAGCAGCAAGACCGGCCCCTACCGCTTGCACACCAGCCCCACCAAGTACCTTCGTGTGGGGAATCTAAAGGCAAAAACAACAAAGCCAACCCCCTCAACCGGTCAACACCCAAAGTGCAGCCCAGTTTCCTGGCCTCCCTACGGCCACACCTCATTCCCCCAAGCAGCAGACAACGACAACAACTACGAAAAAGACAAAAAAAAAAGCACACACCAAGGCACCAGAAGGAATGATACACGTATCAGACCTAGCCAAGGTACTGACAACCTTCGCGGAGGGCCTAGCCGGACTACTGGGCCACAAGATCCAGCCCACACAGCTCCAAATACTCATGGGGAGCGTCCTCGGGCAAGTCGCCACAGCTCCAGCCACCTCAGCGGAGGACGCCAAGCCCACACGTGTGACAGCCGAGGTACACTCTACACCGAAAAAGGCCACCAGAGAACCAAAGATACCTACAGCTCCCAGAAATAAATTGGACGTTTTAGCTCCCCTGAACCGAACCACGGCCCAGAAGGCAATAACCACCACAGAACAAGAAGATATGAACCTGATCCAGTCGGAATCAGACCTGAACATATCCATTAGGATCACCAAAAGTCCCCGATGAAACAGTGGTGGAAAACACCAGCACCCTGAACATCCTTACATGGAATGCTCACGGCATCAAAAACAAGAAACACCTCCTACAAGAAGCAGCAGCCAAGGACAAGCTTGACATCATACTGCTACAAGAAACATGTGGGAAAAACATTGAGACACAGACCGTCAAAGTAACCCTCCAAGAACGGGAAATAACTTTCCACAACATCTACAAGAACCCAAGGGGCTCACTGGAGGTGACTCAATTATTCGCCTCGGCCGCTGACCACGCCACACTCAAAGTAGGGGATTTCAATGCACATCATCCCTTCCTAAGCTCGGTAAGCCCCACAAATGTAGACGGCCTACACCTATACACCACCTTTCAACACACACCCGAGATCGCCCTTCTAAACACCGGAGAGCCCACCCACATTAGGGGATCTAACCTTCGTCTCCAGTGCACTACAGCCTTCGGCCTCTTGGCAACTACACCCCCACGCTGACCAGCGACCACGTTGCCACCCTAACAACACTAATGGTGAACAAACTCCCAACTCCACTCCTGTCGAGATGAAGATACAATACCCAAAAGGCGGACTGGGAACTCTATAGGAAACAACTGGCTAAGTGGCACGCCAAATCACAGCAGGCTGGTGCAGCACCCGTAGACGAGGCAACCCTCCATCAACAATTGGTCGAGGAGTTTCACCAAGCGGCAGAAGAGGCCATTCCAAAAACAAAACCCACATCAAGACAGTACAAGGATTACTGGTACTACTGTCCCAGGGTGAAAGGACTCAACCACAGAGTGAACATGGCCCGAAGAAACTACAGAAGACATCCCATGGACACAAACAGACATCTCCTGCAAGACATAGTCAAGGATACCAGGAAGAGAAGGAAGAAATCAAAAGCGTAAGCTGGCTCGAGTGGTGCTCCGAACTCAACGAGCACACCCCCTCGGCAAAATGTGGGCCCACATCCGAAGGGCATCTGGGAAGGCAACACCACCACCACCAACCCATCCCAACCCAGAATAGGAAGCCAAGAGACTTGCAAAACTCTTCTCCAGCCGTGCAGCAATGAAAAACCTCCCGAGACATGCGGAGGAGACACAACGGCGTCTGCAACAGACAAGACTCCAGATGATCGAAGAGGCATGCAATGTTGAAGATAACACCGACAGACCCTTCAACCAGCAAGAACTCCAGAAGTCGATAAATCGAAGCAAGGACACAGCTCCAGGGACCGACAGGATCACCTACTCCATGCTTTCCCACTCCGGAGAAGCCGGGCACGAGGCGTTGCGACAAGTCATCAACGCCTCTTGGACAGCACAAAGACTTCCACCGGAATGGAAGAAGGCAGGTATACAGCCCATTCCGAAGCCCAGAGAACCAGACAAACAAAGACCCATCTCCCTCCTCAGCTGCATAGTGAAGACGGGAGAAAGAAAGGCTCTCAACAGACTCAAGTGGAAAGTCGGCAGCCCACACCCTCACATTTACGCTTACACCGAGAACACGGGCGCAAGCAACAACATTGCCGAGATACTCAGCACAGTGACAACAAATCAGCCTTGGTGGTCTTCCTCGACTTGGAGAAGGCCTTCGAACTAGCAAATCCACTGGCCATTATATTGACGCTCGCCGAAAAAGGCGTCAAAGGAAGGTTGCTGGGCTGGATCCAGAACTACCTTACACAGAGAGAAGCAAGAGTACGTTTTCAAGGGGCAACATCAGGCTACAGGGCCCACGAAAATGGAAATCCACAAGGAGGCATCCTCAGTCCAACGCTGTTCAATGTCCTGATGGAAAATGTAGTCAGACTTCCTTTCAGAAAAACAGCCAAGCTCCTCTGCTATGCAGACGACATACAGATCATAGTAAGAGAGGCAAACAGACTAGTCAACACGCAACACGCACTCCAACTTATAGAAGAGGAGTGCAAACTTTTCCTTCTTCTTGTAAGCATGCCTTGGTTCAGCTCATCCCGAAGAAGGGTGACCATTCTAATCCCTCTAACTATCGCCCCATTGCCCTAACTTCATCCCTCTCTAAGATTTTCGAAACTATCTTGAACTCCCATTTTCTCCGTCACCTTGAACTCCCACTTTCTCCGTCACCTTGAACGCCTTTCTCTTTTCTCGGATCACCAATATGGATTTCGCCAGGCGAGATCTACTGGTAATCCGCTCTCCTATTACACCCATATTTGTTCATTCTGTCTTAGGGGTTATGGGGAAACTTTCGTCGTGGCCCTCGACATCTCCAAAGCATTTGACAGGGTATGGCACAAGTCTTTGCTTTCTAAACTTCCCTCTTTTGGTGTCTCTCCCCCACTTTGTTTTCTAATCTCTAGCTTCCTTGAGAACCGATCCATGGCAGTTGTCGTCGAGGGATCGATCTCTCGCTCTTTTTCTACCAATAATGGTGTCCCACAGGGTTCTGTTCTTTCACCTACTATCTTCCTTCTTTTTATCAATGATTTACTTCACACTACAACTAATTCTATCCATTCTTACGCTGATGATTCTACTCTTCACTCTTCTTCACATTTTCCCCTTCCTCCTAACTCTCAAACTAATAATAATAATAATAATAAACGGTTTATTAATAGAGTTGCAGCCGGTGGCTGAAAATATACAGACTTACATTTGATTTAGACATAATATAATATGCATTGAATACATTTACAGGGCTGTACAGTACATAAATCAGGAGTTGTTTATTATTTTAACAATAGATGGGATGGTGCTGTTCTTATGTCTATCGGTGCGGGCTCTTATGGGCTGAATTTTGTTGTAGTGGCGGACTGCGCGAGTTGGGTGGGGGGCTGCAGATGGCAGGAGGTGGCGATGACGAGGGTGGTGCAGTAGTCCACTGCCAAACCTTTCCAGTGCGTGGTGGTGGAGGTCACTGAGGGATGGCATTTCCAGGGTGGAGAGAGCGTTGGTGTAGCAGGAGTATTCTGCGCCGAGCATGATTCTGCAGGCCCTTTTCTGTACCTTCTCTAGCTGACGTTGTTGGGTGGAGTTGAGAGAAGACGACCAGGCTGGTGATGCATACGTTAGTTTGGGGAGAATAAAGGCGTTGTAGATGGCCCTCAGCTCTGGCGTGTGTGTCCCAAGTGACCTAAGTCGTCGTAGCATGTAGAGACGATACGAGGCTGCCTTGACTGTGTTATTTACATGGGCCTTCCAGTCAAGTTTGTTGTCTATGGTTACACCCAGGAGTTTGGCAGACTGCACCAGCTGGAGAGGAATGGCACCCACTGTGACTGCTGGGGCTTGCACTGGAGTGGTGGCAGTATTGATGTGCATGACTACGGTTTTGGTGTGGTTGATGGTGACCTTGTTCTCCGTGGTCCATGCCTGTAGCCTGTCCAGGGTGCCTTGTAGCGATGAGTAGTCTGGTGGGGTGTTGTCCACTGAAACCCCCACAGTGCAGTCATCCACGTACTTCCACCTGTGAGGAGTGTCCGATAGAGAGTCGTTGATCAGGATGAGGAAGCACAGTGGTCCCATCTTGGTCCCCTGGGAAACACCGCAGGTGAGGTGTTGGAATGTGGAGACCAATCCCTGATACCTCACTGCCTGGCGACGTCCACTCAAGAAATCAGTGAGCCATGAGACCAGGTTGGTGGGCAGCCCTAGTGCAATAGCCTTGTTGATAACAGTGCAGTGATCAACAAGGTCAAAGGCCTTCCTGAAATCCACAAGGGCAACGGCCAGTGATGTCTTACGTTTCTAGAGCTGATATCATTACTTCTATCAATGCGGATCTGTGCAGCATCTTTGAATGGGGAGGTACAAACTTGGTTAAATTACACTTTCTAAATTAGACGATCTCCCACCAATTGCATTTCAGGATGCTATTCTCCTGCCAAATTCTGAAATAAATATGTTAGGCCTCACCATTTTCTCCAATATGTCCTGGAAATCACACATCCTTAATATAGCTAAAGCTGCCTCCCGAAAGTTGGGAATGCTGTACAGATGCCATAGCTACTTCACTCCTAAGCAGTTGCTCCAAGTATATAAGGGATTCATACGTCCTAATTTGGAGTACTGCTCTCATATGTGAGGTGGCTCTTCTTCTGTCCAACTGCTAGATAGGGTGGAATCAAAGGCATGTCGTCTTATTAACTCTCCTCCTTTAGTCGTCAGTCGCTCTTCCCTTTCTCTTCGCCGCAATGTTGCTTCACTCTCTCTCTTTTACAGGTACTTTAACTGGCAATGTTCAATGAATTTGGCATTCTGTGTACCGCCAGCAAGGCCGTAGGCTTGTAACACTCATCTAGCCCGTGGTGCCCACTGTTTCTCTGTGGATGTCGGTCGCACTAGAATAACCCGTTATAGTACCTCCTTCTTTCCTCACACAGCCAAACTGTGGAACACTCTGCCTTCTTCTGTGTTTCCATACTTATACAATCTGTCTCACTTTAAAAATCTGGTTTTCCGGCATCTTCGTGGTGTAGATTAACACAGAATAACCTTTTTCTTCTCTATATTCAATTTCTTTCTTTTCTTATTTTTTAGCCCCCCAGGCCCCGTTGTGGATCGTTTGGCCTGTGCCCGGGTGGGCGAATTCCCGTAAAAAAAATTAATAAATAAATAAAAAAAAAAAAAAAAAACATACTTGAACTCAAGATAAATCCAGCCAAGTCGAAAGTGATGGCCATCTGCACAGACACACCAGACATGATGCTCTCCATACAAAACACGCCGGTAGTCTGGACCAACACCCCCCAGTGTCTTGGAATCTGATTCTACCAGAAACTCACTTTCAAGCCGCAACTCGAGTGTCTCAGGCACAGGACGAAGAGCAGACACAATATAATGAGGTCGCTCGCCAGCACAACCGCAGGAGCGAACATACACGTGCTCAAAGCCTACTACACGGCCGCCATCAGATCGCTGGTCGATTACAGTGCTCCAGCGCTCATTGGACTGAGAGAAGACCAGATAGCTAAGCTAGAAGTTATCCAAAATAATACTCTCAGGACCATGCTCGGAGCACCCATGTGGACCAGAATTTGCAATTTGCAAATGGAAACTGAAATGCCACCCCTGGCAGTACGAGTCAAGCAGGTGACAGCCGGTCTCCTCGCCAAAATCTGTAGATCAGATAAGCCCACAGCTGCCAACACGCGAATCAGTGCCTCCCTCCACCTCGACCACAGAGCACGAGGGGCAACCTGGTCGCATGAGGCAAGCGAGGTCATCAGGCACCTGCAAGCAAAAACACTCGTCAAGAACAACCAAGACATACGAGACAAGGATTATGTAGTTCTCCACCATGGAGCCCTCCACCAGCCACATTCAAAATCACCGAACTAGGTGATAGCAAAGCCAACCTCCAGAAGGAGAACCTCAAAAGAATAACTCAATAATCCATAGCTGATGCAGCATCATACTTCACAGACGCTTCGGTGGACCCAAAACATCGAAGATCAAGAGCGGCCTTCCACGCCCAAGGTCAAACCCTCCTATGGAGACTTTCTAATGACTAATCCACCCTACAAACAGAGTTGGTAGCAATCTCAAAGGCCGTACAACACGCTGCAACACAACACAACAAGTCCATCATAATTCACACGGAATCGAAAACGGCCGTGCAGGCGCTGCAACACAGTCAACCAAGAGACAACGTCTACACCATAACCTCGATCCTCGCACAGCTACAGGACTTCCAAAGACAAAATCGCCCAGTCGTGTTATACTGGATTCCCAGCCACGTAGAGATCGGGGGAAATGACATGGCAGACGAAGCAGCCAAGGCAGCCACACTTTTCAGAAGCGTACACATTCAAGTTCCAGCAAGCGTGCAACAGATCAAGAACCACCTAAAAAAGACTACCAAGCTCCACATCCAAAAGAGCTTCCTTGACGCATTCAGCTCTGGTTCCCAATTAGCCAAATGGTACCTGGTGGCTACAAAAGGGGAACCACCAAACACGGACAAGAAAACACCAACACAAACCCAAGTTAGCCTTCATCGACTACGACTAGGGTATAAGTGCACCTGGCAGACGATCGGAAATGTCGTCAGGGAATGCACCTACTCTCAGGAGCCAGCAGCCAACCTACTGTTGTAAGGGGGCACTTTTTCCTTTATATCCTATTTCATAAAATTATTCTCTTCAATACTTATATACTTACATTCTTTTATTCTTAGTCTTTCTCTATATAAGTATTTACCTTATTATTCTTGGCTTATATTTTCTAAGTCACTATTCTTTTCTTTACTTCATTTCTTCTTTCATATATATTATTGTATTTTCTGAATTTTATGTCCTTACATTCTCTCAATTATATCCTGTTTTAGCTATATTCTAAACCATGGATTAATCTCGGGAAAAATGTCATCTAATATACTATAGGACTAGCCGTGTGTGTGTCTGTCTGTCTGTCTGTCTGTCTGTTCTGGGCAGCCGAAACGGCACAATCGTTTTTCATCAAACTTGGTGGAAAAATTGCAAAAAAATCGTAGAGTGGAACAAACCTGGTCCCATGTCGATGGTTTCTTTAGGAAGGCATTAATTAACCATTTTATTTACGATGGAAAACGATGCAAGTCTACGGACTTGGCACACCCTAAATAACCATGCAAATCTACGGACTTGGCGCACCCTCATTCGCTGTATGCTAGCCAAGCACGAGTGTTCAGACTTTCACTGGGCACGAAGGTGCCCGCGATCTCTTGTTCTTACTATAACACTTATTATACTTACAACGGTAGCCTGTCACCACCCAGACTTTTATTAGAATATAACATATCTTAGTGAACTGTTAGGTAGCGTGCAAGCGAGCTTCTAGGCACGTGTGAAACAATAGTTATTTTCTGAGAACCAATGGGTAGAAGGAAAAGAGTGGTGATACTCGTAGTTTACTAATTCAATATTTATTATCATAAGGAGTGAACAAGATATTAATTAAGTACACTCAGACCAGACTGGACCACTTAGGTCTTACTTTACCATTCATAAAATAGATCTTCAATTACTTATTACAACATGAAATAACTGTTATATTATTTCTTTTCCAAATAAGATAGTTATTTTACACGTTCAGATAGGACTGGACCCTTAGGCTTTACTTTCACAAGTGGCAAAATAAATCTTCAATTCTTGGTTACAACATTAAACAATCATTATATTATTTCACTGTCACTACAGATGGTTCTATGACACACTTGACAATATCCAAAATTAACTTATTATTTATATCATGTGAGTTCGGAATGAACAACATGGCATTGTTCCCTCAATTGATGTACTCAACTGATGCTTTCCATATTTATGGGTTCACTACTCAACATGGGATAACTATATTTCTGCTAATTATCCCAAAATCTTATACAACAATAATACTTTGGCCTATGTAACTGTAAGGAGTGCCCTAGGGTGTCACACTGGTGTTACCACAACAAACGAAGAGCGCTGTTAGGGTCGGTTGCAGTCCAACACACTGCGAGGGAGTTTGGGGCCTAGTTCCCAGGGTGCGGACTCGCACAGTTTAATCCTGCCAAAGTAACGACATCTTCCAATATAGCCAGCTGGTATGCAGCTATCGGTCTCCCGGTGACTGTCGGGTATTCAACTAACACACACACTGTGCCTGAGATATGATGGACAGCATCAGAGATGTGACAAAAATAACTCAATCACCAACAATCTTTCGTCTAGCAACAACAGACGATATTTACGTTACATTAATTCTTTCACTGGGTAAATGATAAATTCACTGTTACAACATGAACACTGATATTCACAAAATTCACGAAGTTAACTGACTAAATATGGCGGGCAGAGACGTACACATACCTGAGATATGATGGAGAGCGTCAGAGATGTGACGCTGATGAAGATATGATGATAATGAAGTAAAGTGGCAAATGACTTTGCCCTGGGAGAGGAAAGGAGAGAGAGAAGAAAAGCATAGAAACGGGAAGTAAAGTAGTAGGGGGTGATAGCAGGTGGGCTGTCCACCTACCTGAGACGAGTTGATAGGTTGGGGTGGTGGCCACACATAGCAGACGCCTGCCAGCTCAAGGGAGGCAGGTGGAGGGGGGGGGGGGGGTAAGCTAAGCTAGCTATGCATTCATTAGTGTAATGCAGTGGCAGCTCGTGACTCTAATTCGTAGGGGTGCCGCTTCAAAACATTTTTAAGTATTGTTTTAATATTGTGTAAGACACACGCACACAGAAATACAGTAGGTATATATATATATATATATATATATATATATATATATATATATATATATATATATATATATATATATATACTATATATATATATATATATATATATATATATATATAATATATATTATATATATATATATTTCATTAGCCCAATAAAGCACGCGGACTTCTACATACAATCAACACCTCAACCCACCAGGATTCGAACCCACGGCCCACAAGCCTATATATATATATATATATATATATATATATATATATATATATATATAATATATATATATATATATATATATATATGTATATATATTTTATGAAAATCCACAATGAAAACGTGGATAAGATAAATCTTGATAAAATCACACGGGAAAATGGAAACAACGGAGTACCTTAGCTTTCGTCTTTATTCAAGACATCTTGAATAAAGACGAAAGCTAAGGTACTCCGTTGTTTCCATTTTCCCGTGTGATTTTATCAAGATATATATATATATATATATATATATATATATATATATATATATATATATAATATATATATATATATATATATATATATATATATATATATATATATGCCAGTCTGTATTCACCCCTGAAGATGTGAATTACACGAAAGCGCTTGGGAACTTCGTGTTTTCTTCTTTCCTTGTGGTTATCAGCATATACCTAGATCACGCGCACCTACAGTGATTTACTTGCATATATATATATATATATATATATATATATATATATATATATATATATATATATATATATATATATATATATATATATATATAATGATAAAAAAAAATACATGGTAAAAATACTAAAAAAAACATTTAACACTTACAGATAAAATACTCCAGTCTAGATCCAACCTTATTTAAAAATAAAATCCATTCTTCTTGTTTTCTTTTGAGAGAAAAGGTCAACAACTTTCTCATTGATGTTTGGATGACTGTTAAAGAAATTTTTCTCCGTTGAAATCATTACAAGTGCATTTAGCCTTTCCTGATTCATAGTGCTCCTCAGAAAAGTATTTATTCTTTTTAATGTTGAAAAGCAACATTCAGGCTCAGATGTAGTCATAGGAATTGTCAAGAGAATTTTTATCAGTTTCGTAATCTCACTAAGAACACCATCTAAATTATTTTCCAAGATAAATTTCAGCAGGTTAATTAACCTGCAATATTCATGCATATCGGACCAACTGTAGAACACTCTAAGTTCAGTTTCAAATTTTTCTTTGTCAATCATGGTGTAGTATCTTGCCATATTTAATGGGAGAATGACAAGTCACGTGGTCTGTCTGGCTGGGGCGTTTATTCTCTGTTCTTGGTTACAACGTGCCTAACACATTTCGTGTTTACACAAGCCTAAACACTTTCTGACTTTGGTAAGAAGTAACATAATCAATAAAGGCAGCATATAAACATACATACATATATAACACATGGGACTATGCTTCAGTGGTCAATCCTAACTCTTCTGTAGGCAGTTTATTCTTAAGACTAGTGAAGCTTTTCTTGTTGAATAATTTAGCAGCTACTAATTGTTTAGTGAAAGAATATCTCTCCACTATATCAACACATATGCAGTCACTTGTTTCTAGGGAAAACAAGGAGGCTGTAGTGGACGTCTCCCCTACAAACTGCGTATCACATTCCAATGTGCCGCCTTCCCTAGCAACCAACCAGATGTTACCGTATCTTAGCAACGGAACCAGTCACCGGCGACTTTCTGGGTTTTCCCAACATGACTCATAGCGGCTGCTGCTGGGTGTATAAGCTCTGTCTCTCCATTGAGATTCATTCTGACCATTCTTCTTGAACAAGCAACACCTCCTCCTCCGCCGCTGCCTGGCTGCCCTTCGCTTCTCCTCGCCTGCCTGGCGGTCCTCGCTCCCGCCAGCGAGCATGGCGACCCACCAGCTGTCCTTCTCTGAGCTTCCTCACCAGCCAACTCTCATTCTGGCCCATCTTCCTGAACATGCAACACCTCCTCCAGCAAGCTCCTAGCTATCCAGCATTCATTCAACCAGGAGGCCAGCAACAGGCAACATCTTCTCTAACGAAGCTCCTGCACATCTACCTCCTTCAACACGCTACTCACCGAACGTCTCTATTGAGCAGCCCCTCACCACACGGCACCTCCAGCACCAGACTGTCTATCATATAACTTATATATTATACAAGAAAACCACATTAGAGTTTCCTTCCATCCTGAGTGCTAGACAACATTATATCTCGACACCCCTGCAATGGTGACTCCCGGAGATTAGCACTCACACAGGATGGAGGAGACACTGATCACGCTCCCAGTCTTCAAGCAGACACCGGCTCCTCTTCCTGCCCCAAGCACCACATCCTATGACCCCAGCACACACCCGTCCTGCCTCAGACGCTGACCCAGGCCCACACACCCCAGCAGGCGCATCTGACGACTCAGTACCTGCCGTGAGGGAAGCACACAACATCCATCGCCTCCACACCCCCTCTTTTCTCCCTCAGGTACTCCCTGCTAATGTCCTGCACCCTGCTGCTGTCGTGGACCCAGCTGCTGTCACGAGCCCTAATCCGCTTCTGCTGACGCAGCCCCTGCTCCTGACCCAGGTCCACACACACCCTAGCAGGCGCATCTGACGACCCTGTACCTGTCGTGAGGGAAGCACAACATTCATCGCCTCCACACACCCTTTTTCTCCCTTCTCCCACAGATAGTGTGTATCTAGACAGTTGTATTTCAGCGATCGGCTCATCACGCCATCGCCGTTGTCTCACACGAGGCATGCACCTCCCGGTCTGCCTCACATGTGCTAAGCAACTCTACAAACAACAAGTCTCCTACACCGCCTGGAGGGAAGGGGAAGTATTGTAGTGGACGTCTCCCCTACAAACTGCTTATCGCATTCCAATGTGCCGCCTTCCCTAGCAACCAACCAGATGTTACCGTATCTTAGCAACGGAACCAGTCACCGGCGACTTTCTGGGTTTTCCCAACATGACTCATAGAGGCTGCTGCTGGGTATATAAGCTCTGTCTCTCCATTGAGATTCATTCTGACCATTCTTCTTGAACAAGCAACACCTCCTCCTCCGCCGCTGCCTGGCTGCCCTTCTCTTCTCCTCGCCTGCCTGGCGGTCCTCGCTCCCGCCAGCGAGCATGGCGACCCACCAGCTGTCCTTCTCTGAGCTTCCTCACCAGCCAACTCTCATTCTGGCCCATCTTCCTGAACACGCAACACCTCCTCCAGCAAGCTCTTAGCTATCCAGCATTCATTCAACCGGGAGGCCAGCAACAGGCAACATCTTCTCTAACGAAGCTCCTGCACATCTACCTCCTTCAACACGCTACTCACCGAACGTTTCTATTGAGCAGCCCCTCACCTCACGGCACCTCCAGCACCAGACTGTCTATCATATAACTTATATATTATACAAGAAAACCACATTAGAGTTTCCTTCCATCCTGAGTGCTAGACAACATTAATATCTCGATACCCCTACAAGGCCATGTTTAATTAATTCAAATTCTTCTACACAATAAAGTTTCTGGAAAAAACAGTGAATACAAAATGTAGCCTCTATGAGTATGAATCATACGCATCAGGTGTGGTGCTTACGCGCCCTCTGCTATAGCAAGAGTATTTGAATGTGATAAATTGTAGATGATGTGATATCATACAGTATGATATCACATCATCTACAATTTATCACATTCAAATACTCTTGATATAGCAGACGGCGCGTAAGCACCACGCGGGATGATGCGTAAACACTACCTCCCACACTGATAACCAAATCGGCACTGTGTGATCCACAGTGCTCCCCCCCCCCCCCCCCGCTTGCCTTCAGGACATGAGCGCATGCGTGAGACAAAGCAAACGCCCGTTATTGGAACTGTCGAGTAAGACAGTTCCACATACAGGGATTTTTTTTGTTTTCTCGGAATTAGAGGATGGCCATTGATATTATGTTTAAGGATTATTGATAATAGTTTTAAATGTCTTGTACAAGTATAAATAAATAAACATATATGATATATTATATTATATAATACATATATATATCGGGTGAAATAGGGGGTGCTGCAGTTCCACAGTGCCTACCGACGAGCCGCCACTGGTGTAATGGGTGTTAATTTATGTTTGTTAGATGGTGGTGTTATTTGTTCACATATATGTGTAAAGTGGATCTTGTTCTTCTATGTAGCATGGAGGCTCTTGGGCCACCAGGTGTGTGTTACCCGTGCATGAGTTTATATATACGGCTAACTGGCAACTCAGGCCTGTACGGTACAGCTGCCAGAAAGGCTAATCATGCAATGACAGAAATTACATTCAACTCAGTCGCTGTACATTTAACTATGAAAATCAATGCCATGGGTCAGGTGAATTTCTGACTTCAATTTTTATACTGTAATCTAATCAGAGATTGAGCTTGCCAGGAAAAAGTGAAATACACACGTGCAATTTCTAGACAAGGACCCTCTATAGCAGGGGTGGCCAACCTGTCGATCACAATCGACTGGTCGATTACATGGTAAAGTTAAACTTAATGATCCTGTAGTGGACGTCTCCTCTACAACTGCGTAGCCGCATGCCACCTGCTACTGTGAGGGGGCGCATTCTCGAGCTGTCACAAATGTGAGGGGGCGTATTCTTGGTCTGCCACCAATGTGAGGGCGCCTGACTCCCTCTCTGTTTCTACACCACCCTCATCTTATTTACTTCTCTAGTTCTTACTCTACTCAGTTCCGTCACCTATTCTTGGGTAGCATGGACGAGGGTCTAGGCACGTGAGTATGGTAATTTTGGTATCAGGTCACTTGGAGGGAAATAAAGGTAAAATACTGTGGGAGAAATGAATATACCTTAATTACTCAAAGAACAAGTTTATTAATATAAAATCCAAGGGGAAAATAGATGTTATTAACATATAACTACCAGGCTCAGCTCCTGGGCCTATTGCAAACTCTCTATGTCTTATGTACTGGTTTCCTTGTTTTCCTATTTACTCAACAGCAATTATTCGGACATTACACTCTTACCGTGCACCCAATACCGGATGTCACCTTACATTATATCGTAGGACCAGCTCCTTGTCTTTCCTCCCAAGACACTAATACTGATACAAACCCCGACATGGGTCCCCCACAACATGGGTAAGTATTAACAACACCTACAACCACACTGTGGACCATAATTCCAAGGCCTGTCACAGGGTATAGCACTGGCGCCTCTAACAACTGCTGTTGTGGTCGGTTACACTCCGACCCGAGATGGGTAGCCAGACACATGGAGGGTCTGGGGTCTGGCCCAACGAAGCCTTGGGGCACATTAATCCGGCCGCATCGGTGCCATCTTCTCACATATGATCCCGGCTGGACAACTAATACATCCGAGGCCGTTGTTGGATGGTAGAGCGATTCAATAATCACCATGGGATCGGGAGACAAACGGGAGTCAGCGTCAGGGGACCTGTATGGGTGAAGGGACGGGCACTCACTAACGGTGACAACAACATTACGTTTCAGGGGACGTTAAAGACGTAAATATGACTTCACTCAGAGCATATCAACTATGTTACTGTAACACTTGCACAATCAACTATTAATTGGGTCAAATCACTTAAAGAAGGGCAAATTACAACACAGAGTGGGTGGCCTACCTGTATGGGTGAAGGGACGGGCACTCACTAACGGTAGAAATGCTCGCGGGGCCCTCACTCAAAACAGACCAGGGAGTCCACCTACTCCTATTCCGATGAATTAATTTACTGTACACTCTGACCTTGAAATTGAGACTATGAACTCATTTTCATTCTCTACTATTATCTTCACTAACAATGCTCTGACTCAGCTATCGAAAGCCAAATTAAATTGATTACAAAGGTTTGGATGGCAACAGGTCCCAACATACAGCGTTTACTCCCATAGACCAAGACGTGGGAAATAGAGAACGGGGGACGTTTCCACTGGGGGGACTCAGAAGGTTTTGTGGACGTTTGAGCGTATATGAATCCTTAAGGTTTTCAGGTTAGCCGTCATGACCATTACAAAGCTTCCCCCTTCCCCAAGATTCATATTAGGCGGTAACGTTCGCAAAACATGTGCGGTAATTACACAGATTCTTTAAACAACTGTTACCTTTCGAAACGGTTTCACACTACATACACTCGTAAAACACATCAGGACTCTTACAGGTATCTGGTACAAAAGCATACAAAATACAAACAAACAATGGTTACATACATGGGATAAACAGTAGCAAAAAAAAATTAATCCATTATCATTGACAACATGGCATAGGGAAACAAAATACAAGAATTAAACATACATAGGAAAATAATGCAACAATAAAGAAAAACATAAAAAATGGGGTTACATACATAACATTAAAAATTTGTTACCCAATACAAACTCTGAAGACACCGTTTCTCATATCATAGTTCAAAGAGGAGACTGATCAAATGCTTACTCAACACCACTGAGATTTAACTTAGACTTCTCAAGCTAGGACGTAGATGAACAGACCCCATCAAGTCAAAGGAATGACATGTTGCTCTTAATCTAAAGAGTTGTGTCGCACTCGCGAGAGGCAGCACCATTCAAGGGACTCCGAACGAGCGGGTATTCCCAAGAATTCAAAAATGCTAACGAAACGGTCCTCATGAGAACACCGCCAAACCAAAAACTGTCTGTACTTATGGCATTAGCCATGTAGTAGAATCAGCGCCATTGTCGAGGCCTGACTCCACCTGAAAGTCACGAACATTACTCCTATACACATCCACAATAAGCCTAGCTAGGGCTTTACCAGCAAAACTTGAGAACTCTCAACTGGTATCTTTACTCAACTAGTAACAGATACCCATCAGATGATTGCATAACAGCCAATCCATCTTCCAATCTCTGTCTACTGCACTTGACACTCCCCATCAAAAAAAAATCAAAGAAAAAAAAATCACAAACACCTACACACTCCCAAACATTCCCAACTCACCTGGCAAACAACGTACTCACTTACCAGTTGTACTTCTCAATTGCAGCACATGTATGCAAAACCTCACTCTTCACCATGCATGTCAACAATCAATTCCTTCCAGTCAAAGTCTACAGCCCTTTAAAGAAATCTCGGTAACACTGATGCTCGTCTCTCACATAACTAGCAAGAGAGGCATTCCACACTCTTCTTTTCTACACTTCCTTGTCCATCAGGCCATGCACCTGATGAAACAACTGGTGGTGAAACCTGGGTGTCATTCCCGAGAATGAACATGTCTCCACCCCCATACTTCTCAACTCTACACATCAACTTACTGGACACAGGTTCTGAGCTGACTGCCCTGAATTGTTCTCTTGTGACGGCCATCATGCCTGGAGGTCACAACTACTCACTGTACTACACAACACGGGCACAGTGCACACTTTCAAAAACAAATGGATTACTGCCTAACTGTCCTTCTAATACATGAGAACACTTGAAATACTGGCTCAAAATTATTGCACAAATTTCTACTCAACTTATTACTCATGACCCGTAGTAATAATACTGAAATGTGAACTTGTACTTTGCTGTCACTTTTCAAGACAAACTTACTGTGCACACTCAAAGGCAATGGTACTTGTTATTGTCAATCTCTGTAGGGTGCAACATTGTATTAACTCTTCCAGAATTACACCGTACTATAACAAATCAAACTTAAAAAAAAGAATCAGACATTTCCATTACCGAGTGTCACTTTCACAAAATAAAGTGGTAATACTGTAATATTTTACGAGACTGTCCCCTCAGTACTCAACAAATATTCACTATCTTTTCAATTGCAATGATTTCAACACTTATCACTTCACAATGTACTCTGTTGTACTCACAAACGGGGGGTCCTTACATGTACTTTCACCAATCAATTTTCAAAGATTGCGTTCTTTTACAGATGTCCATATCACCATAGAGTCCTCAACTCATCAAAGCAATTGCTGAAATTATACATGTATTAGATCTCAAATAAACATAAAACACACTTAATGACCTTGCCTGTAAGTCTACACTGCTAGAAACTAATGCTCTATGCACTAAAAATCATACTAATAGAAACAATACAAAAAATACAAAATACTCGGGTATCTAACACAACACAGGTTATACAAATAAATTCACTTGTCAAAACTGACCTCAACTTATAACTAAAACACTTCCAATTAAAATTAAAACAACTACACCCATATTATGTCCATTACAAATAACACTAATACATAACCTTAATATAATTATGGCCTTCCGGTACACTCAGAAATCGACACTGTCCACAACACTCGTAACACGGCACATGATCAATGTCCCTCATTGTCTGTAAATAACAAAGCATTAACTCGAGTGATCACACAATTGCTATGGTACCAGTGCAGAAAGGCACCCCAAAAAAATTTACCTTGGCATACAACCAACACTTTTCTGAGATTTCACAAAAGACTGCAAAAAAAAAATTAGGTAGCTAACCTCTGTTTTCAGACATTTTCAGACACTTTTTAATACATTTTGCTGTACACTTTACTTGAAAACAGATTTCTAATTTTCTCGAGGCCCATGTTCTAACGGTCTAACCTAACTCCAAGTAAAGTATTTGCCGTGAACTGCTTTCAACATCTCCGTAACCTCAAAAAAATTTTGCACAGAAATGCACTATACTGTACACTGGGAAAAATTTCCATTACACGATTATTATCACTCTGAAATATTCATTAGTTACAGTGACATGGTTAGGTAGACGCACGGAGAAATGGTTATTACAGCTCACATTTAAACACAGAAATCACCCACAGCATCACATTTATTCCTCCTGACCTTGATATCATATAAATTACATCCCAGCTGCACACCAATGTGAGGGGGCGCATTCTCGAGCTGTCACCAATGTGAGGGGGCGTATTCTTGGTCTGCCACCAATGTGAGGGCGCCTGACTCCCTCTCTGTTTCTACACCACCCTCATCTTATTTACTTCTCTAGTTCTTACTCTACTCAGTTCCGTCACCTATTCTTGGGTAGCATGGACGAGGGTCTAGGCACGTGAGTATGGTAATTTTGGTATCAGGTCACTTGGAGGGAAATAAAGGTAAAATACTGTGGGAGAAATGAATATACCTTAATTACTCAAAGAACAAGTTTATTAATATAAAATCCAAGGGGAAAATAGATGTTATTAACATATAACTACCAGGCTCAGCTCCTGGGCCTATTGCAAACTCTCTATGTCTTATGTACTGGTTTCCTTGTTTTCCTATTTACTCAACAGCAATTATTCGGACATTACACTCTTACCGTGCACCCAATACCGGATGTCACCTTACATTATATCGTAGGACCAGCTCCTTGTCTTTCCTCCCAAGACACTAATACTGATACAAACCCCGACATGGGTCCCCCACAACATGGGTAAGTATTAACAACACCTACAACCATACTGTGGACCATAATTCCAAGGCCTGTCACAGGGTATAGCACTGGCGCCTCTAACAACTGCTGTTGTGGTCGGTTACACTCCGACCCGAGATGGGTAGCCAGACACATGGAGGGTCTGGGGTCTGGCCCAACGAAGCCTTGGGGCACATTAATCCGGCCGCATCGGTGCCATCTTCTCACATATGATCCCGGCTGGACAACTAATACATCCGAGGCCGTTGTTGGATGGTAGAGCGATTCAATAATCACCATGGGATCGGGAGACAAACGGGAGTCAGCGTCAGGGGACCTGTATGGGTGAAGGGACGGGCACTCACTAACGGTGACAACAACATTACGTTTCAGGGGACGTTAAAGACGTAAATATGACTTCACTCAGAGCATATCAACTATGTTACTGTAACACTTGCACAATCAACTATTAATTGGGTCAAATCACTTAAAGAAGGGCAAATTACAACACAGAGTGGGTGGCCTACCTGTATGGGTGAAGGGACGGGCACTCACTAACGGTAGAAATGCTCGCGGGGGCCCTCACTCAAAACAGACCAGGGAGTCCACCTACTCCTATTCCGATGAATTAATTTACTGTACACTCTGACCTTGAAATTGAGACTATGAACTCATTTTCATTCTCTATTATCATCTTCACTAACAATGCTCTGACTCAGCTATCGAAAGCCAAATTAAATTGATTACAAAGGTTTGGATGGCAACAGGTCCCAACATACAGCGTTTACTCCCATAGACCAAGACGTGGGAAATAGAGAACGGGGGACGTTTCCACTGGGGGGACTCAGAAGGTTTTGTGGACGTTTGAGCGTAATATGAATCCTTAAGGTTTTCAGGTTAGCCGTCATGACCATTACACTACGTCTTCCCTAGCAGCCAAACGAGCGGCCCAGGGGGGGAGGGGCGTCACCAGATGCCACAGTATCCTAGCAACAGAGCCAAAAGACCGGCTACTTCCCGGGTTTTCCCACCATGACTCACGGCTGACTCACGGCTGCTGTGTATATAAGCTCTGTCTCTCCATTGAGATTCATTCTGCTCTCGGTTCCTGAACACGCAACACCTCCTCCAAGCAAGCTCCTCGCTGTCCCGTTCTCATTGAACCAGGAGGCCAGCAACAGGCAACATCTTCTCTAACGAAGCTCCTGCACATCTACCTCCTTCAACACGCTACCCACCGAACGTCTCTACGGAGCAGCCCCTCACCACACGGCACCTCCAGCAACAGACTGTCTACCATATAACTTATATTATACAAGAAAACCACCTTAGAGTTTCCATCCATCCTGAGTGCTAGACAACATTATATCACGAAACCCTACAATCCATCCTTCTTAAGCTGCCAAACAAAAATCCTCTTCAAATTTTACTCATAATCATTTGGATATTATATTTGTTTAGATATTTTTCTGGGAATAGATTATCATTATGGACACATCAGAGTGATACATACAAAAAAAAATTTCGACTGTGCCATGCAGTGTGTGGCGGAACCTGATAGGAAGTGTTCGCGTTCATACGGGCCGGTGCTGGCTGGTTCCTGGTGAGGAAACTGATCAGCGAGTTGTCATCAGTTGTAGGCTAAAACTATTCAGGTATTTGCTTTTATAAGTTTACAAATACACGTTAAACCTTGTATTAATGAATTTGGTAATGAAAAAGTCGACTCGATATTGAGGAGTCTTGTCAAAAGTAAAGAGAGAGAGAATCATATTTGGCAACCTTGCCCAGCGAGCCTACACACTTGTCACCAACAATGCAGTGATTTTCAGTCATCTGCAATACTTGGAAGTGTGAGGTGCTGCCTCTTGTTATGGAAAAGTCTTGGGTGATTACAAGAATTACTGACTTTTTAGCTTAGAGACAGTTCTCGCCACAACCCTAGAGTAGACAGAAGAGTCTGTAGGGGTATCGAGATATTAATGTTGTCTAGCACTCAGGATGGAAGGAAACTCTAATGTGGTTTTCTTGTATAATATATAAGTTATATGATAGACAGTGTGGTGCTGGACTTGCCGTGTGGTGGGGAGCTGCTCAGTAGAAGACGTTCGGTGAGTAGCGTGTTGAAGGAGGTAGATGTGCAGGAGCTTCGTTAGAGAAGATGTTGCCTGTTGCTGGCCTCCTGGTTGAAATAAATGTTAACAGCGTGGAGCTTGCTGGAGGAGGTGTTGCTTGTTCAGGAAAATGGGCAGAATGAATCTCAATGGAGAGACAGAGCTTATATACCCAGCAGCAGCCGCCAGTCCTCTATGAATCATGTTGGGAAAACCCAGAAAGTTGCCGGTGACTAGTTTCGTTGCAAAGCAACGGTAACATCTGGGGACAGCTCTCGCTTGGTTGCTAGGCAACGGCACGTTGGAATGTGGTGGCAGGTGGTGGCTGTGGCTACGCAGTTGTAAGCAGTTGTAGGGGAGACGTCCACTACAATACTCCCCCTCCCCTCCCGGCGCAGCGGGAGGCTGGATGTTGTCCGGGTTGTGTCCCACACATAACACATACCGGGCAGGTGTATGTACGACTCGACCGCTACGTGTAACAACTCCGTCTAGTGACACAAAACCTGTGGGAGAATTAGGAGGAGAAAGAGGGTTTGGGATTAGAGGAGGTTGTACAAGCAATGGTTGTTGTGCTCCTGCTGCTGCAGGGGCTGCGTCAGGAGAGGGTCCATGGCAGGAGCAGGTTCTATGATAGAAGGGAGGCCTATTACAGGTTCAGGTTCTATGACAGGAGGAGGGTCTATGACAGGAGCAGGTTCTATGATAGGAGGGAGGTTTATTACAGGTTCAGGTTCTATGAAAGGAGCAGGTTGTACATGAGGGTGAAAAGAGGGTGCCCAGAAATGTCGTGGGCGTGGTGTTGCTGCCGGTGGTAACTGCGGGTGGACTGGTGCAGGCGTAGTTTGTTGATGGTGCTGCTGGGCTGGGGGCCCGACGGGTAAGGCGGCCGGTTTGACTCGATCTATGCTGACGGTGTCATGTCTGCCATTCCGGATAATTGTCAGGAACTTTGCAGAACGGGTAACCACCTGGAAGGGTCCATCGTAGGGGCGTTGTAATGGGTTGTGGTGAGCATCATGCCTGACGAAAACATACTCGGCTGTGAGTAGTGCAGGAGGGATGTGTTCAGGGCGCCGAGTAGGCTGGCGTGGAGCAGTAGCTCTGAATGCAGAAACTGCTTGTCGTAGCTTTTGGAGTAAGTCGTGACGAACGGCTGGAGTGGTTTGGTTGGGATGAGGAGGGAGTGAGAAATCCCCGGGTAGCCGAAGGGGCTCGCCTAGTGTCAGATCTGCTGGGCTACAGTCCATATCCTCCTTGTGTGACGCACGGATGCCGAGGAGCACTAAGGGAAGCGCATCAGTCCAGCTGTAAGGGTCGTGCTGTGCCTTGAGTGCGTCTTTTAGCTGCCGGTGAAAACGTTCTACCATGCCCTTGGCTTGAGGGTGGTATGCTGTAGTGCGTTGTCTAGACGTGCCGAGGAACTGTAGGAGGTGCTGCCAGAGTTGTGACTCAAACTGTACTCCTCGGTCAGTGATTACGGTTGCGGGGGGGGGGGGGGGCCAAAACGGGAAACCCAACCGGACATGAAGGCGCGGACAGTAGTCTCTGCTGTAGCGTTGGGCATGGGAATTGCTTCTGTCCACCTGGTGAAACGGTCGATGCAGGTGAAGATGTAGGTGCTACCGTAGGATGATGGTAGAGGTCCCACGATGTCGAGGTGTACTACTTGAAAACGGCCTTTGGGAATAGGAAAGGCTTGTGACGATGTATTTTGGAGGACTGGCAGGCCAGGCACTGGGCAGCCCATTTCTTAGTATCAGACTTGATGCCGGGCCAGACGACACGTTGCGTGAGGAGGCGCTGGGAGGCCCGCACACCCGGGTGGCTGCGACCATGGATGCGGTCGAAAACAGAGCGGCGGTGGACGTGAGGCACGAACGGTCTAGGCTGTCCACAGGATACGTCGCACCACAATTTTATCTTTGTGCCAGGAACAGGGAGTTCTTGGAGTATGAGGCCTGAGGGGGATATCTTGTATGCTGCCAGGTCTTCGTCTTTCTCTTGAGCCGCGGCTAGCTGCCCATAATCAATGGGTGGAGATGAGGGAAGAATGGTGCATATACAACGAGGGAGGGCGTCGGCGATCTCGTTGTGGCTGCCTTTAATGTGTTGGACGTCGCTGGAGAACTCCGAGATGTAAGCCAAGTGGCGCAGGACACGAGGTGTATGTGACTGGGAAGCTGAAGCGAAGGCGTGGACGAGGGGCTTGTGATCAGTGAAGATGGTGAACTGACGGGCCTCGTGGAAGTGTTGGAAATGTCTGACAGCCAAGTATATGGCCAGGAGTTCTCGATCAAAAGCGCTGTACTTGAGGTGTGGTGGTTGAAGCCGTTGTGAGAAGAAAGCAACGGGCATGAAAATTCCGTTGATCTCCTGCTGTAAGACGGCGCCCACTGCAGTAGAAGAAGCGTCTGTTGTGAGAGTGGTCCGGGCGTTAGGTGCGGGGTGGGCCAGGAGGGTGAGGCGTGTGATGTGCTGTTTGATAGTGGTGAATGCCGTAGTAGCCTCTTGAGTCCACATGAGAGACTTGTGAGACTTCTTTGGGCGTCCCTTGAGAAGGTCGTGTAGGGGGGCTAGGACGGTGGCAGCTTTGTCAATGAAGCGGTGGTAGTAGTTGACTAAACCCAGTGTTACGAACCCCTCCACCGATTGTCATGATATACCTACCCAGCACCACGAGCAACGCCATCTAGGGACAAGACACGAGTATGACTCGTCTTAGTTACCACTCCTGGGTTTCCCTTCTCCATATCCTGGTTGTTGTGTCACTTTCTCCTAGTCTTCTTTGTCAGCTCGAATTCGAGGAGAGAGCACTTGGCTCTGGGAAGTGACCACAGGATCACCTATCCTGGAAACCTACGGCACAGTGACTACCTACCGTCTTCTACAATACTCAGCCTTGCTCGTCAGCCATCTCAGCTTCGCACTTAAGTATTTGTAATCTTGTATTGCCTTCCCCACGTCCACTTGTTTCAAATTATCGTATGTTGTATTAATATGTATATACTGTTAATGTTTAGGTTAAGTATGGTTAAGGGTCAATTATAGATAGCTGAATGTTTTGTTAAGGAATTTATGGTACTTTATTATACACAACAAAAACTCGCATCCTTTGTCTACCCTTTTATAGTCCGATTGTCTTTGTTTTTCTTTTTTGTTGTTACCTGTTGGGATCTGGGTAGACGTAACTATATTCTAAATCCCCAACTCGTAACAAATGGCGACCGTGACAGGACCCGACCTTAAGTACCATATTCCTTCCCCCCTTGTTACTCAGTGTTAATTATTCCTCCCAGTCACTTCTGTTCACTATTGCTTTACGGTGGTTTAAAGTTTCCTTCATATGTGTGTGCATATATTGGTATTATCGTACAGTAAGAGTGACAGACGTAGGATATTAGGTTCCGAGTGTCATAAGGCTTAACTGTTATTACACGTGGCAGTCATGTGGTAAGTCTTATCGAGTGTAGGGAAGAATCCGGATCTGTTTAATGCCGTACCCTCACTCCAGAGTAGGCTGTTCCATAGTCACTAGTTTAGGGTGAAGTGATATCTTGGGACGCCCCACTCTACCAGGACCCCATAATTATAAAGCCTCAATTATTGTTCTTCTCATTATCTCATTCAGGGTCAATCATACCAAACTCCAGGGTTGTTAATCCGGATCTTTATATAAAATGCCGTAATACGCCCTTCCTCTTTCAAGTATCTCAGGGTTGTTAATCCGGATCTTTATATTAATGCCGTAATACGCCCTTCCTCTTTCAAGTATCTCAGGGTTGTTAATCCGGATCTTTATATTAGTGCCGTAATACACCCTTCCTCTTTCAAGTATCTCAGGGTTGTTAATCCGGATCTTTATATTAATGCCGTAATACGCCCTTCCTCTTTCAAGTATCTCAGGGTTGTCAATCCGGATCTTTATATAAATGCCGTAATAAGCCCTTCCTCTTTCAAGTCTCTTATCCTTATCTAAGGATCTTATCAGAAGAACAATATTCATAAGTGTAATTTCCCTAGGTATAACTTGGGTAGTTTCCGGGACTTTCTGGTTATCTACTGCCGTGATATTTTCTAGGGTAATCCACTTATCTTATCTTTTTGACCATTAATTAATTTATCTAGGTTTTCTTAATGGCCACTGCAGGATTTGTTAAACTTGGTAGTCCTGGAGGAGTGGAAGAGCAAGATACCATTTCACATCATGCAGCATGTGGAGGAGCGTGGAGAGGTTAATTTGGGACGCACCAGGTGATCACCTCCTTCGCTCCCGTGCTACGGAGGTCTTTGGAGGGGGGGGTGTGTTACGAACCCCTCCACCGATTGTCATGATCTACCTACCCAGCACCACAAGCAACGCCATCTAGGGACAAGACGCGAGTATGACTCGTCTTAGTTACCACTCCTGGGTTTCCCTTCTCCATATCCTGGTTGTTGCGTCACTTCCTCCTTGTCTTCTTTGTCAGCTCGAATTCGAGGAGAGAGCACTTGGCTCTGGGAAGTGACCACAGGATCACCTATCCTGGAAACCTACGGCACAGTGACTACCTACCGTCTTCTACAATACTAAGCCTTACTCGTCAGCCATCTCAGCTTCGCACTTAAGTATTTGTAATCTTGTATTGCCTCCCCCACGTCCACTTGCTTCAAATTATCGTATGTTGTATTAATATGTATATACTGTTAATGTTTAGGTTAAGTATGGTTAAGGGTCAATTATAGATAGCTGAATGTTTTGTTAAGGAGTTTATGGTACTTTATTATACACAACAAAAACTCTCATCCTTTGTCTACCCTTTTATAGTCCGATTGTCTTTGTTTTTTTTTTTTTGTTACCTGTTGGGATCTGGGTAGACGTAACTATATTCTAAATCCCCAACTCGTAACACCCAGGAACTCTCGGAGTTTCTTCGCCGTTTCAGGTTTGGGGAACTCCCTAATCGTGGTTATCTTCTGTGGTAGGGGTTGTATGCCATTGGGCGAGACTCTGTGACCGAGGAAATCGATGGCCGAGGTTCCAAAGACACACTTAGCAGGATGAACTTTCATGTTGTTGTTCTGCAGGCGTTGGAGAAGGAGTTGTAGGTGGTGGCGGTGCTCGGCAGGCGTCGAAGATGCGACGAGGATGTCGTCAATGTAGACGGTGACAAAATCGAGGTCGCGAAGCATATGGTCCATGAACCTCTGGAAAGTCTGTGCTGCATTGCGTAAGCCAAAACTCATGAAAGTGTACTCGAAGAGTCCGAACGGAGTGGTGATGGCTGTCTTCTGGGTATCTGCCGGTGCTACTGGGATCTGGTGGAAGGCACGCTCCAAGTCGATCTTCGAGAAGATAGTCTTGCCATGAAGTTTGTGGTGAAAGTCCTGGACATGCGGAATAGGGTACCTGTCAGGTTTGGTGACGAGATTCAGGGCTCTGTAGTCGCCACACACCCTCCACTCGCCGGGTGTTCGCTTAGGAACCATGTGAAGAGGCGATGCCCAGGGACTCCTTGAAGGGCGAATGATGCCGTCTTGCAGTAGTTTGTTGAATTCTACTTTGGCTGTGTACAGGAGCTCAGGGCGCAGGCGGCGAGGGCGTGAAAAGACTGGTGGTCCTTTGGTTTCGATGTGGTGGAAAATTCCCGACGTAGGTGGTGGGGGTAGGGAGACTCGGGGTGAGAAAAGCTCCTTGAATTCGTCGAGCAGGGAGGAGAACTCGTTGGAAGGCGCAAGACAGGTGATAGCGTCCGTGTGTCTGGCACGAGAACCCTGGATCTTGCGTGCTGTAGGCTCATGAATGAGGCATAGATGACTTGGTTTGACGCCGAGCTTGTGGAAGGTGAGGAAGTCGAAACCAAGGATGGGTTGAGACGCGTCTGCTATCACGAATAACCAACGCAGAGTCTTGGGCAGACCGAGGTCTAAGGCGAGGGTGCGTACGCCGTAGGAGGCGATGGAGGTACCGTTGGCAGCGAACAGGTTGCTTTGACTTGTCTCGTAGTGAGGGAGGGATGAGGCTGACCGATGAACCGGTGTCGATGAGGAACTTCTTGCCGGAGGTGCGGTCGGTGACGCGCAGTAATGAGACGCCTGGAGGGACGGAGGCTGAGGCGTCTACCAGCCTCCGGTGTTGCCGTTTCCCGAATAGGTGCAATAGGGCTCACAGTTTCGAGCATTGCGGCCGAAAGTCTGGTGATACCAGCAGAGGGTAAATTTGTTGTGCTGGGGGTTGGCTGCTGTGTGTCGGAACTTGTAGGGCGCAGTGTGTGAGTCAGGAACCGGCGCAGCAGCGGGTATGGAGGAGCAGAACTGCTCAATGGTGTCCATCCTGCGGTTCAAAATTTGCAACAGGTCCTTGATGTCTTGTGAGGTATTGCTCGGCTGAGGGGTGTTGACCCGGCTTACAAGTTCAATGGTAGGTACTGGTGTGACCGTGGCGGCAAGGGGTGCAGCAGCGCACTCGTTAAAAATTCTATCTGCCGCGGTTGCATATAGTTCCGGTGTCGTAGAGTAATCTACTGCGGACAGGATGTTGCGTACTTCTGTGGGTAGCTTTTGTGCGTGAAGCTGGCGCAGGATAGAGTCGGAGAGTCTGTCTGTGTGACGGGAGTTCAGCCGACACATCTCCTCCCAGAGACGTCCCGGGGTTGAGTTCCCGAGGGAGGTAGAGGATAGATCTTGCAGGAGGTTGGGGCTGGTCTGTTGATAACACGTCTTCAAGGCAGCCCGCAGGGTAGCGAATTTGTTGTGATCTGGAGGGTTGGAAATGGTTTGTGAGACCCGCGTGGCCACTTCCGCGGGCAAGGCACAGAGCAGGGCGCAATACTTTTGCCCGTCGGTCGCTCGTGAGCCGGCGAGTGCTGCTTCCACATGGTCAAGCCAGTCCTCGACGTTGTGATTGAAAGTCGGCAGAGAGATCCGTCCGTCCTCCATCCTGTGTGAGTGCTTATCTCCGGGAGTCACCATTGTAGGGGTATCGAGATATTAATGTTGTCTAGCACTCAGGATGGAAGGAAACTTTAATGTGGTTTTCTTGTATAATATATAAGTTATATGATAGACAGTCTGGTGCTGGAGATGCCGTGTGGTGGGGAGCTGCTCAGTAGAAGACGTTCGGTGAGTAGCGTGTTGAAGGAGGTAGATGTGCAGGAGCTTCGTTAGAGAAGATGTTGCCTGTTGCTGGCCTCCTGGTTGAAATAAATGTTAACAGCGTGGAGCTTGCTGGAGGAGGTGTTGCTTGTTCAGGAAGATGGGCAGAATGAATCTCAATGGAGAGACAGAGCTTATATACCCAGCAGCAGCCGCCAGTCCTCTATGAATCATGTTGGGAAAACCCAGAAAGTTGCCGGTGACTAGTTTCGTTGCTAAGCAACGGTAACATCTGGGGACAGCTCTCGCTTGGTTGCTAGGCAACGGCACGTTGGAATGTGGTGGCAGGTGGTGGCTGTGGCTACGCAGTTGTAAGCAGTTGTAGGGGAGACGTCCACTACAAGTCCACACTAGCCGATGACAATTGCTTATAAAATAAAAAGGTAAGAACGTTACGCTGTTACGTTAGTAATTCTCATATTCATGTAGGAAAAGTCATGGAAAAAGTAATTCTCGTATTGACGTACGACTTAATCTTTTCCAAATACAGTATAGGTAATTGGCCATCAACTGAACCAAAAATGACTTCCGGACCAAGTACGAAAAATACCCAAATTTACCATTTTCACAATGAATGGGAAGAAGACTATTTTTTTACCATGAATAATTTGAAGTGTCTGTACTTGATCTGCCATGCGTCTCCAGCTCTAGCTAAGAAAGAAAATCCTGAAAGGCATTTCAAAAGTTTTCACAAGAAGTATGATAATGATTTCCCACCCAAAAGTGAGCTATGAAAGAGGAAAGTTCATGAACTGAAATCACAGCTTACTACACAACAAACTCGTTTTACAGAAGCGAGCTCAAAATCAAGGGTAGCAACCATTGCATCATTCACGATGAGTCGAGTACTTACAAAGCATAAAAAACATTTTAAGATGGAGAAATATTCAAAGAGGCCTTCTTAGAAGCAGCATATTCGTTGTTTGAAAATTTCAAAAATAAGTCTGAAATACTGTTTTCTATTAAGAATGTTCAGTTATCAAGAAACACTGTTATGAGGCGCTGTGAATTCATGGCTGAGGATTTGGATGAACAACTGAATAAAGATATACGTGAGTGTGTGTTCTTTTCATTACAATTTAGTGGGTCTACTGATGTGGTCGATACATCACAATTATGTATTTTCATGAGAATGGTGTTTAAAGACATGAGTACCAAAGAGGAACTGCCGAAAATTCTTCCATCAAAATGAAAAACTCGGGCTTGTAGACTTATTTCAGACTTTCAGTGATTTTGTTAATAGTACACAGTTGCCAGTAAGTAAGCTCGTATCTAAAAATACTGATGGGGCACCTGCATTGGCTGGCCGAATCAGCGAGTTCACTGCCCTGTGCAGGAGTGATGATAGGTTTCCTAACTTCTTTTTTGGCCTCAAAAGATTGGCCTTTTGATCACAACGAAGTGTGGCTGCTAGATTTAGTTTTTTTAGTTGATATGACTGCTATGCTGAATTAACTAAACTTAGATCTGCAAGGGAAAGATAAAATTATAGCTGACATGATTAGTCCTGTGGCTGCTTTCAACCAGTAACTAAAACTAGTGTCTTCGCAGCTGCATCAACATCAACTACGAAACTTTAGAAATATGATGTCTGAACTAGAAAACCAAGGAAAAGACTGTGACCAGTTTGACAGTACTCGATATATTGAAGAGGTACAAAACCTTGCCTCATATTTTGACAGACGGTTTCAAGATATAGCAACAATAGAACCTGTTGCAACATATATGTGTTTTCCATTTGGTAAAATCACAAATGTTGAAGATATTGCATCTAGAATGGCATCAGTATTTAACATGGACATGTCTGAAGTCGAAAATGAGCTTCTGAAGCTTAAAAATGATATTCAGATCAAATCCGGGGCAACAGGAGGAAGTTTCTGGAACCTTCTCAGTGAAGAAAAATGTCCCAATGTCAGAAAATGTGCCATGTACCTCACAGCATTTTTTGGATCAACTTACCTTTGTGAATCAACATTTTCACACATGAAACACATCAAATCCAAACACCGATCAACAATGTCAGATACCAACAATTACATGGTTCACTACCCAACATGGGATAATTATATTCCAGATAATTATCCCCAATAATATACAACAAACACTGTGGACCATATAACTGTACGGCTGTCCCAGGATAGGACACTAGCGTCTCACAACTGACGACCCCTGTTATGATCGGTGGTAGGCCAACACTTGGCGAGAGCCTGGGGTTTACTTCCCAGAATGTAGACTGGAGCAATTTGAATCCTGCCAGATCGGCGACATCGTCCAATATAGCTAACTGCTAGGTATCCACCGACTCCGGGCAGCTGGTGCGGTGTTCAAATAACCCACACACTGGATCTGAGACAAAGTTGGGGAAGCGTTACGGGAAGCATGGTGATGACTCAAACACAACAAATCTTTCGTCTCGCAACGTCAGACGACATTTACGTTACTAGTAATTCTTACACTGAGTAAATGACAATTTCACTGTTACAACATGAACACTGATACTCACAAATTTGACTAAGTCAAACTGAACGGCTATATCGGCGGGGAACACATGCTTACATACCTGAGACAAAGTTGGGGAAGCGTTACGGGAAGGCTGGCTCCATGAACATGAAATGCTAGTGACAGGGGGGAAGGAGGTTCAGGGGAAGAATAAAGGGAGGAGTGAAGTGAATTTTAGGAGGAGAGAACAGATGCAGTGGCTAAACACCGCTTGCGTGAGGGGATATAAGTTGGAGGCAGCAGCAACTCGCCTGGACGCAGCTAGGAGGAGGCAGAACAGAGTCAGGTTAGCGTCAGGTCAAGCGTCAGGTGCGTGTTGGGTTGGGCCATGGATTCTCAGTGCTTGGTCGGCAGGCTGGCTTCCTCCACGCTCGGGTTTATATACCTGTGAGTTACCAGAGGTTGCTACTCATGCAATGACAAAAACCACAAACAAACCAACTGTTACACATTCAAGGATGACCCTCAGTTGACACGGGTCTGGCGAATTACTAAAGTTGATTTACATAATCTAATTCAAGATTGAGCTTGCCAGTAGAAAGTGGAATAAACATATTGACAACTGAGTACAAAAGGCGGGGCTTACAGAGGGAGCTTTGGTGTAAAACGCGTTTCTTCCTAGGGATGTTTTGCGGACGTGAAGTATAATAAGAATCAACAGGTTACAAACAGACCAGCAGTCAATTTGACCATGACACTGTGATAAGGGAACAGACAAATTTCTTGTATTAATTGAGTCATTCAAAGTGGATTGATATTAAGTACATGTACAGTACTAATGCTGGTAGCACCATTGATGAATTAAGATTAATATTTGCTGAACATGGAATACCAGAAGAGGTAGTATCTGACAATGGTCCTGCATTCCAATCAACGGTGTAAAGCATGTACTGACCCCACCCTATCATCCTGCCTCTAATGGTGCAGCTGAGAGATCAGTTAGAATTGTAAAGGAAGCCCTTTCCAAGCAGGTAATTCAAGGAACTGTAGGAAAATCAATGAAACACAGACTCGCAAATTTCTTACTCAAATACAGAACCACACCACATAGTGTGACAGGATGTACTCCTGCAGAGTTAATGATGAAGAGACAGTTGAGAACAAGATTAAGTTTAGTTAAGCCAAGTCTGTTTGAAGTTGAAGAGAGGAAACAAGCTCAACAAAAGATGTATCATGATAAGAGTTCCAGTGAAAGAGTGTTCAAGGTAAATGATAGGGTGAGAGTTAGGAACATAACTAAAGGTTATGGTACTGTACATGCAAAGTGGATAACTGGTGTCATTGACAAGGTATGTGGATCTGGGACATATTTAGTGAAATGTGTTAACTCTTTGTGATATGTTCATGTGGATCACATCATTCAGGCACATGACGAGATGAATGTAGCACCAGGACATGATGATAAACTTGACACAGTTTCAGATGATCATCATCATGATGATGAGGTCAAAGATGATGTTTCCCAGCATCCACTCACTGTGTCAACTGACTGTAGTGATGATACAGTAGTGGATTTCTCCCCTACAAACGCTGTTTGTCGCTGAGTAGCCGACCCCGCGAATTCTCCAGTGTATGCCTCGTGGTCTAGGTCAACCAGCGCCGCCCACGGAGCGGAGGTCAACTATCTACCCACGCCTACTTCCGCTATAAAAGACCTGACCTCGTGGTGACCTGTCTCTTCTTCTAGCTACAGCCGCAGCAAGCTACACCACCTCCTCCGCCGCTGCCTGGCGGCCCTCGCTCCCGCCGGCGAGCATGGCGACCCACAAGCTGGTCCTCCTCTGAGCACCCTCACCAACCAGCTCTCTCTACATCACGCTTGTAACCACGCTGCCACTTCCCAGCACCAAGCTGCATTGGACATCCAATACAACATGTATACAGAGAGCACATTGTGAGTTTCCTTTCTCCATCCCATCCTGAGTGTGAACAAAACCACCCATACCCCACAATACGTCTGTCACTGATAATGCACAGAGTGCATGTGAAACCCCTGTAAAACTTGATGGAGGAAATAGTCCTAGAAGATCAAACAGAGTTAGGAGACTTGTAATTAAATTAGACCTCTAATTAATTATCTGAATTGTTAACAGGCCTTTCAAAACTGTTTAGTTAGGAAGTTATATTTCTTGTGTTCTATTCTCTTCTTCCCTGCCATATATAATTCTGCAAGTTTGTTTATTTAGGATTTGTAGCATCCATGCTCTCTTTTGAAAGGGAGAAATAGTGTTATATATATGTATACGTTTATATGCTGCCTTTATTGATTATATATACATTATATATTGTGTTACTTCTTACCAAAATTAGAAAGTGTTTAGGCCTGTGTAATCACGAATGTGTTAGGCACGTTGTACACAACAACAGAAAATAAACGCTCTTGGTAAGACCGAGCATGTGGCTTCTCATTCTCCCATTAAATACTGGTGAAATTTCTTTACTCCAAATATGTTAGACAAAGCCTCTTTCTCTATTTGTGTATAATTTTTCTCGCTTTGGGTAAGAGTTCTCGAGGCATATGCAATGGGTCATTCTTCACCGTTATCCATTATTTGACTTATGACAGCACCTAATCCATAGCCCGATGCATCACAAGCAAGCTTTAGTGTTCTACTGGTATCATAGTGGACCAAAACATCAGTACTAGACAGAGCAGCTTTACAATCTTCAAATGACTTCTGAGTTGCACTGTTCCATTTCCATGGAATCCCTTTCTTTAACAGTTCATGCAGAGGGGCTAAAACTGATGAAAGTCCACTCAAGAACCTTGAATAATACTGTATCATATTCATTCCCAGGAAAGCTTTCAATTCACTAGCATTTTTTGGAGCAGGTAAATTTACTATGGCTCTTACTTTATCTTCTACAGGTCTCAGCCCTTCTGCATTCACTTTGTAGCCAAGATAAGTTACTTCTTTAGCTAGGAATGAACATTTGCTCTTGTTGAGCCTGACATTGTGTGCCAACAATCTTTCGAATACTGTGGCTAGGGTTTTGACATGATTTTGGATGTCACTGTCAACAATAAGGACATCATCCTGAAAACATAACACATTGGGAAGACCCACAAGAATTTTGTCCATGATGCAGTGAAATAACTTTTGTGCACTTTTAACATCATAAGGCTTTTAAACTTACACAATCCTTTATGAGTGTTGATGGTAAGGTACTGTTGACTTTCGGCATCAACAGAGACCTGAGCATATACTTGGGACAAGTCTAACTTAGTGAAAATGGTTCCACCTGTTAGTGCAGTAAACAAATCTTGAGATGTGGGTAAGGGATATTGCTCGTCCTCAACAGCTTGATTAATGGTAACTTTATAATCACCACATGTAAGAGCGCGCAACACAAGCTGCCACCCTTTATGGGCTTGGCACTCTTACAACAACTTACGTTAATACTCTGACCTGGTAGCGTGACGCGAGAGGAAGGCCTATGGGTACATGTAATTATAGTATCGAGCATTAGGGAAAGAACAACGGTGAATACTATAGGTGAATCATAGACCCACATACAAATACAATGCTTATTAAAACACAAAAATGGTGACAGAAAAGACGTTGTATGCACCCAAAATAGGAACTCCTGGTACCCTGCCCTCAGGCTCAATTTACTTGCACCACTACTGGGTGTACACACACCAAATCACACATAAACTCTCACAGCACCTTAGCACCATTAAAACCAGTGGCACTTGCCAGTACAACACTCAATACCCCAGGGGCAAATACTCCAGCGGCCGCCATGGGAGTCTCATCACCAAGTGACTCCTTCCAACAAACTCCGATTATTCTGGTGGAATAACACCACCACACAAATAGCCCTACTGAGTTATGTACTGTACTCATCCACCAATGATGGGGCTGGCAGTTGTTTGTGGGGCTTGACAATCCGAGTTCACCACATGGGCATAGCGTTAGGGGAATACTGGCCAGCTATGGGGCCCATAGGTAGTAGTGGAGCTTCTGACGGTCGGGGTTCACGGGGATAACCGATTCTACTGGACTTCAGACATCTCCCCAGACTAGTGGATGCGTCATCCACGCTACAGACACGGCCTCGGCTGCGATAGGGACCTGTGGGTGAGGAGCGAGGCAGCTTACTGACGGTTGGAAAACGAACCGCCGTCCTCCACCCACGCCAAAGTCACGGATTCCACCTACTTAACCAACACGCAGCGCCTTACTACAGGAATATTAACTAATTCCTTAGTTAACCTCCCTACAACAATTTGACTAAGATTATCTGGGTCTCTGATATTCATAGGTGAAAAAAGGGTTTACAGGCCTCAGTAGATGCAAAAGGGTTTACAAATTCGGTCAACACAAATACGACATCTCGATGACGTCATCAAGGAAACAGAGAGAACGGAGGACATTTCCACTGAGAGACTCAGAAGGTTTTGTGGACGTGTAAGCGTAATATGAATCATTAGGTTTTAACAGGCTAGCCATCATTATGATCATGACAACAGTCTAAAAGATTTATCATCCTTAGTACAATTACTATAGGAGCAGCCCAATTGCTCTTGGCGGTTTTCACAATAATTCCCTCACTCACAAGTCTGTCTAATTCCTTCTCAACCTCACCTTTCACTGCATAAGGAACAGGTCTGGACTTAGCATATATGGGTGTAACATCTTTGTCAATGGTGATATGAGCTTCATAACCCTTTATACAATCCTGTCCCTTAAAAAATAAAATCGTATTTTTCAAGCAATTTCTCAAGACCTGGAATACTGTTACACATTCTAACACTAAATATCTCCTTCCAGTCCATCTCAAGTTCACACAACCAGTTCTTACCTCACAAAGTTGGTCTATTCACATAACTAGTTATAATCAATGGCACTATTAATTCTGATTTTTGTACTTTACCTCACACTCTAATTTACCTTCTGTGTTCAAAATCTCTCCAGTATAAGTTCTCAACTGACACCTGAGTCTTCTAAAGGCACATGCGCAAATAGCTTCTCATACTTACTTTTACTTTTATCCTCTTCGCCACTGATCGGCTTGTTAGCCGCTTGGGCGATCGGTCACGTCTCTTTTCCTTATATTCTTCACCAAAAGGTCGGCTCGCTAGCCGCCCGGGCGATCGGTCACGTCTCTGTCACGCACTGTTGGCAAATACTGGGCATGCACCGGCTCCTGAATGTACCTGAACCCGCTCCGGTGTTGGTCAAGTCTTCTCTTGAAAGAGCTCACACTCAGTGCCGTCACAACACTCTCTGGTAGATTGTTCCAAGAGTTTACAACCCTCACTCCGAAAAAGTTTGCCCTCACGGTTTTCTGGACTTGCGGCTTCTTCAATCTTGAGCTGTGACCCCTTGTGGGGCGAGCGTCCGCCAGCTCCAAGTAAGGACACTCAACTGAGTAGTGCCCCCTGAGATGCTTATAAACCTCAACTAGGTCCCCCCTTGCCCGTCTGTAGTATAAGCTAGGCAAGTTCAGGCGCTCCAATCTCTCAGGGTAGCTGAGGTGCCGAAGTGCAGGCACCAGTTTGGTGGCCCTCCTTTGAACATTTTCAACCAACTGACAGTCCCTAGCATATCTCTGGGACCAGATGGGGTGACAGTACTCCAGATGGGGAAGCACTTCACTCCTGAAGATCGTCACGAGGGACGGACCGTCTAGATATCTGAACGACCTTCTTATAAGACCCAATAATTTATTTGCCTGATTTACCTTCTTCTCACAATGGCCCGAGAACTTCAGCTCATTGTCAACATTATGGGAAATCAGCTGCAGTATCCACTTCCATGGTTACAGGTGTGTAATTAATGCACAAGTCCACTTTATACCTACGTTTAACTTTCTCTTCATGACTGGTGTAAATAGTAAACACATGGGCACTCTCATCATTATCAGGTTCAAAATTACTAACACTCTCATGAATACTGTAATTTCTTTCATACAGGCAGAAGTAATATGTCCAATATGTTGACAATTGTAACATCTTGAATTTTTAAACTTACACTGAAAGCTTTTATGTTTCCCTAGGCATCTCTTAAGTTTTAAATCAACATGTGTTCCTTGTTCTGTGGCATAATTCTTCCTTTTAGCTACATTTACTTTACACACTGAGCCACTGTCATGGTCACATTGATGGCTGGTCTGTTTTTAAACTGAGGATTCTTATTATACTCCACGCCCGCAAAACATGAATGGGTAGCTGGTTAGCTATCCCTAAGAAGAAACGCGCTTTTCCTTCTCGATGTTTTACACCAGGATACGTTTTTATTCCACTTTCTCCTGGCAAGCTCAATCTTGGATTAGTTTATGTAAATCAACTTTGGTAATTCGCCAGACCTTTGTCAACTGAGGGTCATCTTTGAATGTGTAACAGTTGGTTTGTTTGTGATTTCTGTCATTGCATGAGATAGCCACGTCTGGCAACTCAAGGGTATATAAACCCTGTGTGAGAAGGAGGGAGCTTCCCTTGACGCTTCCCTCCCGTTGTTCCACAGGTATGTGGCATGTGTCCCCCCCTGATATAGCCATTCAGTTTGATTTAGGCAATTGTGTGAATATCAGTGTTCATGTTGTAACAGTGGAATTGTCATTCACCTAGTGTGAGGAGTAATATAAAGTAAATGTCGTCTGACGTTGCTAGACGAGAGATGTTGTTTGTGTTTGAGTCCATGCTTTTCCCGTGATGCTTCCCTCCCGTTGTTCCTCAGATCAAGTGTGTGGGGTCTGGAACACCCCACCGACTGCGGGGCAGTCGGTGGCTACCTATCAGTTAGCTGTAGTGGCCGAGTAAAGCCAAGGAATTGATCCTGGTAACTGTAATGTAATGTAACGCCAGTAAGGTTGTGTGTAGTAAGATTACAGTATCTGAGTAAATTGCAGTTGAGTAAAGCTGAGGAGTTGCATCTTGGAGTTGTATGTTAATGATATCTTTTTCCCTACTTTGATTTCATATTAATAAACCTTTTCTTAGAGTATATTAAGGGTATTCATTTTCCTGCAGTATTTCACCTTTTTTCCATCCAAGTGACCCTGATATCAGAATTACAATGCCCATGTGCCCTCGACCCTCGCCATGCTACCAAAGAACTGTGGTTATGTAGTAACCATTGAACTGAAATATGCAGACAGAACAATTGAAGGAAATAGAGAAGTATGAGTAAAACAAGGGGGGCAGCTGAGTTTGAGAGATACCCCCCTTACACCACTACTGCCAACTGTTTCACTACCGGCATTGGGAACAAATTCTCTGGTGTTTTTTCTCTGCTAATTCCATACTTGTAGCTATCTAACATGCTTTTTCAAAAGATAAGTTAGTGGTGTTCATTAACTTATTTTGGATTTTTTTCATAATTCAGACCTATCACAAACCTGTCTCTTAGAACTCGGTTCAAGAACTATCCAAAGTTACAGTGAATGGATAACTTCTTCAAAGCAACTATATAATAACTTACTGATTCATCTTTCCCTCTAACTCTTGTGCCAAATTTGTAACTTTCAGCGATCTCAAGTGGAGCAGGATCAAAATGTTGCTTCAGAATCTTGGTAATCTGAATCAGTGAGGAGTCTTTTGGTTTGTCTGGAGCAAGCAGATTGACCAGAGTAGAATGAACATTAGCTCCTACCTCTGTCAAAAAGATTGCTTTCCTTTTCTCTTCAAGGGCCTTCTTCTTCTGAGCATCACCACCGTCGTCCATTAATTCATTTGCCAGGAAGAAGAAGACCATTCTCTCACAATAGGATGTGAAGTTCTTTTTGTCTCCATCATACTCTCCCACTCGTCCGATGTATGCCATGATTGCTCTCTTCACTTAAATTCTCAAGGTTCAGAGTAGCCTTCCCTTCAGTGGTCACTATCCTCTCTTCAAGGACTTCACAAACACTTTGTGAATCCCATCCTCGTCACCAGTGTAGTATCTTACATGTTTTAATGAGAGAATGAGAAGGGACATGCTCGGTCTTACCTAGAGAGGGTTTATTCTCTGTTGTTGTGTACAACGTGCCTAACACATTCGTGATTACACAAGCCTAAACACTTTCTAACTTTGGTAAGAAGTAACATAATTTATAATGTATATATAATCAATAAAGGCAGCATATAAACATACACATATATAACACTCGTATGAAACGTCTAAGTCTCCATATGATTTTTTTTTATGAATTAATGCACTGTATTTACTGTATTCGCGAACTGTTAGGACGTCGTCAAATATATGTACACTACTGTGTTAGTGCTTTTGCATATTATTCCTTATAATATGAATCTTTGGGAGGGTAAGGCTATGTACTGTGCACATCATTGTCATCCTTAATATGTCTTTAATTCATATTACGCTACATAAAATTCAAATCCACCGCGCTTGTAGAGTTTCAGAAAACGGGAAACGTTGATAAAAGATAACTCACCTACTGTATGTTGTTTCATACGAATTGTACCAAGGTACTGTCATATAATAGTAAGTGTATGTACTCATAGCATTAAGGAGAACTCAAGGTATCTACAGGATGATTTGGAAGGTCCAATTGATATGGACTAGTGCACTATAAGGGATAAGTGTAGATCGTGTTTGAAGGTCATACCATTTACGTCTGTGGAAGATTAGTGAACATAACTACCATAGGTATCAGATGAAAATATAAGAGAACAATGATCTGGAAAAAGGATAAATGTATCAGACCTATGTGAAGTGTTGGAAGTGATCCAGAAACTATACTACAAAGAAAATATCTTGTATGCCTCGGTGTGAGCTTAATACACCTCGTTATCTCATGTGACGAATAACCACGAACAATGCAATGATCAGAGAATCTTATGAATGTGTTCAACGATTGCAATGTGAGAGGAGATGATCCCTAAATACAGATTGAAGCGAAGTAGATATACCCACGCCATGAAAATACGACGCTAAGCTTTGTTCGAGGCTAGCGCCCATTCCGCACTGGGCTACAGTTTTCAGTTAATGATATAGCCCAATTAATTTCCCCAGGAACTGGCAAACCAGACCCTTACTTTAGTATGTAATTTAGGATTAAGATATATAATTATAAGGCATAAGGTCACAATAAATAGGAAAGTGTACATGTGAGAACCAGAATAATATCAAAGAGAAAATTAAAGATTGGAAACTGTAGGCCTAGTTCAGTGAGAGACGCGAGGCACCGTCCTTAGTAACGCCACCTCTCTCACCAAAACAGGTCAGTGAACTCCATTGTGCTCCATTCAGCCCTAAAAAGACTTATCTAGCAGTTTTTTACATCTTAAAACCTTGCCTGATGTTATAAAGTGAAGTAATAGTTGTACTAGTGTGTGGTGATAAAAGCCCATCAAGTATTATGCTTAGTAATGCCACGTCTCTCACCAAAACAGGTACCATGCATTCAGAGCGTCGGCCATTACCACACTGTGAGGGACTCACCATGTGTGGTGTGACTGCTTACGGCCATTATGCATCTCCACTGTGAATCTGTGGATACCCTACATATCACCACCCAGGATAGGAGAAAATAATTGTATGTTTGAGAAGATTCGCGGTCGCTATGTGGAGCGACTTAAGAATACCAGGGGTGGAACCAGTTCTGGTATGATTACCTGGGAAGTATCTCATCTACTCTGCAAGAGTAGAGTGTGAACAAGGTATCTGGTATGTGTACCTAAGAATACCGAGGAGTTCCATGCATGTAGGTGTGCAGTGTACCCGGGATGTGGTGCTATGATATAACATGTGGTGCTGTAATGTAACATGTGATGCTATACTCTAACAGGTGGTGCAATCTGATGTGTTGGGTGTATTGGTAAGAAGGAATGACCGAGGTAAGGAGGTCATTGGTTGTTATGAAGAATGAAAATGATAATAGTAGTTATTTGATAAAGGAGGTATATTGATGTGACGTGCAATGAGCATAATAGTGGTTCTTCTGATGAAGGCCAATTCTTTTTGTATTATGATTGGACGCAATATGTTTTATAAGGAATAAATTAGTTAAGTCATGCTTGATGTTTCACCCGTCTCCCCACACTCGGGTTGGTCAATGAAAAACCCAACCCAATGCCTAGTTTACTCTGCCTGCTACCTAACGAGCTACATACTGTCCAGGGGGTCTGGTGGCAGCGACCTTAAAATTAAGAGTAGAGTTAAGTTATCCCCTTAGATTTAGTGACCAAGGAATGGGACAATATAACGAGTGTTACTAACAATAAAGACAGTTAAAGCTTTCAACATCGCTCACAAAGGATCCTATATGCTTTAACTGTAATCAGACATATCTAAGTTGATTCAAAACAATGGTGTTCTCTCTAACATTCAGATTCACTTTATAGAGAAGTTGGTTTCAGGAAGTCAGAGAAAATGGACGGCACCTAAGCCAGGGAGCGATGAGAAAATAGACGCCTCAGATTAGATTAAAAAAGAAGGCATAGCGACACGTTTTGTGGGCTATTGAGCGTAATATGAATCGTCTGATTTTACGATAAGTGACGTGTACGACCGTAGTCATTACAGACTTAGAAATTATAAGCAAAGAAACATAAGACAGATACTTATATAAAGAAAGAATCATAATATAGAATTATTAGTATATATACCCAAAAAAAGATTAATAGAAATAGAGACAAGAATATAAGTAAATAAGTATCGAAGAGAATAAGAAGATGAAATAGGAGATAAAGGGAAAACGTGACCCTTACAAAAGAACTGTCATTAGCCCACACTATAACATCATCGAGGTAGCTCCTTACTTTTACTTTTTACTTTTGTCCTCTTCACCACTGATCGGCTCGTTAGCCACTTGGGCGATCGGTCACGTCTCTGATTACTTTTCCTTTTCTTTTATCCTCTTCACCATAAGATCGGCTCGTTAGCAGCTTGGGCGATCAGTCACGCCTCTGTTACGCACTGTTGACAAGTACTGGGCATGCACCGACTCCTGAATATACCTGAACCCGCTCCAGTGTTGGTCAAGTCTTGTCTTGAAAGAGCTCACACTCGGTGCCATCACAACACTTTCTGGTAGATTGTTCCATGAGTTCACAACTCTCACTCCAAAAAAGTTTGCCCTGACAGATTTCTGGACTTGCGGCTTCTTCAATTGTGAGCAGTGACCCCCTGTGGGGCGAGCGTCCGCCAGCTCCAAGTAAGGACACTCGACTGATTAGTGCCCCTTGAGATGCTTATACACCTCAAATAGGTCACCCCTTGCCCGTCTGTAGTATAAGCTCGACAAGTTCAGGAGCTCCAATCTATCAGGGTAGCTGAGGTGCCGAAGGGCAGGCACCAGTCTGGTGGCCCTCCTTTGAACATTTTCAACCAACTGACAGTCCCGAGCATATCTCGGGGACCAGACAGGGTGACAGTGTAAGAGCGGGGGTAACATGCTGCCACCATTGTAAGGGCGGCGACTCTACTACTTCTGAACCACCGATGCCACCCTTATATTCTTACTTCTCTCTGTCTTATTTCCTTCAATTGTTCTGTCTAAATATTTCAGTTCAAGGTTACTTCATAACCTCAGTTCTTTTGGTAGCATAGCGAGGGTAGGCACATGGGTACTGTAATTCTGGTATCAAGGTCACTTGGACAGAATAAAGGTGGATAATGGGAAAAAGAAATACTCTAAGAAAAAGTTTATTAATACGAAATCAAATTTGGGAAAAAGATGTCATTAACCTACAACTATAAGGTTCAACCCATGGCTTTACTCAACTGCAATTCACTTAGATACTGTACTATTACTTCTCACAACCTTACTGGTGTTACATTACATTACCAGTTACCAGGATCAACTCCTTGGCTTCTCTCTGTTAGTTCCAAGTGGATACTTTTACTTCTTACAACATTATCAGGTACATTTCATTACATACATGACAAACTTGCATATGATACCTTCACAAGACTGTTGTTAGTACATATGAGGATGCACTCACAGTACAACATGTTATACTGATACCAACTCATACATGGGTTCACTACCCAACATGGGATAATTATATTCCAGATAATTATCCCCATTCATATGCAACAAACATTGTGGACCATATAACTGTACGACGTGTCCCAGGGTAGGACCCTGGCATCTCACAATTGACGACCGCTGTTATGATCGGGTGTAGTGGGACTACATCCTTGACCACAGAAGGGTCAAGACGTACCTGGCGCTCCTCTCAGAGCAGCCAGGTCAACTGTTAAGTTGGCCCATACCAACCCCCTCCCCTGAACCACTTCTCCCCACGGGAGTATCAACAGGTTCTCGCCAGAAGTTACAATTTCATTTGGGAAAGGAATGGAACCAGTGTTAAACAGAGGTGAACATTGGTGAACAGTGCTTGAGTCAGTGAGAACAACTCAACAGTAAAAGTCGTATTCAAGTTAACCTTCACACAGTGAGGTCCCAGGTACCCAGTGATAACGGCCCGTGAGACCCAACAACAGGCGATGTGTTAATCCGTCTACGATAGGAAGGCCTGGGGCCACACCTCACTCATATAACACCATCTGTGAGGGAATTACTACACCACGTCAAGTCCCTCATAACACCATCTGTGAGGGAATTACTACACCACATGAGGTCCCTCATAACACCATCTGTGAGGGAATTACTACACCACGTGAGGCCCCTCATAACACCATCTGTGAGGGAATTACTACACGTGAGGCCCCTCATAACACCATCTGTGAGGGAATTACTACACCTCGTTAGGCCCCTTATAACACCATCTGTGAGGGAATTACTACACCACGTCAGGTCCCTCATAACACCATCTGTGAGGGAATTCGTACACCACGTGATCCCCCTCATAACACCATCTGTGAGGGAGTTACTACACCACGTGAGGCCCCTCGTAACACCATCTATGAGGGAACTACTACACCACGTGAGGCCCCTCATAACACCATCTGTGAGGGAATTACTACACGTGAGGCCCCTCATAACACCATCTGTGAGGGAATTACTACACCACATCAGGTCCCTCCTAACACCATCTGGGAGAGAGTTACTACACTACGCGTTTGCTGTTCAACACCTACATTAATCTGAATGTTCACTGTATGTTCCTTTACCTTTCTCTAATGAAGGCTTTTGTTAAACCACCAATGTATGTAATAAGTCATTTATGTCCAATGTATATTTTCAGCCTTCGGGCTGCAGAACTTTTTCAATAAACCGTTAATTATTATTATTATTATTATTATTATTATGTGGTGACAGTCTGGGGTCTAGCCCCACAATGCTGACCCGGGCAGTTTAATCCTGCCGAATCGCCGACATCGTCCATTACAGCTAACTGTTAGGTATCCACTGACCCCGGGCAGCCGGTGGGGTGTTTAAATAACCCACACACTGGATCTGAGACAAAGTTTCGGGAGCGTTACAGGAAGGCTTGATGATGACTCAAACACAACAAATCTTTCGTCTCGCAACATCAGACGACATTTACGTTTCTAGTAATTCTTACACTGAGTAAATGACAATTACACTGTTACAACATGAACACTGATACTCACAAAATTGACTCAAACTGAATGGCTATATCGGCGGGGAACACATGCTTACATACCTGGAACAAAATGTAGAGACGTTACAGGGAGGCCGATCCTCTCCCTCACCAAGGTTTTTATACCCGTGAGTTGCCAGAGGTGGCTACTCATGCAATGACAAAAATTACATACAAACCAACGGTTACACATTCAAAGATGACCCTCAGTTGACACGGGTCTGGCGAATTACTTAAGTTCATTTACATAAACTAATTCAAGATTGAGCTAACCAGTAGAAAGTGGAATACACCTATTGACAACTGAGTACAAAAGGCGGGGCTTACGGAGAGGGGTCCTTGGTGTAAAACGCGTTTCTTCCTAGGGATGTTTTGGGCGACGTGAAGTATAATAAGAATCAACAGGTTTAAAACAGACTAGGAGTCAATGTGACCATGACAACAGTTCTCCAGATGGGGAAGCACTTCACTCTTGAAGATCGTTACGAGGGACAGACCGTCTAGATATCTGAACGACCTTCTTATAAGACCCAATAATTTATTTGCCTGATATACCTTCTTCTCTCAATGGCCCGAGAACTTCAGCTCATTGTCAACATACACACCTAGGTTCTTCTCACATTCAATCTCAAATAGTGCAGTTTCTTCAACCCGTTATGAAACAAACAAACAACAGCGGGCCCAATACACTGCCCTGTGGTACCCCACTTGTGACAGGTACGGATGATGATTTCGTGCAATTAATCACCACACACTGCTTGCGGTCATGTAGAAAGTCTTCTATCCACGCTAGGACATTTCCCTCAATTCCGTACCCTTCCAGTTTGATTTTCAGCCTTTTTTGGGGTACACTGTCGAAAGCCTTGGCAAAATCTAGGTAAATAATGTCGATATTACCACCCCGTTCCAAAATATGGGTCCAAATATTCAATACCTTGAGCAATTGTGTTAAGCAGGAGCGCCCCAGCATAAAACCGTGTTGGCAATCCTTTACAAGGTTGTTTCGTAGTAGAAGTTCCATCGCAGTATCTCTGATAATACTCTCAAGTACTTTACATTATGCAGGTCAGTCTCACTGGTCTATAGTTGTTCATGGAGTGACAATCGCCCTTCTTGAAGAAAAAACTCACATGAGCCACTTTCCATTCAATGGGGACCTTTCGTTCATCCAGACATTTACAAAACTCTCTTAGCACTGTAGGATGCACCATGTCATGGCCGGGACTCTTATGGTCCTTGATCCTTGACAGTTTATTTCTAATACCCTCTTCTGTGAACACATTGTGGGTCAGTGCTGTGTCGAACCGTCTGTCCTCAAACGCAGGAAGGTTAATTGCATCCTCTCTTGTGAACACCGAGGAAAAGAAGCTGTTCAATGCCTCAGCTTTATCCTGGTCAGAATCTGCGTAACTACCATCTTCAAGCCTCAGGTCTAATACTCCTACTCGCGTTTTTAATTTGGACTTTGCATAGCAGTAAAACGCCATTCGGTTTGACTTCACTTCGCTTGCAACCAGCCTCTGGAATTCCTTTTCAGCCCTTCTACATTCTATCTATGCTTGGTTTCTGGCTCTTGCATGCATCCTCCTGTCCTGCTCATCATTTGACCCAACCCACATCTTGAATTTCTGGATTTTCTTCCTAACTTTGTCGACCGCCGCATGGTTCATGTATAGGGATCCCCTCGTATTCCTAGAGGCACTGGGTTTGGTCTTAGGTATATGTTTATCGATCAAATGGGTCACTTTACTAGTTATGATATTCAACATAGTGTCTGCGTTCTTGTGCCTTAGTAAGTCAGGCCAGTTGATACCCCTCATCTCATCCCTCATCCCGTTGTAATTTCCCCTGTAATATTTGCACCTTGGCCTGGCCTTATCTTGAACTAGGTAACAGTTAAATCTGAATGACAACACTATATGGTGACTGGTGCCAACTGGGGCAAGGTGTTCCAGTTTGGCCACCATACCCTCCTCGTTTGTTATGATGAGGTCTTGTGGCTTAGGTGCTTGCTCCCCTTTGTAATGTGTCGGGCCTCTAACATGTTGGAAAAGTAAATTTATTTCTCAGAATTTCTACACAAAGAGTAGCAGGGTTATTCAAGGCATTTGCAGTGAACTCGTTTCTCCAGTCGATGTCGCCATAGTTAAAGTCCCCATGATAAGACTGTGGCTATGGTTGAGCATCGCCGCATTGTCTATTAAGGCTCTTAAGTTCCTTTGATTTAGTGGGCCACAGTTTGGGGATCTGTAGATACACCCGACAATAAGTAAGACCCATCCCTTTAATTTAATTTCACACCACTTGGACTCTTCGAAAACATCCTCTCCCTGTACCCTCGCCTGGCTCTAAGGTCTTGCCTAGCATAGATAACCACACCCCTCTTGCAAGTTTCTTGGGAAAGGTTCGTAAATGAGTCATATCCAGCAATACTGAACTCACATTGCTCTGGGTCGATTCTCCTCTTCTTGTACAACAGTTCGACGACTCCCACAATATCTGGTTGGTGTACCTTCAGTAGTGTTTCAAACTCCTCTCTCTTATCAAGGAACGTGTCAGTATTAATATACATGACATTCAAGCCCAAATTTGTTCTCGGTAATGTCTCTGCTCTTAGTAGAAACCCCGCCTCCCCCCTCATTCTCAGAAGCTGCAGCATTTACTAAGGTTCTAATACTCGGTTTACTTCTCTGGTAAAAGTGGCAGGACTGGCTGAAAGGCCAAAGGGTAAACGTGTAAACCTCCATAAGTTATACCCATCACTAAAGATGGTTGGGTCTCAACTATGTCGTTAGGTATCACTTGATAATATGCGTCTTTCAAGTCTAAAGTAGCATAATATTTATTTCCTGCCGCTTTCTCTACTAAGTCATCTAAGTTGGGTAAGTCTAAGCATACTTGTTAAAAAGATCTATTCAACTCACTGGCTACCACCTTCTCACACACCTAAAGTCTAGTAGGCATGACAGCAACTTGCTTCCTCAGCCTCGCCAGCAGTTTTCCTTTCATCAGGTTCTGACCCTGATGGGAAATCTCTAAACATGATCTCCCTACCTCTCCGCACCTTCAGCATTTTTCGCTGCTGAATACTTGCCTCCATTTCTTTGGTAAGTTCTCCTCGGAACTCACACACAAGTTGCAACTTATTAGCAACTACTGTGATCATCGTGCATTGATGTCACAACAAAACGTCTACAAAACTACCCCAACAAAGATAAATTCAATTAACACCCTTCAAGACAAGGGGGGTAAACAGTGACACATAAATGCATAGGATCCTTCTTAAATGGATAATCATGAAAATAATTGATAATAATATAGGAGATTGTCACAGAGAGAATTAAGTATCTCTAAAGAGAACAATACACAGTTGCAATCCATAAGGTACTTAGAGTAATACTCAAAACATAATTGGTGATACTTGACGAGAATGTCCAAGAAAATATAACTCTTTAGATTTCACGAATGACTAACAGAAAAGCAGATTTTCTGTACTCAACAAGTATTCACTGTTTCTTTTCAATTATCTTGTTCTGTGCTGTACTCACACTTGGTGGTCCTCACATGTATTTTCAACAATCCATTTTCAGAGATTGCATTCTTATAGGCGTCCATTTCACAGCAGAGTCCTTAACCCAATCAAGACATTTGCTGAAAATACACATGCATTAGTTCTCAAATACATATAGCACATTAATTAACAATGCATATAAGTCTACAGGCGTTAGGTGCGGTCGGGTCGTGTTGCGTCTCTGTAACAAAGCGTGTTTGGCACTCGGGCCTTCGTTGTTGAGCTGCGGAAATTGGACAGTGATTACATAAAATCATCAAGATCGTCTTAGTGATGTGCAATTGTAAATCGACGTAGGATATTTAATGCTAGAGGCGATTGTATTTTTGAAAACTCAATCTCCACCGAGTTGGAGGTACAGCCCAGGTCAAGAAGCATACAACCACAAAATCATTGCCATATGACTTTTTTTTCGGAGTTGTGGTCATGGCTGTGATAAAGGCCAACCAGGGAGTGTAGTACTTGTACTATACTGCCAGATCTGGGATAACTAATTCTAAGGGGAATAACTTAACTCTATTCTTAATTTCTAAGGGTTGCTGCCACCAGACCCCCTCTGGGCAGTATGTAGCTCGTCGGGTAGCGGGCAGAGTGGACTAGGCATTGGGTTAGGTTTTTCATTGACCAGATCGATAAGGGGAAGGAAGGGTGAAACCATAACATGTCACAGTTCTTTCCATTGTTCTTTCTACTTACTTCAGTTCATTGGTTACTACCTAACCTCAGTTCTTTTTGTTAGCATGTCGAGGCACATGGGTATTGCAATTCTAATATCAGGTCCCTTGGACGGAAATAAAGTGTTATACTGCCGGAAATGAATACCCCTGATATACTCTAAGAAAATGTTTATTAAAATGGACTGAAAGTGGGGAAAAATATATTATTAACATATAACTCCAAGGCAACTCCTAGGCTGTACTCAACTGAGAATTACAGTTCATTACATACATTACAACTTCCATATGATACTTCACTAACTGTTAGTAGTGCATGAGATACACTCACAACACACATGGGTCCACTACCCAACATGGGATACTTATTCCAGAATTACCCCCCATACACAGACAACAACACTGAGGGCATATAACTTCCAGGAAGCGTCCCAAGGTAGGACACTGGGGCTCATGACAGTGGCTGTGATCGGTGGTAGCTAGACACATGGCGAGTCTGGGATCTGGCTCCACGAGGCAGTGTGGAGCCGATTAATCATGCTGAATCAGCGCCATCGCCCATATATTGATCACTGCTGAATATCCACAGGCTCCGAGTGACCGGCGAGTGTTCAATTAATCCCACCCTGGATCTGTAGGACAACAAAGTTGGATGGCGTTACAGGAGAAGGGGAAGCATGATGACAACACAAACAAATCTTTCGTCTCGCAACGTCAGACGACATTTACTTTATATTATTTCTTACACTGGGTGAATGACAATTCCACTGTTAACGCATGAACACTGATATTCACTACAAATGACTGAATCAAACTGAATGCCTAGGGAACACATCCACATACCTGTAGGACAATGAAGTTGGATGGCGTTACTGGAGGCTTGAACCTCCAGCTCACCATGGTTATATACCCCTGAGTTGCCATCGATCCTTACTCACGAAATGACAGAAATTACAAACAACCCAACTGTTACTCATTCAAGGATGACCCTCAGTTGACAAAGGTCTGCCGAATTACTAAAGTTGATTTACCCAGATTAATTCAAGATTGAGTTTGCCAGTAGAGAGTGGAATAAACGTATTGACAACTGTGTTCGAAGGCGGGACTTACTGGAAGGGATCCTGAGTGTAAAATGAATGGGAAAAACATGTCTCTCCTTAATGCTATAAATACATACAATTAATATTATATAGCCATACCTGGGTACAATTCAACACATGATTCAGTAACATTCATTAGATGAGTTAGTCTTTATCAATGACCCCGGTTCTCTGAGATTCTACATGAGCGGTGGATTTGAATGTTATGTAGCGTAATATGAATTAAAGGGGGTTTTTGGGAATGACAATGATGTGCGCAGTACAGTACTGTGCCTTTAGTTAAATCAGTTCATAGTGTCATCAGTGACCGCAGAAGAGGTTGTAAATAACTTAAAGTGAATACTAATTGGCAAGCAAGCTGGAAAGGCACCACTGCCAGCTGAAACCAAGTCCTGTTATAGGTGCCACAGAGACTTTAAATTTTATTTTGTTTGTGTGCTTTCTCATGGACTGAAACTGTGCCTACAATACACCATTCACAGGAAGATACAGTGTGCACAGTGATAGCACAAAGAGATATAGTCGTCGATGAGAACAGGAAAAGAAAGTATGAGGAAATACTAGTTAAAATAAAACAAATAAATAAAATCAACAAGCTTGGCTATCCGTAAAGGCATTCTATTACCGCCCCAAAGAAAGTTTTATTTTATTTTTCTGTGTTTCTAATGGACTGAGTGGGTGTATAAAATCAGTTATTTATAGCAAAATGTAATGTACATTGTTACGAGTTGGGGATTTAGAAACTGGTTTAGAATATAGTTAAAAGTCTACCAAGATCCCAACAGGCAACAACAATAAAAAAACTAAACAAACAAAGACAATCTGACTATAAAAGGGTAGACAAAGGATGCGAGTTTTTGTTGTGTACAATAAATTCCTTAACAAAATATCCAGCTTTCTATAATTTACCCTTAACCATACTTAGCCTAAACATACGCAACATTGGCTTAACAGTATATACATATTTATACAACATACAACAATCTGAAGCAAGTGGAGGTGGGAGGTAATATAGGGTTACAATACTCAAGTGCGGTGCTGAAGTGTCTGACGAGTAGGGCTGAGTATTGAAGAAGATGGTAGGTAGTCACTGTGCCGTAGGTTTCCAGGATAGGTAATCCAAGTGTGGTCACTTCCCAGAGTGAACTGCCGTCTCCTCGATCCGGAGCTGATGAGGAAGAGTTGGAGGAGGTGACGCAACAACCAGGATATAGAGAAAGGAAACCCTGAGTGGTGACTAAGACTAGTCATACTCGGGTCGCGTCCCTAGATGGCATTGCTCGGTAGTTAAATCATGACACAATAGATGGCGTGGTTCGTAATAATATAGAGATAGCACATAAATACTGAATACTGACAAACCACCAAAGTGAACTGAAAAAAAAATAAAAAGAAGAGAAGAAACAGAAGACAACCCTAAAGGCAACAGGGGAGGTTAAATAGGTGTAGATCTATACCCAGTCAGCACCCCCCCCCCCAACAACAACAACAACAACCATGAGGGATATGATGATATGTGACTACTGCGGGGGATGAAAGATATAAATGATACAGGCCTGACTAGTGCAACGTTTAGGAAGATGCTATCTGCCGTAAAGCATGAAGGCTGTTGCTGGTATTGCCCTGACTGGATAGTCAAGGTGAAAGAGGCGATTGCAAGCCATGAGGGAATGAGTTCCCTAAGGACAAAAATAGATGAAGCTGAATCCCTGCTGGTTGCCAAACTAGAGCAAGTTGGGAAAGAGATCCTTGCTAAGACTGAGGAAGTAGGCAATAGAATGGAGGTGGTTGCTAAGAGGAGTTATGCTGAGGCATTAGCAGGGCCATTGGGGTGGGGGGGGGGGTGGAGGAGAGTAATGCAGGATCAGAACAGGTTCTACAGCAGCTCGGGATTCTGAAGAAGTGTGTAGAAGAAATGAAAATTAACGGACCTACTGTTAGGGGAGAGGAGGAACAACGGGAACGTTTCCAACACAGGAACAATGTAATAGGAATGAGGTAGGTGAGGCGGGCGGGCGGGTCATGTTGGGTCTCTGTAACAAAGCGTGTTCGGCATTCGGGCCTTCGACGTAGAGCGGCAGAAATTGGACAGTGATTAAATAAGATCATCAAGATCGTCTTAGTGATGTGAAAGTGTAAATCGATGTAGAACTTTTAATGCTAGACGCGATTGTATTTTTGAAAACTCAATTTCCACGGAGTTGGAGGTGCAGCCAAGGTCAGAGGCCTATAACCACAAAATCACTGCCACATGACAAAGCATTTATTTTATTTTTTTAAGGAGTTGTGGTCAAGGCTGTGAAAAAGACCAACCAGGGAGTGTGGTACTGTAATTTTAGGTAAACCAGTTCATAGTGTCATTAGTGACCGCAGAAGAGACTGTAAATAACTTAACGTTAATACATATTGGCAATCAAGCTGGTAAGGACAACTGCCAGTCTATTCGTGTCATAGGTGCCACAGAGACTTTAAATTTTATTTCGTTTGTGTGCTTTCTCAAGGACTGAAACTGTGTTTGTACTCACCACTCACAGGGAGATACAGTGTACACTAGGGGGCAGGGAAAAAACACTTTTATTTGAGTTGCAGGCTGCACTTTTCAGGCATCGTTTGTATGGCTGTAACAAACACCTGTGCAAAATTTCATGCCATTTCATGCATACTTACCCTGCCGCATCGCGAACGACTTTTTGTCAACTTTTAGTGTATACCAAAAATTAGGTGTCATTTAATGTTTTCCAGGATAATGATAAATTTTACATGGGTGACATCGATTTCATTCACATGTTATTTTACAGGTACACCGTATAGAAAATCATTACAAGTTCATATTGAAATTCTTTTTTGTGCGGAACCTTGGCATCATTTTCCTAGACAATAATCTTTGCCTAATATATCCATCTCTCGATTCGTATCCCGTCACTTCAGTGCAAGCTTCAGTCATCACTTTTATGCCTCTCTCGACCGCCTGAGTGCTGTTTGGCCACTTGGGCACCACTAATGGTGTCTCAAGAATGTCATTAACCTGTAGATTTGACAGAGAAGCAATGTAAAGAGGCTAAGTCTTGAGTTCATTCCTCCAGTTAATCATGGAATGATAGTTTTTTGCTTGCCACTTTAGTTTCGGAGTCACCACCTTTCTCATGTTGACTACAGGAGGCACATCCTCATTCCCATCTCCATCTTTACCCTCCTCATCAGCATAGTTTAACAAATTCTCGTCAACAGCAGCATCAGAATCTTCCTCCTCCTCTTCAGAACTGCCAGTGCATTCTTCCTTTTGCTGATTCTCCTCTCTAATTTTTCTTATCATTGAGACAGCTTTTTCTCTAACAGTCATGTCCTCATCTGCACACATACCAAGAAGGAGTTGATCTGTGTGGGCGAAGTATGCATTTCTCTGGACAGCCTTCTTCACTATCGTCTCCTCCTCACTATTCAGGTGTTTCATATATAGCAGGGACTGGAATACGTTCCTTGAGCCGTGTGTTACGTAAGGGTGTATCTTGATGTAAAACCACATTGGAGCACTGAACTTTATTATTGTAATGACAATTCTTTTCAACTCATGGCTGGGTCTTGATGTTGCTACATACAGCCTGAGGATTCTACTCCATAAGGTGTTCCACCTTGACACACAGGGAGGACCTGGCTCAATAGCAGCCAAGTCATCTTCAACAACACCTGTGATAACTCCTTTACATATCCTATACAGGTATTTCTGATCCCAGGACAGATCTTTCTCCACTTCATCATTAAACACAGGGAAATCAGGGAAACTGACTGGCTGGAAGGCGACAACTGGAAGCTCAGACAAGGACTCCTTGATCTGCTTTCCAATGGGACCACGCCAATGCTCAGGACCACTTGGTTTACCATTATAGTGATAAAAAACTGCGCGGAAAGGCAGCTCATTTCCGTGAAGCTGACAAATGAAATAATGGAGCGGGTGACCAAGTAACATTTCAAGATGATGAATGACTCCATTTTCTGATCCTACATTTACATTGGTTCCATCACAACCAACACACACAATGGGCTGCTGGGTTAGATTTTTCTCCACCAGAAACTCGTGAATAGTTTTGGCAATCTGCTTTCCGTGTCCAGTCTTGGGAGTCACATGTGTGAGATATTCATTGCCAGGCTCAACCATGATGACATAATGATCTTTCACCATCATCCTCGAGCTCCATTTCTCGGTCTTCTCATTCTTTATCATCACACGAGTGGCGGTCTTCCCTACATTACAGTACAGTAACACAACATTGAGAAATGAAATGAGAAAAGGCTGATAATCAATATAGACATAGCACCATGCTCATCTGCAACAAGACAACTTAAATGAAATAAGAGATATGAAAAAAAAGTTGATAAACACTGAACAGAACATTGCACCGCCACAGCGGCTGTTTGGCTAGTACTGAAGGTAAATTTAAAAATTTCAGTAGAAAATGCGGCAGACTAAACCTCGACATATCAGCTTCAAATTTGGCATGGAGTCTTAGATATGTACAAGGAACAATGCCCGAAGAGTGCAGCTTTGAGCAAAATTTCACTGCCCCCTAGTGTACACAGTGATAGTTCATAGTGTCATCAGTGACCGCGGAAGTTGTATATAACTTAAAGTGCGCGCTAACTAGCAAGCAAGCTGGAAAGGCACCGTGTCAGCTGAAACTAAGTCGAGTTATAGGTGCCGCAGAGACTTTAAATTTTATTTTGTTTGTGTGCTTCTCAAGGACTGAAACTGTGCCTACAATACACCATTCACAGGGAGATACAGTGTACACAGTCGCAGAAGACAACTCTATAGACAACAGAGAGTAGCTAAGTACTGTTCTTTTTCTCTCTTTACTTTTTTAAATAGGTGTAGATCTATACACAGTCTGCACCTCCCCCCACCACCACAACAACAACAGCCATGAGTTTGATATGTGATTACTGCAGGGAGACGTCGCATATGGAGGATATAGGCCTGACTAATGCACCGTTTAGGAAGTTACTAACTGCCGCAAAGCATGATGGCTGTTGCTGGTATTGCCGTGGCTGCATAGTCAAGGTGAATGAAGCGATTGCAAGCCATAAGGGAACGAGTTCTCTAGGGACGAAAATAGATGAAGCTAGAGCTATGCTGGTTGCCAAACTGGAGCAAGTTAGGAATGAGATCCTTGCTAAGACTGAGGAAGTAGCCGATAGAATGGAGGTGATTGCTAAGAGGAGTTATGCTGACGGGAGGGGGCGGAGTGTAATGCAGGATCAGTACAGGTTCTACAACAGCTTGGTGTAGTATCTTGTGTTATTTAATGGGAGAATGAAGAGTCACATGGTCTGTCTGGCTGGCTGTTTATTCTCTGTTCTTGGTTACAACGTGCCTAACACATTTCGTAAGAAGTAACATAATATATAATATATACATTCAATAAAGGCAGCATATAAACATACATATATATAACACTATTTTTCCCTTTCAAAAGAGAGCATGGCTGCTACAAATCCTAAATAAACAAAACTTACAGAATTACATATGGCAGGGAAGAAGAGAATAGAACACAACAAATATAACTTCCTAACTAAACAGTTTTGAAAGGCCTGTTCACAATTCAGATAATTAGAGGTCTAATTTAATTACAGGTCTCCTAACTCTGTTTGATCTTCTAGGACTATTCCCTCCATCAAGTTTTACAGGGGTTTCACTTGCACTCTGTGCATTATCAGTGACAGACATATCATCACTACAATCAGTTGACACAGTGAGTGGATGCTGGGAAACATCATCTTTGACATCATCATGATGATGATCATCTGAAACTGTGTCAAGTTTATCATCATGTCCTGGTGCAACATTCATCTCATCATGTGCCTGAATGATGTGATCCACATGAACATATCTCAAAGAGTTACCACATTTCACTAAATATGTCCTAGATCCACATACCTTGTCAATGACACCAGTTATCCACTTTGCATGTACAGTACCATAACCTTTAGCCATGTTCCAAACCCTCACCCTATCATTTACCTTGAACACTCTTTCACTGGAACTCTTATCATGATACATTTTTTGTTGAGCTTGTTTCCTCTCTACAACTTCAAACAGACTTGGCTTAACTAAACTTAATCTTGTTCTCAACTGTCTCTTCACCATTAACTCTGCAGGAGTACATCCTGTCACACTATGTGGCGTGGTTCTGTATCTGAGTAAGAAATTTGCTAGTCTGTGTTTCATTGATTTTCCTACAGTTCCTTGAATTACCTGCTTGGAAAGTGCTTCTTTTACAATTCTAACTGATCTCTCAGCTGCACCATTAGAAGCAGGATGATAGGGTGGGGTCAGTACATGCTTTACACCGTTGAATCTCATGAAGTTTTTAAACTCTGATGATTGGAATGGAGGACCATTGTCAGAAACTACCTCTTCTGGTATTCCATGTTCGGCAAACATTAATCTTAATTCATCAATGGTGCTACCAGCATTAGTACTGTACATGTGCTTAACATCAATCCACTTTGAATGACTATCAATTAATACAAGAAATTTGTCTGTTCCCTTATCACAGAAGTCAATGTGTACTCTTTGGAAGGGACGGGTAGGCCATTTCCAGGTTTTCAAAGGTGTGCTGGGCGACATACTCCTAACATTCTGACAAACAGAGCACTCACGTACCATCATTTCTATTTCACCATCCAGTTTAGGCCACCACACAAAACTTCTGGCCAGTGCTTTCATAGCACATATACCTGGAGGTTCAAAATGCAGTTCATTCAAAATTTGCCCTCTAAAACACTGTGGAATTAACACCCTCATACCCCACAACACACATCCCTGTTCTACTGATAATTGACATCTCCTTAAATGATACGGTTGAAAGTCTAAGGATGGACAAATCTTTGGCCATCCATTTAGTGTATACTCCAGGACTCTTTCTAATACAACATCTTTCCTAGTTTCATGAGCAATCATTCCGGAGGTGACTGGAAAATCTTCTGCTATCATGGTTACAGCATAAACCTTAGGCTCTACTCCATCATTTGATCCACTACCTGGCAACCTTGACAAAGCATCTGCATTGGAATGATCATCTGAACGTCTGTACTGTATCTCATAGTCATATGCCGACAATATCAAAGCCCATCTCTGCATTCTTGCTGCAGCAAGTGTAGGAACAGGTGATTTAGGACCCAAAATTGCCAAGAGAGGCTTGTGATCAGCTATTAAAATAAAATTCCTCCCATATAGATACTGGTGAAATTTCTTTACTCCAAATATGATAGACAAAGCCTCTTTCTCTATTTGTGCATAATTTTTCTCGCTTTGGGTAAGAGTTCTCGAGGCATATGCAATGGGTCTTTCTTCACCGTTATCCATTATGTGACTTATGACAGAACCTAATCCATAGCCCGATGCATCACAAGCAAGCTTTAGTGTTCTACTGGTATCATAGTGGACCAAAACATCAGTACTAGACAGAGTAGCTCTACAATCTTCAAATGACTTCTGAGTTGCACTGTTCCATTTCCATTGTATCCCTTTCTTTAATAGTTCATGCAGAGGGGCTAAAACTGATGAAAGTCCACTCAAGAACCTTGAATAATACTGTATCATACCTAGGAAAGCTTTCAATTCACTGACATTTTTTGGAGCAGGTAAATTTACTATGGCTCCTACTTTATCTTCTACAGGTCTCAGCCCTTCTGCATTCACTTTGTAGTCAAGATAAGTTACTTCTTTAGCTAGGAATGAACATTTGCTCTTGTTGAGCCTGACATTGTGTGCCAACAATCTTTCGAATACTGTGGCTAGGGTTTTGACATGATTTTGGATGTCACTGTCAACAATAAGGACATCATCCTGAAAACATAACACATTGGGAAGACCCACAAGAATTTTGTCCATGATGCACTGAAATAACTTTGGTGCACTTTTAACACCATAAGGCAACCTTTTGAACTTATACAATCCTTTATGAGTGTTGATGGTAAGGTACTGTTGACTTTCAGCATCAACAGAGACCTGAGCATATGCTTGGGAAAAGTCTAACTTAGTGAAAATGGTTCCACCTGTTAGTGCAGCAAACAAATCTTGAGATGTGGGTAAGGGATATTGCTCGTCCTCAACAGCTTGGTTAATGGTAACTTTATAATCACCACATAGTCTCACAGATTTATCAGCTTTAGGTACAATTACTATTGGAGCAGCCCAATTGCTCTTGGCGGTTTTTACAATAATTCCCTCACTCACAAGTCTGTCTAATTCTTTCTCAACCTCACCTTTCAATGCATAAGGAACAGGTCTGGACTTAGCATATATGGGTGTAACATCTTTGTCAATGGTGATATGAGCTTCATAACCCTTTATACCACCCTGTCCCTTTACAAATAAAATCTTGTATTTTTCAAGCAATTTCTCAAGACCTGGAATACTGTTACACATTCTAACACTAAATATCTCCTTCCAGTCCATCTCAAGTTCACACAACCAGTTCTTACCTAACAAAGTTGGTCTATTCACATAACTAGCTACAATTAATGGCAACTTTAAATTCTGATTTTTGTACTTTACCTCACACTCTAATTTACCTTCTGTGTTCAAAATCTCTCCAGTATAAGTTCTTAACTTGACACCCGAGTCTTCTAAAGGCACATGCGCAAATAGTTTCTCATACATATCTTTACTCATTATGGAGAAATCAGCTACAGTATCCATTTCCATGGTTACAGGTGTGTCATTAATACACAAGTCCACATTATACCTATGTTTAACTTTCTCTTCATGACTGGTGTAAATAGTAAACACATTGGCGCTCTCATCATTATCAGATCCAAAATTACTAACACTCTCATGAATACTGTTTTTCATTTCCTTCTCTCCACCTTCAACGGCATATACTCTACCGCTATCACTTCTACAGGCAGGAGCAATATGTCCAATACGTTGACAATTGTAACATTTTGAATTCTTGAACTTACACTGAAAGCTTTCATGTTTCCCTCGGCACCTCTTACATTTTAAATCAGCATGTGTTCCTTGTTTTGTGGCATACTTATTAGGGTGTGTCAATTTAGGGGGTGAACTGGCTAAATTGAAAATCGAGTAATTTGGTAGCAATTTATTGTAGTCTTTAAGCATGCAAAACAATATTCTGGCATAATTTTTTTTTTATAATAAGTCCTACCTACATCAAATGGATTTTTAAATGTACATATTTGTGAATTTATAACATAACCAGCGTTTGCACACATGTTACTGTTTCAAGTTTCAAATTATTATATTTTATTATCCGTAGTCTATTTGAAAGTAACCAATGCCTTCATACTCTCTTTGCTTTGGTTTCTTGTCATCAGTAGTCTGCTTGCTATTTGTGCTTTGATGTAACCTTCTCGCCTCTCGTGGCTGTAAACATGGCCCACTGCTTCTGTGACCATTTTCACACATCTCTCCACACTTTGAGTGTGGGAAGGCCACTTCGGCACCTGCATTGGAGTCAAAGCAGTTAGACTTGTTGTCAAGGGTGGCTCTAAGACTTCCAAACTCAAGTCAACCAATTCTGACAATTTGGTGGCATTGACGTTTATTGGGGGAACTTTTCTTGAATGAAACGAACAGTCTCCCAACTGGTCGTCATCTATTAGCGTTCCTCTAATCTTTAGAATGACTTCTACAGCCTCGGTTCGGAGATTGGTACATTGACTGCAAAGCATTGCTTGCAAAACTGCTTCTGATCGAGCATACCAAGCGGACCTTCTTGCCACAGGTAACACGATGTCCCTCACTACCTTCCTCTGTGTTCTTACTAGCTGCAATTGAAACAAAAGGTGATTGGGCCCATCCACCCACATAGGATTAAGTTTCACACTAAACCACTGGGGAAGATAAACTCCAATAATAAATTCAACAATTAACCTCAAATTCTTCAGCACTTTGCCCTTCAATTCGTGTTTGGAAATCCAAATCCTGCAGAAACGAAGAGCTGTAGTTAACCAACGGCTGTGACTGACAGGTCCAATCTCCAAGAGAGCCAATGACTGAGGCACTTCTCCTGATCTTATTGCTTGGGCAATACGATAAGCATAGGATTGATCTGTGCTGAGATCTTTGATGACTCCTTCAGACAACGCCGGAAGGGGAGGGCCAACTTCGACCTTTGGAAAGGTTGTATTTATTTCTAGTTGTGTTGCTTCATCCAGCATGATGCCAAGGGGACCTGACCACTTGTTGTTGCTCTTTGTAGGATCATCAAGTTCCTGGATGAGATGACGAAGAGGTAGCTCGCCTGTATGTAAATCACATACAATCCAAACAAGTCTTCTTCCTAGTTTTTTCTCTAAATGCGCCATTACACCCCCCTGCCATCCGGTGTTCACTGCAGTTGAATCTCCACCAACAGCCTGCAGTGAACTGCCAAGTCCTCTCTCCTGAACCCAACATAAAATATGATCAGCAATGACCTCTGCATGTTTCTTCCCTTCTACTTCAGTTTCGGGAGCAAAGTGAAACAAAAACCGACCACCAGGCTCAGAACAGACAGAGTAGTGCTCTTCTTTGATGAGACCTGGAAACTTTCTGTTCGCTCCCTCTACTTCTAGCAAAACTTTTGTGTCATCTATTCTTCCATCAAACAAAAGACAGGAGAGCCCTCCCTGGCTTAAATCTTTTTCATGCTGATCAGATATTTCCTTCATTATTTTTTCTTGTGCTCTTCTAATTTTATTATGATCTATCACCAAAGATACATCCTCTCGGCTGATGAGGCCTGCATCTATCCAAGCGGCAGTTGCAATTTCTGCAGCCTCACGAAGTCCAGCATGGTGGTGAATACTAGCTAAAGCAATGTTTGAAATATTTCTTGTGTTGTATTTCATTTTCTTTGGTAAAGGTTCAGATGGCTCTTTGGAACTATCATCTGATGTTGCTTCCTGTTCATCAGAAGAACTATCAAAGAAGTGATAAACATCTTGACACAGCTCTTCCTCTCTTTGGATGGCTTCTTCACTCTTCATTTTCTTCTTTTGTTCCCTCTCTCGGATTTGTTCTCTCTTCTTGGCATTAGCAATCTGCTTCTTTGTTTCTGAATAATCTATTGAACCCATTTGCCTACTTCCTTGGCCTTCTGCCTTTGTCCTCTGTGCCTTTATAAATTCAAGCTCTAAAACAGGGATCTTCTTTTCACGAGGACAACCACAATCAATGTGGGAATTATTTTCTCTCTTACCTGAGTGAGAACAGTTGGATTCAGAACATAATTGTATGGAGCACTTGCAGGTCAAAATGTCAAACAGAGTATCAAGTGTGTTCAGAAATTCATTTTTCCTGGCCAAGTTTCCTTTACCAAGTGATGTTTCAACTGCTTTGTGCCATAATTTCGTTAGTTTTAGCTCAATAGTTCGACACTGATTAATCACAGGTGGTTTGAATAGTGCATTAGCTTTTGTCCATTGATGCAGAAGAGGGACTATCATGTCATTTATGAGTTCTTTATCTGTATAGTTCCTTCTGTCCTTTGCATTTTTTTCTCGAAGGAGTAACCCTAATCTTAGCATGTCTCTCACTGTTGGAAGTTCTGATACAGAAAGCTCCTTCCCTTTACCAACTAGCAGGCTCAAGTGGGTTGACAACTGACTTCTTGTCTTCAATTTTGACATCTTCACACTATCTGACAAATAGAAAAATATTTCAATGTTTCATAATTCAATTGTTGTTTCAAAAAATATCAATTTGTTTATCAAAAATGCTGTAACAGAAATAACATAATAATTTCTTAGAACATAATGTTTTATACAATGATATAAGTAACTGCGACAATCAATATGCCCTACTTACAATAATAAAAATGTAGAATTCGTCTGGTAGAGTAGGTGCAAGTGCAATGAGAGCAAACCACCGTCTATGATATCTAGAAGGAGAGTGAGCCGGGCGCCTTATCCTCACGCTTGGTACAAGTCAAAACAAGAATTAAACTGTCCCACTCGGAGAGCCTGTTCATGTTCTGACATGCATATTGTACACAAGCTATAGAACCATAAAATACTCCATAATCCATATGCTTACATGAGATTAGTTAATATCAAGTGAATAATTCTAATCAAGTCTCATTAATTTGTTGAAATACTGATATTTGAAACTTTAAGGTATAATTGATGTTGGTGAGGGTTATTTCAATTCATTTTTGTTTGCTAATCTCAAGTTTAGACATAAAGAGGCACAATATTTTGACTACCAAATTTGATTTTTAACATGTTGACAAAATTGACACACTCTAATACTTATTCCTTTTGGCTACAGTTACTTTACACACTGAGCCACTACTGCTAACTGTTTCACTACCAGCATTGGGAACAAATTCTCTGGTGTTTTTCTCGGCCAATTCCATGCTTGTAGCTATCTGACATGCATTTTAAAAAGTTAAGTTAGTGGTGTTCATTAACTTATTCTGTATTTTTTCATAATTCAGGCCTATTACAAACCTGTCTCTTAGAGCTCGGTTCAAGAACTGTCCAAAGTTACAGTGAATGGATAACTTCTTCAAAGCTACTATATAATTACTTACTGATTCATCTATACCTCTATCTATGGTGCCAAATCTGTAACTTTCAGCGATCTCAAGTGGAGCAGGATCAAAATGTTGCTTCAGAATCTTGGTAATCTGAATCAGTGAGGAGTGCTTGGGTTTGTCTGAGGTAAGCAGATTGACCAGAGTAGACTAAACATTAGCTCCTACCTCTGTCAAAAAGATTGCTTTTCTTTTCAAGGACTTTTCTCTTCTCCGCATCCCCACCGTCGTCCATTAATTCATTTGCCAGAAAGAAGAAGTCCATTCTCTCACAATATGATGTGAAATCTTCCTTGTCTGCATCATACTCCCCCACTCGTCCGATGTATCCACTGACGCCAGCCATGGTTGCTCTCTTCACTTAAATTCTCCAGGTTCAGAGTAGCCTTCCCTTCAGTGGTCACTATCCTCTCTTCACGGACTTCACCAACGCTTTGAGAATCCCATCCTCGTCGCCAGTGTAGTATCTTGGGATATTTAATGGGAGAATGAAGAGTCACATGGTCTGTCTGGCTGGCTGTTTATTCTCTGTTCTTGGTTACAACGTGCCTAACACATTTCGTAAGAAGTAACATAATATATAATATATACATTCAATAAAGGCAGCATATAAACATACATATATATAACACTTGGGACTTTGAAGAAGTGTGTCGAAGAAATGAAAATTAACGGACCTACTGTTAGGGGAGAGGAGGAACACCAGGAACGTCTCCAGCGCAGGAACAATGTACAGTAATAGTTTTTGGAGTCCCAGAGAGCCAGGCGGAGGGAACTGTGAGTAAGGAAACACACGATAAGGTGCTGTTTCAAAATATTTTTACAGAGGTTCTGAATATTCCATCAACCCCTCAGGATGTGAGGAGGCTGGGACAAGAGCAGGGGGCTAAGCCTCGCCCCCTCAGGATCACACTAGTGAGTGAGGAGGAGAAATGGCAGGTTATTCGGCAGGCAAAAAACTTAGCAAGGAGCGAGGCATTTCGGGATGTATTCATTCACCCAGACCGCACGGTAATGCAGAGGGAACAGCACAAGAAGCTCCTGCAGGACTTGAAGCAGAAGAGGGAGGAGTCGAGGAGGAACGGGGACAGGTGTACATGGGTTATACTCAGGCGGAGGGTAGTGGAAACAAGTGTGCCGACACAGGGCCAGGGGGCAGCAGTGCACCCTCCACCCACTCAATCCCCCACCCGGGAGGCGGCACCAGCTCAGCCTACCGGACATGAGGAGGCGAGCGCCGTGTAAGCAATAACATTTCTAACCACACCCTGCAAAATACAGTGTAGTTAGCAAATGCTGCAGCTTCTCAGAATGCTGGGGGAGCGGGTTTATTACTAAGAGCAGAGACGTTACCGAGAACAAATTCTGGCTTGAATGTCATGTACACTAATACTGACACGTTCCTTGATAAGACAGAGGAGTTTGAAACACTACTAAGAGTACACCAACCAGATATTGTAGGTGTTGTAGAACTGTTGTACAAGAACAGGAGAATTGACCCAGAAGAGAGGTGTGGTTATCTCCGCTAGGCAAGACCTTAGAGCCAGCCAAGCGAGGGTACAGGGAGGATGTCTTTGAAGAGTCCAAGTGGTGTAAAATTAAATTAAAGGGAGGGGACTTACTTATCGTCGGGTGTATCTACAGATCCCCAAACTGTGGCCCACTAAATCAAAGGAACTTAAGAACCTTAATAAAAAACGCAGCGATGCTCAACCCTACCCACCTCTCTATCATGGGGGACTTTAACTATGGCGACATCGACTGGAGAAACGAGTCCACCCCGAATGACTTGAATAACCCTGCTACTCTTTTTGTAGAAACTCTGAGAGATAATTTTCTGTTCCAACATGTTAGAGACCCGACACATTACAGAGGGGAGCAAACACCCAAGCCACTTGACCTCATCATAACAAACGAGGAGGGTATGGTGGCCAAACTGGAACACCTTGCCCCAGTTGGCACCAGTCACCATACAGTGTTGTCATTCAGATTTAGCTGTTTCCTGGTTCAGGATAAGGCCTGGCCAATGTGCAAATATTACAGGGGAAATTACAATGGGATGAGGGAAGAGATGAGGGGTATCAACTGGCCTAACTTATTAAGGTACAAGAACGCAGACACTACGCTGAATATCATAACTAGTAAAGTGACCCATTTGATCGATAAATATATACCCAAGACCAAACCCAGTGCCTCTAGGAATACGAGGGGATCCCTATACATGAACCATGCGGCGGTCGACAAATTTAGGAAGAAAATCCAGAAATTCAAGATGTGGGTTGGGTCAAATGATGAGCAGGACAGGAGGATGTATGCAAGAGCCAGGAACCAAGCATAGATAGAATGTAGAAGGGCTGAAAATGAATTCCAGAGGCTGGTTGCAAGCGAGGTCAAGTCAAACCCAAAGGCGTTTTACCGCTATGCCAAGTCGAAATTGAAAACGCGAGTAGGAGTATCAGACCTGAGGCTTGAAGATGGTAGTTACGCAGATTCTGACCAGGATAAAGCTGAGGCATTGAACAGCTTCTTTATCTCAGTGTTCACAAAATAGGATGCAACTAACTTTCCTGCGTTTGAGGACAGACGGTTCGACACATCACTGACCCACATTGTGTTCACAGAAGAGGGTATTAGAAATAAACTGTCCAGGCTAAAGGTCCATAAGAGTCCCGGACCTGATATGGTGCATCCTAGAGTGCTAAGAGAGTTGTGCAACGAGCTTGCAGAGCCCCTGGAGATCCTGTCTTGTAAATGCCTGGATGAACAAATGGTCCCCAGTGATTGGAAAGTGGTTTATGTGAGTCCTATCTTCAAGAAGGGCGATCGTCACTCCACGAACAACTATAGACCGGTAAGCCTGCCCAGCATAATATGTAAAGTACTTAAGAGTATTATCAGATATGCCGCAATGGAACATATAATATGAAACAACCTTGTAAAAGATTGCTAACACGGTTTTATGCCGGGGCGCTCCTGCCTAACACAATTGCTCAAGGTATTGGATATTTGGACCCATATTCTGGAACGGGGTGGTAATATCGACAATATTTATCCAGATTTTGCCAAGGCTTTCGACAGTGTACCCCACGAAAGGCTGAAAATCAAACTGGAAGGGTACGGAATTCGGGGAAATGTCCTAGAGTGGATAGAAGACTTTCTACATGACCGCAAGCAGTGTGTGGTGATTAATGGTACGAAATCGTCATCTGTGCCCGTCACAAGTGGGGTACCACAGGGCAGTGTATTGGGCCAGCTGTTGTTTGTTTGTTTCATAAATGACATGCCTGACGTTGTACACTCCTCCATACAACTGTTTGCCGATGACGCCAAGTTATTTCGGGAAATTAAGAACCAAGCGGACTGTGAAGAGCTGCAAAAGGACATCTGTGGGCTCCAGGAATGGTCAAAGAAATGGCTGCTGAGATTCAACGTCACGAAGTGTAAGAGGATGCACCTGGGGCGTACCAACGGTAAGGAGGCGTATCATATGTCCCAACGGGATGAAGAAACTGCGCTAGTTGAGACTGTGTGTGAGAAGGACCTAGGTGTGTATGTTGACAATGAGCTGAAGTTCTCGGGCCATTGTGAGAAGAAGGTAAATCAGGCAAATAAATTATTGGGTCATATAAGAAGGTCGTTCAGATATCTAGACGATCCGTCCCTCGTAACGATCTTCAGGAGTGAAGTGCTTCCCCATCTGGAGTACTCTCACCCCATCTGGTCCCCGAGATATGCTAGAGACTGTCAGTTGGTTGAAAATGTTCAAAGGAGGGCCACCAGACTAGTGCCTGCACTTCGGCATCTCAGTTACCCTGAGAGATTGGAGCGCCTGAACTTGCCTAGCGGATCTAGATGAGGTGTATAAGCATCTCAGGGGGCACAACTCAGTTGAGTGTCCGTACTTGGAGCTGGCGGACGCTCGCCCCACAAGGGATCACAGCTCAAGATTGAAGAAGCCGCAAGTCCAGAAAACCGTGAGGGCAAACTTTTTTTGGCGTGAGGGTTTTAAACTCTTGGAACAATCTACCAGAGAGTGTTGTGACGGCACCGAGTGTGAGATATTTCAAGACAAGACTTGACCAACACTGGAGCGGGTTCAGGTACATTCAGGAGCCGGTGCATGCCCAGTATTTGCCAACAGTGCGTGACAGAGACGTTACCGATCGCCCGGGCGGCTAGCGAGCCGATCTTTTGGTGAAGAAGATAAATGAAAAGGAAAATTAATCAGAGACGTTACCGATCGTCCGGGCGGCTAGCGAGCCGATCTTTTGGTGAAGAAGATAAATGAAAAGGGAAAGTAATCAGAGACATGACCGATCGCCCAAGCGGCTAACAAGCCGATCAGGGGCGAAGAGGATAAAAGGAAAAAGATAAAAGAGTCCCCGAGAGCCAAGCGGAGGGAACTGAGAGTAAGGTAACACACGATAATATGCAGTTTAAGAATATTTGTACAGAGGTTCTGAAGATGCCATCAACCCCACAGGATGTGGGGAGGCTGGGACAAAAGCAGGGGGATAAGCCTCGCCCCCTCAGGATCACACTAGTGAGCGAGGAAGAGAAATGGGAGGTTATTCGGCAGGAAAAAAAACTTAGCAAGTAGCGAGGCATCTCGGAGTGTATTCATTAACCCAGATTGCACGATAATTCAGAGGGAACAGCACAAGAAGCTCCTGCAGGACTTGAAGCAGAAGAGGGAGGAGTTAAAAGGAACGGGGACAGATGTACATGGGATATATTCAGGGGAAGGGAAGTGAAAGCAAGTGTGCCAACACAGGGCCAGGGGGCAGCGGTGCACCCTCCACCCGCTCTACCCCCCACCCGGGAGGTGGAACCAGCTCCGACTACCAGACAGGAGGAGGCGAGCGCCGCATAAACAATGACATTTCTAGCCACACCCTGCAAAATACAGTGTACTTAACAAATGCTGCAACTTCTGAGAATGAGGGGGGGGGGAGCGGGGTTACTACTAAGAGCAGAGATGCTACCGAGAACAAATTCTGGCTTGAATGTCATGTACACTAATACTGACACGTTTCTTGATAAGAGAGAGGAATTTGAAACAACACTGAAAGTACACCAACCAGATATTGTGGAAGTTGTCGAACTGTTGTACAAGAACGGGAGAATTGACCCAGAGGAATGAGTTCAGTATTGCTGGATATGACTCATTTATGAACCTTTCTCAAGAAACTTGCAAGAGGGGTGTGGTTATCTATGCTAGGCACGACCTTAGAGCCAGCCAGGCGAGGGTATAGGGAGAGGATGTTTTTGAAGAGTCCAAGTGGTGTTAAATTAAATTAAAGGGATGGGACTTACTTATTGTTGGGTGTATCTACAGATCCCCAAACTGTGGCCCACTAAATCAAAGGAACTTAAGAGCCTTAATAGACAAAGTGGCGATGCTCAACCCTAGCCACCTCCTTATGATGAGGTACTTTAACTGTGGCGACATCGACTGGAGAAACGAGTTCACCCCAAGTGACTTGAATAACCCTGCTACTCTTTTTGTAGAAACTCTGAGAGATAATTTTCTGTTTCAACATGTTAGAGACCCGACACATTACAGAGGGGAGCAAACACCCAAGCCACTAGACCTCATCATAACAAACGGGGAGGGTATGGTGGCCAAACTGGAACACCTTGTCTCAGTTGGCACCAGTTACCATATAGTGTTGTCATTCAGATTTAACTGTTACCTAGTTCAAGATAAGACCAGGCCAAGGTGCAAATATTACAGGGGAAATTACAACGGGATGACGGAAGAGATGAGGGGTATCCACTGGCCTGACTCATTTTTTTTCTTTTATCCTCTTCACCACTCATCGGCTCGTTAGCCGCTTGGGCGATCGGTCACGTCTCTGAGCAGTTTTCCTTTTCATTTATCCTCTTCACCAAAAGATCGGCTCGCTAGCCGCCCGGGCGATCCGTCACGTCTCTGTCACGCACTGTTGGCAAATACTGGACAAGCAGACACTACGCTGAATACCATAACTAGTAAAATGACTCATTTGATCGATAAATACGTACCCAAGACCAAACCCAGTACCTCTAGGAATACCAGGGGATCCCTACACATGAACCATGCGACTGTCGACAAAGTTAAGAAGAAAACCCAGAAACTCAAGACGTGGGTTGGGTGAAATGATGAGCAGGACAGGAGGATGTATGCAAGAGCCAGAAACCAAGCAAAGATAGAATGAAGAAGGGCTGAAAAGGAGTCCCAGAGTCTGGTTGCAAGCGAAGTCAAGTCAAGCCCAAAGGCGTTTTACCGCTATGCAAAGTCGAAATAAAAAACGCGAGTAGGAGTATCAGACCTGAGGCTTGAAGATGGTAGTTATGCACATTCTGACCAGGATAAACCTGAGGCATTGAACAGCTTCTGTTCCTCGGTGTTCACAAGAGAGGTATGCGATTAACCTTCCTGCGCTTGAGGACAGACGGTTCGACACAGCACTGACCCACATTGTGTTCACAGAAGAGGGTATTAGAAATAAACTGTTACGAACTATAGAGACAGTTAAAGCTTTCAACATCACTCACAAAGGATCTTGTGTGCTTTACTTTTACTTACTTTATCCTCATTGCCACTGATCGGCTCGCTAGCCGCCCGGGCGATCGGTCACGTCTCTGTCACGCACTGTTGGCAAATACTGGGCATGCACCGGCTCCTGAATGTACCTGAACCCGCTCCAGTGTTGGTCAAGTCTTGTCTTGAAAGAGCTCGCACTCGGTGCCGTCACAACACTCTCTGGTAGATTGTTCCAAGAGTTTACAACCCTCACTAGGAAAAAGTTTGCCCTCACAGTTTTCTGGACTTGCGGCTTCTTCAATCTTGAGCTGTGACCCCTTGTGGGGCGAGCGTCCGCCAGCTCCAAGTAAGGACACTCAACTGAGTAGTGCCCCCTGAGATGCTTATAAACCTCAACTAGGTCCCCCCTTGCCCGTCTGTAGTATAAGCTAGGCAAGTTCAGGCGTTCCAATCTCTCAGAGTAGTTGAGGTGCCGAAGTGCAGGCACCAGTCTGGTGGCCCTACTTTGAACATTTTCAACCAACTGACAGTCCCTAGCATATCTCGGGGACCAGACGGGGTGACACTACTCTAGAAGGGGAAGCACTTCACTCAGTGCCGGATTTATGCCTGTGGAGGCCCATGGGCAGCTGCCCACTTTACCCACCCCTGAATCAGGCCCTGACTTCACTCTTGAAGATCGTTACGAGGGACGGACCGTCTAGATATCTGAACGACCTTCTTATAAGACCCAATAATTTATTTGCCTGGTTTACCTTCTCGCAATGGCCCGAGAACTTCAGCTCATTGTCAACATACACACCTAGGTCCTTCTCGCATTCAGTCTCAACTAGTGCAGTTTCTTCATCCCGTTGGGACATATGATACGTTTGTACGCCCCAGGTGTATCCTTTTACACTTCGTGACACTGAATCTCAGCAGCTATTTCTTCGACCATTCCTGGAGCCCACAGAGGTCCTTCTGCAGCTCTTCACAATCCGCTTGGTTCTCAATTTCCCGAAATAACTTAGCGTCATCGGCAAACATTTGTATAGAGGAGTGTACAACGTCAGGCAAGTCATTTATGAAACAAACAAACAACAGCGTGTGAGGGGCGGATTCTTGGTCTGTCACCAATGTGAGGGGGCCTGACTCCCTCTCTGTTTCTACACCACCCTCATCCTATTTACTTCTCTTGTACTGCGCAACTCATTGCCATTCCTAAAAACCCGTTTAATTCATATTACGCTACATAATATTCAAATCCACCGCTCTTGTAGAATCTCAGGAGCGTTTTACCCTCAGGATCACTCTCAGTAAGCCCCGCCTTCGAACACAGTTGTCACTACGTTTATTGCACTCTCTACTGGCCAACGCAACCTTGAATTAGTCTGTTTAAATCAACCCAAGTAATTTGCCAGACCTTTGTCAAAAGAGGGTCATCTTTGAATGAGTAACAGTTAGTTTGTTTGTGATTATTGTCATTGCGTGAGTAGCGATCACGGGCAACTCAGGGGTATATAAGCTCGAGATGGCGAGGCATCAGCGTTCCCTGACGCTGATTCACGTTTGTCTCCAGGTATGTTGTTTCCTAGCCATTCAGTTAATTCAGTCAATTGTAGTGATTATCAGTGTTCACCAGTGTTCATGATTTAACAGTTGAATTGTCATTCACCCAGTGTAGAAGTAATATAGCGTAAATACGTCTGTCGTCTAGACAAGAGAGTTGGTTGGTGTTGTCATGTTTCTCAGTTCCCTGACGCTGATTCACGTTTGTCTCCAGATCGAGGGTGGGCTTAATTGAAACCCACCGGTCGCTCGGAGCCGGTGGATACCCAGCAGTGGTCAACATAGGAGTGATGGCGCTGATTCGTCATGATTAATCGGCACTACTCTACCTCGTGGGCCGATGACCCCAGACCCACCTCGGGTCGGAGTGTAACCGACCACAACAACAGTTGTTAGAGGCGCCAGTGCTATACCCTGGGACAGGCCTTGGAATTATGGTCCACAGTGTGGTTGTATGTGTTTTTACCAGTGTGTTTTATAAGAAATAAATCAATGAAGACATGTTATGGTTTCACCCTTCTTTACCCTTATCGATCTGATCAATGGAAAACCTAACCCAATGCCTAGTCCACTCTGCCCACTACCTAACGAGCTACATGCTGTCCAGAGGGGGTCTGGTGGCAGCGACCCTTAGAAATTAAGATTAGAGTTAAGTTATCCCCTTAAATTTAGTGACCCCAGATCTGGCAGTATACTCTTAGTTCTTACTCTTACTCAGTTCCGTCACCTATTCTTGGGTAGCATGGACATTCCTTTGGTAGCCTGGGCATTCTTTTGGTAGCATGGTCATTCTTTTGGTAGCCTGGGCATTCTTTTGGTAGCATGGTCGAGGGTCTAGGCACGTGAGTATGGTAATTTTGGTATCAGGTCACTTGGATGGAAATAAAGGTAAAATACTGTGGGAGAAATGAATACACCTAAAGTACTCTAAAAACAAATTTATTAATATGCAATCAATGGGGAAAGATTTTGTATTAATCATATGATTACCAGGTTCACCTCCTGGGCTTCGTGCAAACTCAGTTCCTTCTTCTTTACTCTTACTCACAACATTACTGGTGGTACATTACATGGCACTCATTGTAGATTATTCAACATATACGTAAACAATGACACTAGTATATGCAGGGGTCCGCTACCCAACATGGGATAATTATTTCCAACTAATTATCCCTAACATACATGTTACAACACTCTCTGTGGACATATACTTCCAAGGAGTAACCCAGGGTAGAGCACTGGGGCTGTTGTTATTGTGGGGTAGCCAGACACATGGCGGGTCTGGGGTCTGGCCCAACGAAGCCTTGGGGCACATTAATCAGGCGGCATCGGTGCCATCTTCTCATATATGATCCCGGCTGGACATCTACTACATCCGAGGCCGTTGTTGGATGGTAGAGCGATTCAAGAATCACAATGGGATCGGGAGACAAACGGGGCAGCGTCAGGGGACCTGTATGGATGAAGGGACGGGCACTCACTAACTGTGACAACAACATTACGTTTCAGGGGACGTTAAAGACGTAAATATGACTTCACTCAGAGCATATCAACTACGTTACTGTAACACTTGCACAATCAACTATTAATTGGGTCAAATCACTTAAAGAAGGGCGAATTACAACACAGAGTGGAATGGCATACCTGTATGGATGAAGGGACGGGCACTCACTAAAGGTAGAAATGCCCGCGGGGCCCTCACTCAAAACAGGCCAGGGAGTCCACCTACTTCTATTCCGATGAATTAATTTACTGTACACTCTGACGTTGAAATTGAGACTATGAACTCATTTTCATTCTCTACTATTATCTTCACTAACAATGCTCTGACTCAGCTATCAAAAGCAAAATTAAATTGATTACAAAGGGTTGGATGGCAACAGGTCCCAACATACAGCGTCTGCTTCTAAATCCGTGGATTATATTCCAAGTTCCCACTAAACAAAGACGGGGGAAACAGAGAAAACGGGTGATGTTTCCACTGGGGGACTCAGAAGGTTTTGTGGACGTTTGAGCGTAATATGAATCCTTAAGGTTTTCAGGTTAGCCGTCATCACGATCATTACAAGCGGGCCCAATACACTAGCTTGTGGTACCCCACTTGTGACAGATACGGATGACGATTTCTTGCCATTAATCACCACTCACTGCTTGCAGTCATGTAATCAGACATATCTAAGTTGACTCAAAACAATGGTGTTCTCTCTCACATTCAGATTTACTTAATAGAGAGGTTGGTTTTGAGGAAGTCAGAGAAAATGGGAAAACGGAGGACTCGGGCGTCTTGAAGAGATGAGAAAACGGATGCTTCAGATTTGAGACTCAATAAAGAAGGCATAGCTACATGTTTTGTGGGCTATTAAGCGTAACATGAATCGTCTGATTTTACGATAACTGACGTGTACGGCCGTGGTCATTACACTGTAGTGGAATTCTCCCCTACAAACGCTGTTTGTCGCTGCCTAGCCGACCCCACCTATTCCCCAGTGTATGCCTCGTGACCTAGGTCAACCAGCGCCGCCATACACCACGGAGCGGGGGTCAACTACTAAGCCACGCCTACCCCCGCTATTTAAGACCTGACCTCGCGGTGATCTGCCTCTCGCTCTCTCGCTCGCTCTCTACCTACAGCCACAGCCAGCAACACCAGCCTCCTCCACCGCCGCTGCCCGGCGGGCCTCGCTCCTCCGCCTGCCTGGTGGTCCTCTCTCCCGCTGGCGAGCATGGCGACCCACAAGCTGTCCTCCTGTGAGCATCCTCACCAACCAGCTCTCTCTACATCACGCTTGTAACCATGCTGCCTTCCCAGCACCAAGCTGCATTGTACATTCAATACAACATGTATATAGAGAGCACATCGTGAGTTTACTTTCTCCATCCCATCCTGAGTGTGAACCAAACAATCTCGAACTCCACAACACCATCTTCAAGCCTCAGGTCCAATACTCCTGTTCGCGTTTATAATTTTGACTTTGCAAAGCGGTAAAACGCCTTTGGGTTTGACTTGACCTCGCTTGCACCCAGCCTCTGGAACTCCTTTTCAGCCCTTCTACACTCTGACTTTGCTTGGTTTCTGGCTCTTGCATACATCCTCCTGTCCTGTTCATCGTTTGACGTAGCCCACGCCTTGAATTTCTGTGCTTTCTTCTTAACTCTTGGAACATTCTGCCAGAAAGTGTTGCGACGCCACCGAGTTTGAGCTGTTTAAGGCTTGACAAGCACTGGGGCAAGTTCAGGTACATTCAGGAGCCAGTGTATGCCCATTACTTGCCAACAGTGCGTAACAGAGACGTGACCGATCACCCAAGCGGCTAATAAGCCGATTAATGGTCAAGATATAAGCAAAAAAAAATATTTTTTTAATATTAAATGTTGTAAAGCTATACCTACCACCAGCGCTCTTACTGAAGAACTGAAGGGAGAATCTTCCCTCACGTTGGCAAATAATATTATTTTACTGCAAAATATTCAATGTGTTGTTTTGAGAAATTATTCCTCGATATCTACAACGGCATCATGACCCTTTTCCTGGGTTTTACAGGTATACCCATCGGCCGCATGACGACGCCACAGTCGTGGTAGGCTAAAAATTTAACATAGTGAACCATCCTCTCAGACTCCAGACTCCAGGAGTACCTACAGTACTGTACCCAGAATATAGAATCCTTGTTCTTACCAACAATTGCAATGATTTAATCATTCTAATGGCTGTTAAACGTGAATCATTGTACAGTATTCATATTTGAAGTACAGTTTTGGCTAACTTTTGTTAAATTGTATACTGCTAACCATCATATATATATATATATATATATATATATATATATATATATATATATATATATATATATATATATACTTGATGAATCAACGGGAATTTATATGGCTATTTAACTAAATAAATAAGTCCTATATATACGTAATAAAAGGTGGCATTTTGGGCGGTGAGGTGAGGTGAGGCAACACATGGTCCGCCCGCCAGTGTTTTCATAACAAGAGAGTTACGTCACTGTGCGGGAAGCCAAAGCGTGTTGCTGCTTGCTGTCTTTGTCTCCCGTCTACACAGCTCTTATTACTCCTCGTCAACGCCCTCCACAGGTATGTAAATCAACATAGAACATGACTAGTGCAGTTTTAACCATACAGAAGAGCATTTGTTTCGTTTATTTTTATACACATGTCTGTACTTCGGTTTGTGTGTATTGCCTCTCACTCTTGGTAAGTACTTAGGGTACAGGATCATGTACAACAGTACAATCCCCTTAATGTACCTCAACATGTGCCAATGCTTGTTCAGCCTGGATTTGAAGTAAGTAATATTTAGAATCCCCGTCTGGTCCCCGAGATATGTTAGGGACTGTCAGTTGGTTGAAAATGTTCAAAGGAGGGCCACCAGACTGGTGCCTGCACTTCGTCACCTCGGCTACCCTGAGAGATTGGAGCGCCTGAACTTGCCTAGCTTATACTACAGACGGGCAAGGGAGGACCTAGTTGAGGTGTATAAGCATCTCAGGGGGGTCCGACTAATTACCCAAATGTAGTCGCAATGAAGTCAAATGATGGTCCTACATGAATAAATCGGACTGCAAATCACTTCTCGACTAGTATTTGGTGTCACGAAGTCACAAAAAATTGGTAAACTATATTTAATCTGAATTAATAGATCGAGTGCATGTACCTAACCTAACCTAACCTAACACAAATCAGATTAAATTAAGTTTACCAATTTTTTTTGACTTCATGACACCAAATAATAACCGAGAAGTGATTCACAGCCCGATTTACGCTTGTAGGACCATCATTTGCCTTCATTGCGGCTACATTTGGGTACATTTGGGTAATTACTCTCTCCCTCGGTAAATGCACGCGATCTATTAACTCAGATTAAAGTAAGTTTTCCAATTTTTTGTGACTTTGTGACACCAAATACTAGTCGAGAAGTGATTTGCAGTCCAATTTATTCATGTAGGACCATTATTTGACTTCATTGCGGCTACATTTGGGTAATTAGTCGGACCGTCTCAGGGCGCACTACTCAGTTGAGTGTCCTTACTTGGAGCTGGCGGACGCTCGCCTCACAAGGGGTCACAGCTCAAGATTGAAGAAGCCGCGAGTCCAGAAAACTGTGAGGGCATACTTTTTCGGAGTGAGAGTTGTGAACTCTTGGAACAATCTACCAGAGAGTGTTGTGACGACACCGTGTGCGAGCTCTTTCAAGACAAGACTTGATCAACACTGGAGCAGGTTCAGGTACATTCAGGAGCCGGTGCATGCCCAGTACTTGCCAACAGTGTGTAACAGAGATGTGACCGATCACCCAAGCGGCTAACGAGCCAATCAGTGGTGAAGAGGTTAAAAGTAAAAAAAGGGTAGATGTGACCCTCACACTGAAGACTGAGCACGACAGGTTAACTCAAGTCTATCTTGTGCTTTACACTCCCTGGTAAATATTAAGGTCAGTGTATAGTATCACATCGGTCTTTATTTTTATATTAAAAATAGGTTTTTTCTATGGTTTTTGATGAGTATCCAACGAATTTAATATCCATTTCTCCGGAATATATACTGTATATATATATTTTTTAGACCCCCCCAATATTCATAATGGAAAAAGTTGGATTTTCTTTCTTTTTTGAATAAATAAATCAAATACTAAGCAACCAACAGAACCTAACCTAACCTGACCCCCTTTCTTCATGGCCCCACACGTTACCTTAATCTGTTAAACTATTGTGACACCGCCCAATATATTGTGCTTCTCACAGTGTACACTGGTTATTACACTTTGGACAAAGAACTATACTCTGTAATACACCCTGTTTTATATATATATATATATATATATATATATATATATATATATATATATATATATATATATATATATATATATATATAAGCCTCACTTTTTTTCTGGTATAACTCTGCAATTGGCACAAAATAATCCTTCTCACAATGTCGGCACGGCTCTTCCAACTCGAATCTCCGCTCCCGGCCCACCCACTCATTGTTCATTGGCTAAAACAAAAAAATCTTGCCCAATAAAAATACTTCTATCACTTTAGCCAATAAGAAACTCCCACTTCACCCCCTACACATGTGCTGTAGAAGCTTAAGAAGCGAAGACTGAGGTCTGGAGTGATGCGTAAGGGGGTGTCAGCCACCGCCAAAAGTAAACAAGACATGGCGACACTTGTGACTAGGCGAATATAATAATATTGAAAAATTAATATCTCGTGTATCCTTAATTTCCAGTGGAAATATCATAGAAGAAAAATGTCTTAGAATTGTCTAAACATTACGAAATACATATTAATAACAGGGAAAGAAAGACTGGTGCAAAATTATACATTCACCAATATTAATATTAATATTATAGGGTGAATATTTATAAGATGTCAACACCTACTTATACTGTCTCTACTCGACTTACGATTACCCGGACTTACGCCGGCCATGGTCGTATAAAATATTTTTTCACATTACGTATTTTCGAGTCCCGATGTTAGTGATCGCTTTGTGTACTGAAAATTTTTTTGTTTGTAATTCCCTTTAAAATGGCTGGCAAGCTTAAAAGTGAGAGTTCTCGTGGTGCCGAGAAGAAAAAGAGACAACCATTGTAGAATTTCTATTTATTATTTTCACCTTTTCGACTTAGGGGGTATTATTGTATTAGTGGGCCCAGATTTAGGTTAGGTTGGTTAGGTTAGTTTAGTTTAGGCAAACTATGTTTGGTACGTTTTTAGTAGTTCACACCGGGTCTGCCCATATCGTTACCAACCCTCTTCGTCGCCACTATTTTTGGTCAATTTATAGTATTACACGTGTTTTTTTGTATATATATATATATACGGTAACCCCGGTATGTAGGGCGATGTAGTATGTATGTATATATATATATATATATATATATATATATATATATATATATATATATATATATATATATATGCTGATAACCACAAGGAAGAAAAACCGAAGTTCCCAAGCGCTTTCGTGTAATTCACATCTTCAGAGGTGAGTACAGACTAGAGAGAGTAATACAAATCAAGGTGTATATATATACAGAGGAGGGTGAGACCAGGTCCACAATGGTCAGGTATTAGGTAATGACCCTACTAATCTTTAAATAGCACACAACCGTTGGTGGTCAGGTCAGATGGTCAGGTGACCCGGCCTTCTCACCTGGTCACAAATCTTCTTAATTACATAATTGTCCAGCTTGTACAAGCCGTTACTCAAATTCATGTTGAATGCTTCGGTATGTTTAATAAGACTAGATTCTATGATGTTCCTACTGTCAATTGAATTGCATGGTAATATTGAGGAGGCATTATCCCAGTCAATGCAATGCTTGTTATCCCTCAAATGAACAAACAGAGCATTGGATTCCTGGCCTGTCCTAACACTGTATTTGTGTTGTTTAATTCTAGTTGCAAGATCTTTACCTGTCTGGCCTAAGTAAAACATATTACATTCCTTGCAAGGAACTTTATAAATGCAACCAATTGTGTTGTTGGGGGAGTTCTTGATTAACATTTGTTTAACAGTGCATGAGTTTTTAAATGCCACATTGACGTTCCAGGTTTTTAGTTGTGAAGGAATGTGTGAGAAATTTTTGTGAAATGGTAAGATTAAGATATTCTTATGGTCATGGGTGGGCTTGGGTTCAGTTCCATAAAAAGTTTTCTTGGTAATGTTTAGGCATTTGTCTATGAAAGATCTAGGGTATTTAAGGTTTGAGCCAATATTATATATATATTTGTATTCCTCATCGATGAATTCCGGACTGCAAATTCTCAAGGCACGTAAAAACATTGTTGAAAATACTGACTGTTTGACTTTACTATGGTGGGCAAGATTTTACCTTAATCGCTTTTCGAATGGTTTTCAGTTAAAAACTGTTGTATTACAATAATATTCTATCCAAATTGACTTGAATAAATACTACGATACCATATTTCTGAATATTTTCATTAAAATCCATCAAAATTATTTTCCTTGTCATCATCTGCAGCACCAAACAGCTCCTCCCAGTCCTCTCCTTGAACAGCATCGTCATATGGATCAACACCATCATCAGCCATAGGATCATCAATATCTTCATCCTCATTCACTCTCTCATTAGGCTCATAATCCCACAACAAGTCTTCTTCTGTTCCATCAAGAGCATTCGAAATCCCACATTTCTTAAAAGATTTCACCACAATTTCTGGTCTGATTGCATCCCAGGCCTCTACAATCCATTCACATAATGTTGCTAGTGATGGAGCTTGGATGTTGCCTCCCTTTGTGTATGTCTTATCGCCTTCTATCATCCAGTTGTTCCACTTCACTCTTACCGCATCTTTAAATGGTTTGTTTAAGGAAACATCCAGTGGTTGGACAAGACTTGTTAATCCACCAGGAATCACAGCTGTATCAGTGTTTTCCTTCCTAATCCCAGCAGTAACACTGTCAACAAGATGTGACCGAAACATATCCCACACAAGAAGACTTTTTTCTTTGCGTAGTTCCCCTGGTCTAAAGTTCAGACTTTTTTAAGCCATTTTTGTATGCCGCCTTCATCCATCCATCCTTTCTCGTGCACATGGATGATTAAAAAAATGCTTTCTGACTTGCAACACTGTTGGTAGGGTCAGGTGGTTCTAACGGCACCTGCCAGGACCCGGTAATCAAATTTATAACAGTGTCTAACCTCAATTACTGTAGTTTATCTGATGTAGGCAATATGAAGTAAAAAATACCAGTTAAAGTGAGAAATTGGAAGAGAATAAACAAGAAAGATGTCATTGGGCTATTTTTGGTAGGGCTGAGGGAGAGAGTACCAGCTGTTTGGTCTTTTTTGGCGGGAGAGTCACGCAAATAACCGTAGTACTGGTATTTGTTTGGTGTCTTCTGTATTTTTAAAAATGAATACGTGTAAATTAAAAGTACCGTGACATTGTATTACCGTGACCCCTCGGTTAACGAACTCAATCCGTTCCAGAAGGTCGTTCGTTAACCGAAAAGTTTGTTAACCGAAACCATTGTTTCAATGGGTTTTTGGGTAATTGGTTCCAGCTCACCGAAAATTTCCTAAATTCAACAAAAATGGTAGAAAAGTTCACTTACTTTGAGGTGTGTATGTAGAAGGCTCCTGGATGATGATGATGATGATGGGATTTAGAATGGGGGTGGAGGAGAAGGAAGAAGAGAAGGCATTGGGGTGGAAGAGAAGTCACCCTATGGTGCCATTTCACCCATAAAATTTTAGCTCTCTTGGTGTAATTCAAGATTATTTTCTTTAAATCAACACTGCACTGCATTATATATTGTCAATATGTAAAATATATTTCAAAATGACCAATAATTTGCTTGGAAACACAGAAAAAAAGCGTTTAGTTGAAGAGAGTCTTAAGCAAGATGTTACCTCCACTGAAAACAGAGAGAGACTAACGCCTGTTTGCTGTGTTAAGAGGTTGGATGCCGCGCATTAAAGTCGCTTTACCTTCAGTTATATTCAATAATTGTTAAAATGACTAAAAAATTGAATATTAAACTTTTAAAAGTATTGATTAGTATAAACTTCTTGATATTTACTAAAATAATATGGAATTTAAGCCCTAGAACCGATTAATGTATTGGCGGACTGATACTAAAGCTGGTTGCCCGGTCAGTGCAAGCGAAAACATGTTGAGGTCGGTTCATAAGAAATTCGTTAACCGAATTTTTGTTCGTTAACCGAATTGAAGATCCTTATGGAAGGCAGTTCGTTAACCGAAATTTCGTTAACTGAGGCCTTTGTTAAATGAGGGGTCACTGTATATACAAACTTGTCATATTTCTGGAAAATAATAAGCAAGAAAATAAGAATATACCGGTAAACACAATTTCAACGTACGCTAAAATTAAAAGCTGCTTAAGAAGGGCCGATGCAAACACAAAGCCTCCGCGACCAGGGCTCTGTCGTATCAGCTAGACGGTACATGTGTTTTTCGAATCGTTTTCAGTTAAAAAACTGTTACATCACAAGTGAATTAGGATAGAATATTATTGTAATACAACAGTTTTTAACTGAAAACCATTCGAAAGGCGATTACGGTAACATCTTTTCAACGAAAGAAAGCGAAAGTCATTGTTTTTGTCACGATTTTATCCCACTTTCCACTATAATACGTACGTCATTTCAGCAAAAATATTACATTTCCATATTCTCAGAAATAAATAGTAGTTTTGCTGAAACGTGATGTATTTCAATGTAAATTAGGATAAACTACATGAAAACAAAACACTTTACCAAACCTTCCGATGTTCAAGATATGTTACTCGTTTTTTTATTAGTTTTCGGTTAAAATATGTTATATTAGTGATATTCTATTCATACTGTGCTTGATATAATACATTCACGGAAATGTAATATTTTTTGCTGAAATGACGTATGTATTACAGTGGAAAGTGGGATAAAATTGTGACGAAAACAATGACTTTTTCTTTCTTTCGTTCAAAATATGTTACCGTAATCGCTTTTCGAATGGTTTTCAGTTAAAAAACTATTGTATTACAATAATATTCCCACCTAATTGACTTGAATGGAAATATACAATATTTTTGTTGAAACTACCCGCGTTTCAGTGTAAAGTGTCGTAATAATAAATGGTAAACAAGTTTATAGGACGTAGTGTTTCTCTGAAGGTTTTGTTGTTCCTTTACCCTCAAAAACTTGGGTCGACCTATAAACGAGGAATATCATAAATAAACGATTTCTTGATCAAAAAATCGGGGTCGACCTATATACGAAGGGGGGTTATAGATGAGTATATATGGTAGGTAACAAAGATACCTGTGAATGTTAAAAATCCGTGTACTTTTGCTGACACCCCCCCCCCCCCCCCCTAAAAAAAACCCTGGCCCCCCCATGTCCTTATTTACCGTATATACCTGTGTGTAGTTCGAGTTTTTAAGACCAAATTATTTGGCAAAAAATTGGGGGTCGACCTCTAAACGGGTAATAGTTTCGTTAGGTTGAAAAATATTTATCAGTAACTACCAGTAAACAATGGAAACGACTCACCAACGCACCACCAGCTGTGAGTGTCGGTACAGTTGCCAGGGCAGATCTCTTGCGTCATCATAGCAAGCCCAAAGTAGCCAAGTGCATGGTATGGTATGCACAGGACGATGTAAAACAAACTATTCATTTTTTAAAGTTTATTTATAGATACTGTACTTAAATTTTTGTTCATTTCATTTGAAACATCAATCTTTGTTAATTAAATTTGAAACAAAAGAAAACTACGATACCGTATTTTCGTTAAAACATTACATCACAAATATATTTTACCTTAACTGTGACTGAATGAATATATTCTCAGAAATAAATATTGAAATGTAATATTTTGGCTGAAATGACATACATATTACAGCGGAAAGTGGGATAAAATCATGACGAAAACAATGACTCGCTTTCTTTCGTTGTTCAAAAGATTTTACCGTAATCGCTTTTTGAATGGTTTTCGGTTAAAAAACTGTTGTACCCTACTGTATTACAATAATATTCTATCCTATCATTAGCCTCATAATCCCACAACTGAAAACCATTCGAAAAGCGATTATGGTAACATCTTTTGAACGAAAGAAAGCGAAAGTCATTGCTTTCATCACAATTTTATCCCACTTTCCACTGTAATACGTACGTCATTTCAGCAAAAAATATTACATTTCCATATTCTCAGAAATAAATAGTAGTTTTGTTGAAACGTAATGTACAGTATTTAATATTAAAATGCAAAAAGAGCTGTAAAAACAATTAATACTGTACACCCGTAATGTACTGGCTGGCATCTCCACTCGTCCCTGCTCCCACCAGTCACCACTCCTCCCCACTCTATCCCTCCGCCTCCTCCACATCGTCACTACTGTTGTTTTACAATAATATTCTATCCTAATTCACTTGAATAAATACTACGATACCATATTTCTAAATATTTTCATTAAAATCCATCAAAATCATTTTCCTTGTCATCGTCTTAAGTACCAAACAGCTCCTCCCAGTCTTCTCCTTGAACAGGGCTAGAGGGTACGTGTTTTTCGAATCGTTTTCAGTTAAAAAACTGTTACATCACATGTACGTATATTTTACCTAAGCTGTGCCTGAATGAATATATTCTCAGAAATAAATAGTAGTTTAGCTGAAACGTGATGTATTTCAATGTAAAATAGGATAAAATACATGACGAAAGCAAAAGACTTTACCTAAGCTTCCGATGTTCAAGAGAGGTTACTCGTTTTTTTAATAGTTTTCGGTTAAAATACTGTTATATTACAATGATATTCTATTCATACTAAGCTTGATATACTACATTCACGGAAATGTAATATTTTTGCTGAAATGACATACGTATTACAGTGGAAAGTGCGATAAAATCGTGACAAAAACAATGACTTTCGCTTTCTTTCGTTCAAAAGATGTTACCGTAATCGCTTTTCGAATGGTTTAGTTAAAAAACTGTTGCATTACAAGTGAATTAGGATGGAATATTATTGTAATACAACAGTTTTTTAACTGAAATCCATTCGAGAAGCAATTACGGTAACATCTTTTGAACGAAAGAAGGCGAAAGTCATTGCTTTCGTCACTTTCCATTGTAATACGTACGTCATTTCAGCAAAAATATTACATTTCCATATTCTCAGAAATAAATAGTAGTTTTGCTGAAACGTAATGTATTTCAATGTAAGTTAGGATAAACTACATGAAAACAAAGACTTTACCTCACCTTCCGATGTTCAAGATATGTTACTCTTTTTTTTAATAGTTTTCGGTTAAAATACTGTTATATTTGTGATATTCTATTCATACTGTGCTTGATATACTACATTCACGGAAATGTAATGTTTTTGCAACTACAATTCTGATGTCAACACAAGCGTGGTTACAGCGAGACTGCCTGAGTGAGGGAGAGCTATGCCGGACCATGGAAATTCACCCCTTGCTTACACTTGGAAGCACTAGAACCACTTTCTCTTCTTCGTGGTCTCTTTGAATACGTATTGAAGGGTTAAATGTCGTACAGTAGCTTCTCAAATTTCGCGAGTTTTTAATTCAACGTTTTTTATTGGAACACACAAAAAACAATTAAAAATTTTGACGGCGGAACTCGAATTTCGAGGGGTTTGAACGGCTTACCAACATTTAGACGTGCACAAACGTGTAAACAGCGTCATTTCTCTTATGTACAAAAGATTCATTATTGTTTATTACTGAATTTCTTTTTGATTGAATTAATGTTTATGTGTGCAAAATGAGCAATGCAATTCATTAATAATACGTAGAATATTAAAACACATGAGGAGACGAGACGGCTTTGTTTTCGTTGTTTACAAAACCAGACCCTGACTGGTTCTACATATAAAACTGAAGAAAATAAGACCTTGGTTGTAGCTGTAGTAAAATTAATATGGTTGTTTTAAGTAATGTTATTTAATATTAATAATTGGAACAATATAAGTAGCTAACCATTAATGGTAAAGAAAAAAAAAGTGAGACCGCGCGTATGTAAGTGCGCACATGTGAAAACATATCGTCATTACTCTCCATAAGAATATAAAAGCAACACATATTTACTGCTCGTATATATTGAAGGGTTAAATGTTGTACTCTGTATAGACAAGCAGAGAGAGAGAGAGAGAGAGAGAGAGCAGCCGAACTGCCGGATGTAAACAAACCTTAATTTACCGCGGCTTTGTTGTTTTTGTTTTTTTTCGGGGATTAGCCCACCCGGGCATAGGTCACTAACCCACATTGGGGCCTGAGGGGCAAAAATTTAATACTCCTGTAATAATAATAATAATTCAGATAAGTTATTAAAAAAAAAAAAAAAGCTGCCTATCTACCTATTGGACAAACTAAAATAGTTCCGGACCACAGAATGCCGGACTAGAGAGGTACAACCCGCCCGCATGCCTGCCTGTGTTCCTCGCCTCTCCCTACTCCTCCCTCCGCTTGGGCAAGCCGCGCGGTAAGATTGCGCAGTGTGTGTCTTTGTTGCGTTATCACTGACGTCATATGACGTATCCGACTGTGATTGGCCATGCATCCCTACCCCCTCTGCAGCTAGCTGTAATTGGCTTAAAGTATTATGACGTGTCCACCCGGGGGAGGGAGGGAGGGAGGAAAGACGACGCTTGACCTAGCCGTGGCAGTTTCATCCCTCAAGGCCACACCGTGTAATCGTGCATCCATTGTTCAGTAAAATGGCTTCCGCCGGACCACCACCCCCAGAGAGAAACCTTTCCTTACCTGGACCCAGCGGCACTAAGCCAAAGAAGACACGACGTTCCTTAAGCTACGAGGTGAAGTATACCATCATCCAAGAGTTGGAGAAAGGAACAAGGCAGGTTGATTTGGCGCGCCAGCATGGCGTGAACGAATCTACGATCCGGACTATAAAGAAGGATTCAGCCAAGATAAAGGAGCACATGAAGATCACAAAGTCTACAGGTGCTTCTATGATCAAGTATTTTCACAACCAGGTGCTTCTCAAGACAGAAAAATTACTTGTGAGGTACTTGGTGCGTCAGGCGCGACGGAACATGGCGGTCGACACGCGCTCTGTTAAGGACTACGCACGTGAACTGTACATGGCAGTGGCACGAAAGATGGGAATTACAGAGCCCAAACCCTTTAATGCTTCCTCTGGGTGGTTACAGAGGTTTAAGATCCGGAACAAGATCACCAATATAAACATTGGTGGTGAAGAAGCGAGTGCTGACCGTGCTGCGGCTAGGGAATTTCCTCCGTTTTTACGTGAGATTATGGAGGAAGGACAGTACAGTGACGACCAGGTGTTTAACATGGACGAATCTGGCCTTTTCTGGAAAAAGCTACCTTCCAAGTCCTTCGTTGTAAAGAATGCCAGCAGGATTCGGGGCCGGAAGATGCAGAAGGAACGCATCACCGTCCTGTTTACCACCAATGCCTCCGGTACCTGTAAGCTCAAGTTATCGGTGATCCACACAGCACTCAAGCAGCACGCCTACAAAACCATGGACATGACCAAGCTAAATGTCCACTGGCTGACCGCACGTAAGGCGTGGATGTTCTCTACAGTGTCCCTCTCCTGGCTTGATGACTGTTTTGTTCCCGATGTAAAGAAATTCTGTGAGCGACAGAATGTGCCATTCAATATTTTGTTGCTGCTGGACAACGCACCAGGACACTTGCCCCTACTGTTAGATCGTCACCCCAACGTAAAAGTGGTCTTCCTTCCTCCCAACACTACGTCTATATTACAGCCCATGGACCAAGAGTTAATCTGTAATGTAAAAGCTGCATTCTCAACAAAAAAATTCAAACTCCTGAACGACTACACCAACACCGGGGAAGAGTTGCGTAACCTGAGTGACACCACCACCGATAGCAAGAGCGAAGAAGATGAGGATCAACAGTTGGCACAGCAAAAAATACTGTTCAAACAATTCTGGAGAGTATTTAACATCAAGAAAGCTGTGGACTTCTTGTTGGAGTCATGGGATCAGCTGTCTATTGCTACAATTCGTCACGCATGGAGACATGTGTTGCATGGAATACCAGGTGAGAGGAGGAGTCAATCTGTGACTGGTGAGGTTCAGACTGTTGCAGTAGCAGTGGACCTTGCCAGAGAAGCTGCGCAGACTGTTACAGTTCCAGGCTTCTCCGAGACCACCAACGACGACATCCTGGAGGTGATCAGAGATCCTGAAGTGACTGCGGACGAGATGTTGGAAGAAGATCACGTCAGTGAAGAGGAGGAAGAAGGTGCGTCATTCTCCGAAGAACACAGTTTAACCCATAGTGATATTAAGGGTGCCATGGAGTGTGCAGAGAAAATGAAGTCCTTCCTTTCCCGCGACAATGACCGCTATGAAGTCTTCCATACCCGGCTGGTGCAGGCTATGGAGCCGTACATCACGGTGTATCAAGACAACATAAACACCAGCCGTCAAAAAAGCATAACCGAGTTCTTCGCCCGCAACCCACCACAGCCAGCCCAAGCCAGTGATAGTGACAGTGAAGATGACTTTGAGGGATTTGTCAGGGAAGCCCTGACAACTGTAAGTGACAGTGATGGTGATTCACCCGAGGGCCAGTAATCTGCCCTCTGCCTTGGAACCAGCCTCCATCCCCGTATGCCGACCCATCTCTTCTACTAACGTAAGTGTTCCACATAACTTTTAGTTTTTTTAACCTAACCTTTATTTTTCCTAACCTAACCTCTTCTATATTACTTGTTTTTTCATACCATCATAAAGTTAAGATAAAATTTTTACTACAACATAGTTGTGTGTCGTCAAAAAGTGGAGTTTGGGGGTCGGCCCGGACTCTATTTCAATTAATCCCATATGCTATGTTATTCACTTTACGCGGGACCCTGCGGGTTACATTAACCGTGTAAAGAGAGGGTTAACTGTATGTATATATATATATATATATATATATATATATATATACAGGTAGTCGTCGACTTACGACCTATGCGATTTACGTCCGTTCGACTTTACGACCGGCGGTACGACAGTTTTGGCCCCAGCCTCCTCACGCTGCCGGGAGCTGGAGCCGCGCGCATCCCCGCGCTCAATTACAAACACGCTCGCTGGTACAGCACACTTCCCTCCGTGTCTGTTTGCCTCGTGCCTTTCTTTTGTCTCGGAAATCTTTCTTGAACCACCACCCCCCCCCAAGATGTCTACCAAGAGGAAACTGTCTTCATCTACTCCTCAACCTGCCAAGAAGCAAAGAAAGGCCATTGATTTAAACACTAAAATGATGGTGATTAAACAGCACGAAGGGGGTAAGAAAGTGAATGAGATTGCACGTGATCTGAAGCTATCACACTCTACTGTGTCGACGATTTTGAAGGATAAAGAAAGGATTCGTGAAGCTGTGAAAGGTTCTGCACCCATGCAAGCGACAGTTATAACGAAGCAACGGACTGGGCCTCTCCACGAAATGGAGAAATTACTTTACATGTGGATGGAAGATCAGATCCAGAAACGGACACCGTTAAGCCTTTTTACTGTGCAGACGAAGGCTAGAAGTCTATTTCAGACTTTGAAGGAGCGCGCCGGAGAAGACTACAGTCAAGAATTTGCAGCAAGTACTGGCTGGTTCAAGAGATTCAAGAAAAGATTTCAATTTCATAATGTTCGAGTGACTGGGGAAGCAGCGAGTGCAGACGAGGAAGGAGCACGCAAGTTTGTTGACAATCTGGATGAATTGATTACGGATGAGGGATATCTAGCAGAGCAGATATTTAATGTGGATGAAACGGGATTGTATTGGAAACGGATGCCAGAACGCACTTACATCCAAAAAGAAGCCAAAAGCATGTCTGGATTTAAAGCATTTAAGGATAGGCTTACTCTGCTGCTTGGCGGGAACATCGCGGGGTTTAAGCTGAAACCTTTCCTAATCTTCCATTCAGAAAACCCGCGGGCGTTGAAAAATGTAAACAAGCACACGCTGCCCGTTTACTTTCGGTCTAACCGTAAAGCATGGATGACACAGGCACTGTTTGAAGACTGGTTTGTAAATTGTTTTATTCCTCAAGCTCGTGAATATTGTGTGACGAAAGAAATTCCTTTCAAGATTTTATTGCTACTGGACAATGCGCCTGGACATCCACCTCATCTATCAGATATTCATCCGGACGTGAAAGTGATTTTTATGCCGCCAAACACGACTTCAATATTGCAGCCTATGGACCAAGGTTCAATTGCTACTTTCAAGGCTATCTATCTCCGAACCACCTTTGCCCAAGCCATAGCCGCTATAGATGCCGACCCAGAACTATCGTTGCGTGACTTTTGGAAACAGTACAACATTCTTATGGGTATCAAGAATCTGGCAAACGCTTGGGAGGCTGTGACGGAGAAGTGCATGAATGGCATCTGGAAACAGTGTGTTAAGCGCTATGTTCATACTTTTGCAGGATTTGACAGTGAAAATGAGCTTGAAGTTATTCGGGAAAAAATAGTAAAACTGGCAAAAGATCTTTCTTTGGAATGTGAAGTGGAAGATGTTGAGGAGTTGCTAGACCAAGAATCAGAGGAACTTACAAATGAAGAGCTAATCGAATTGGCGGAAGAAAATGTAGCAGAAGAGGAAAGGAGAGAAGCAGCGGATAACGAAGAGGAGGAGGAGCCACAAAGGACGTTCACCACTAAGGGATTATCAGAAGGTTTATCTCTACTAAATAAACTTCTTGCCCATTTTGAAGGAATGGACCCAAACATTGAACGATTTGCAAGGATTGAGCGGATGGCACGCAATTCGTTTCGTCCATATCAAGAAATTTACGAGGAGAAGAAGAAACGAACAATTCAGACAAAGCTCACCATGTTCATGAAAAAAACAACTCCTCCGGCTACCCCAAAGGCTGCCCCAGCTGACGACCCCGACGATCCACAGCCAAGCACCAGCGGCCAATAAGATGTTTTTTGTATGTTTGTACAGTATGTTTAAAATGTTTTATATGTTTTGCACCTGTATTTTTTCTTTTTTGTATGTTGTGTAAATAATAAACCAATTGTACTGTAATATGCAGTGATTTACTTAAACCTGACGACCGTAACAATAATGAACAGAGAAAATGTTGATAAAATATGACTTAAAGATGATTATATTATCATTACACATTATAATATACGTAAGGTAATTAAATTGTACACTGTACTGTAGTATGCAGTGATTTACTTAAACCTGACGACCGTAACAATAATGAACAGAGAAAATGTTGATAAAATATGACTTAAAGATGATTATATTATCATTACACATTATAATATACGTAAGGTAATTAAATTGTACTGTAGTATGCAGTGATTTACTTAAACCTGACGACCGTAACAATAATGAACAAAGAAAATGTTGATAAAATATGACTTAAAGATGATTACACATTATAATATACGTAAGGTAATTATAACATAGGCCGACTTACGACCAGATCAACTTACGACCGGTTGGCCGTAACCTATCTCGGTCGTAAGTCGACGACTACCTGTATATATATATATATATATATATATATTTCATGTAAATCCACAATGAAAACGTGGATAAGATAAATCTTGATAAAATCACATGGGAAAATGGAAACAGCGGAGTACCTTAGCTTTTGTCTTTATTCATGACATCTTCAGAGGCAACTGGATTACATGGACAGAGAGAGGCTTAAATATACAGGGTGACCTTAAAAACATGAGGTCAGGTCATAATAATGACATCCACTAATCCCCACACCAACACACACGTAGAGGAGCTTAAGAGAAGGGTGGTGACATGACTAGCCAGGTCAGGTCAGAAAAAAGGGACCCACAAAATAACTATCATACATCTAGATCAAAGGTTTTCAAAGCATTTTTAACCTTCGGCCACTGACAAATAAATTTATGTAACATATTATCAGTTTTGAACTGACCATCACTAAGGTTTATTGATTTTAATTCCTTAATCAAACTAGCTTGAACCAGAAGTCTTTCTGTGACACAAGATGATTTGAATACTTCTAAGCTTTTTTCCCAAGCAGTGGGGTGATTATTATTCCTAACATGAACGAACAAGGCACTGCTTTCAGATGCAGTTCTGATATTATACTTATGTTGTTTGATTCTGAGCTGCAGTGTTTTTCCTGTCTGACCTACATAATTACAATTACATTTGCTACATGGAATACAATAAACACTTCCATTTACATTCAAACTTGGGCTATTCCTTATTAACATATTGGTAATGGTCGAGTCATACTTGAAAACAACTTTTGCCCCGTTAGTTCGGTCCCTCAAGCTTCTAAATATTAATGTTGTTTTCAAGCAATGTCAATTATATTATCCTAACTTTAATCTGAGGTATTATTTAATACTAAATGTTAAAATTTAGTTTTTTCACCCAACATCTCTTGAAGGGAGGATTGGTGGGGGGTGGTGGGGAGGGTTGGGACTGACCGTGCGGTTGGAAGAGGGGGGGAGGCAAGGTGGGTTACTTTGATTAACAGATAGTGTCGTGAAGAATTTTTTTTTTTTTTATTAACTGAAGATATTTGTTTTAGCTCATAAAATTCATACAAATTACCCGGCCAGAATATAATTTACATTGCTGGAATTCTTACAATTTGGTGATCATTTTGAATATAAACATCATATATTTTGCATTAGACATACAAATTTTAGATAAAATGTTTTCTCTGAGTAAATATGTTATCTTTTGTGCAAAATATATGACATTTATATTCAAAATATTCCTGGTCTTACAAGGAATCCAGCAATGTCAATTGTATTATCCTAACTTTAGTTTGAGGTATTATTTATTAAAATTTAGTGGTTTTCCCCCAAAAATTTCTCAGAGAGGGAAGAGCCAGCAGTGTAGTGTGAGAAGAGGGGGAGGGAGTTGAGTCCATTATTTGAATGGACATTAACTTGACGACTGTATTTCTCTATTTCTCTTAAGTATTAATTGTGTGCATGTACCATCATAAAATTAAGATGTTATTTTTACTACAACATAGTTATGTGTCGTCAAAAAGTGGAGTTTGGGGGTCGGGCCGGTTTCTATTGGAATTAATCCCATATGTTCTGTTGTTCACTTAACGCGGTTTTCATTTAACACGGTACCCTCTGGGTTTTATTGACCACGTTAAGTGGGGTACAACTGTATACACGAAAATAACTGTTACTTGGGATAGAAAATAATAAAAAACACAAAGACAATTAATAAAAAAGAACATTGTTAATACGCCTGCAATCATCTCACTGCTCGGCGGTTTTTGCGCTGGTGCCAAATCACCTTCACTTCTTCTGTATTTTGTTTATTCACCAATGTTTTAATCGTTTTCTTTATTAAATACTATAATTAATATTCATGTATAATAATAACACAATAATTCTCGAGTCGTCCGTATACTTGTGTAATTTCTATTGATGTAAAATAATAACTCACAATTTGTCCCCAACACCAGCGGCTTTTAGTGGTGACGAAACGGATTTGATATTGGGAACGAAATGGGGTGTATCCCCTCACACAACTCTGCTAGAAAGTCAAAACTATGTTTTTTTAGTTTATTTTTGTGTGCTATGATTGGTTCTGACCTTGATTTCCGTTGGAAATTGCCTGGTTTTTTTAGTTATCGCCCCCTTCTACCCCCAACAAGATAGGGGATCCTGTTGAGAGCCGGGTTTTGGGTGGGGCGATTTCCGACTAAATTCATGACCAAGTGAATACAAAATACATAAAAAAACACGAGAAAAACATATAAACCTGACCTATCCTAACTCTCTCGGTGTTTTTACGTAACCAGATTCTCACAATATGAGGGAATCACTGTTATTTCTTACTTTATTCTGATGTAATATTTACCGGGGTCAGGGGAACACCATGAATTCTAAAAAATGCTATTGCTTGTTCTTTTTTTCCCCAAAATGCGCAATCAACTCCATATAATTGAAGTGACGCCCATCGCAGACATTCCATGGTCAGAAATTAATTTGAATTTCGAAGCATGAGAGACCCAAAATCACAATCGAATCTGATTGGGCAAAAAATACCTCAAATTCTAAAAGCAGAAACCACAATTAATTTTAATCGGTGGCATAAAGAACGCTTTTGATTGGCCGTGTGACGTGTAGGCCTATGGGAACGCATGCGCATTTTTATTTTTTTACAGGGAATACCCCACCCCAGCACAGGTCATCGACACACATGTGGGCCTGGGGGGCGAAAAATAAGAATAAAAATAAATTAAAAATAGAAAAGGAAAAGATTATATTAATCTACAACACAAAGATGCAGGAAAACCAGCTTTTTAAAGTGAGCCAGATTGTATGAGCATGGAAACACAGACGAAGGCAGAGCATTCCACAGTTTGGCAGTGTGAGGAAAGAAGAATGTACTGTGAGGGGTTATTCTCGTGTGACCGACATCCACAGAGAAACGGTGTTCATCGCGGGCAAGACGAGTGTTATGAGCCCACGGCCTTGCCGGCGGTACACAGGATGCCAAATCCAACGAACATTGCCCGTTAAAGTACCTGTAAAAGAGAGAGAGTGAAGCAACATTGTGGCGAAGAGAAGGGGAAGAAAGATTGTCAACTAAAGGAGGAGAGTTTATAAGACGAAATGCCTTTGATTCCACCCTATCTAACAGTTGGACAGAAGAAGAGCCACCCCAGATATGAGAGCAGTACTCCAAGTTAGGACGAATGAATCCCTTATATACAGTACTTGAAGCAACTGCTCAGGAGTGAAGTAGCTACGGCATCTGTACAGCATTCCCAACTTTCGGGAGGCAACTTTAGCAATGTTGAGGATGTGTGGCTTCCATGACATACAGTGGTCCCTCGGTTAACGAGCACAATTCGTTCCAGAAGGTTGCTCGTTAACCGAAACCATTGTTTCAGTGGGTTTTTGGATAATTGGTTCCAGCTCACCGAAAATTACATACAAACTAAGAATAAATGCAATAAAGTACACTTACTTTGAGGTGTGCATGTAGAAGGCTCCTGGTTGATGATGATGATGATGGGAATTAGAATGGGGGTGGGGGAGAAGAGAAGGCATTGGGGTGGAAGAGAAGTCACCCCATGCTGCCATTTCACCCATAAAATTTAAGTTCACTTGGTGTAATTCAAGGTTATTTTCTTTAAATCAACACTGCACTGCGCTATGTATTATCAATATGTAAAATATATTTCAAAGTGACCAATAATTTGACTGGAAACACAGAAAAAAAGCGTTTATGTTGAAGAGTCTCCAACAAGATGTTCCTTCCTCTGAACCGATAAACAAACTGACGCCAAGCTTGGTGTATTGAGTGGCTGTTTGGCGCACAAAAAACTAGTTTCCTGTACAGTGAACCCTCACTTTACGCGGTCAATTGAACCCACGGCGGCCCGCGTAAAGTGAGAAACGCGTAAAGTGAACAACATAACATATGGGATTAATTGAAATAGAGACCGGGCCGACCCTCAGACTCCACTTTTTCAGACACAATACCTACGTTGTAGTAAAAATAACTTCTTAATTTTATGATGGTATGCACACACAATTAATAATTAAGAGAACTATCAATAATATTAGGTTTTTTAACACTTACATTAGTAGAAAAGATGGCTGGGCACACGGGGATGGGGGGTTGGTTCCGAGGCAGAGGGCAGATTATATATTATTGGCCCTCACCTGCATCACTTGTATCAATTGTATCACTATCCACCACAGAGGCTTGCAGGGCCTCTTTGTCAAACTCTTCAAAGTCCATATCCTCACTATCATTATCACTATCACTGACTTGGGCCGGCTGTGGTGGGTGGCGGGTGAAGAACTCGGTAATGTTTTGATGACTGGGCGACCTTGTGCGCACCCTGCTCGCGCCGCTCTCCGCGTAAAAGGATACACACACCGCGGAAAGTGAGCATTCCGGTTTCGGCAGGGTACCGCGTAAACGTGGAAACGCGTAAAGTGAAACCGCGTAAAGTGGGGGTTTACTGTACTTCAATTATGTTCAGTAATTGTTAAAATGACCAAAAAATTTAATATAAAACTTTTAAAATTATTGAATAGTACAACCTTCTTGATACTGTATTTACTAAAATGGTAAGGAATTTAAGCCCTAAAACCGACTAATACTACAGCTGGTGGGCAGCCAAATGTAGGCGAAAACATGTTGGGAAAAATTTGTAAGAAATTCGTGAACCGAAGGTTTGCTTGTTAACCGAAGTGAAGAATCTTATGGAAGGTAATTCGCTAACCGAAATTTCGTTAACTGAGGCACTCGTTAACCGAGGGATCACTGTATTAGAGGAAATGGTGAGGCCTAGCATATCTATTTTAGAATTTGGCAGAATGATTGCGTCCTGGAATGTGATTGATGGTTAATCATCTAATTTGGAAAGGGTACAGTAATTGGTAAATACTGAGTTTTATTACTATTGAATTTAACCAAGTTTCTACCTCCCCATAATGATTTATGAAAGGGTAGGCGATAATGGCTGAAGAGTAATGGAATTAAAAAGAGAAAGATTTGGTATTCGTTACCTGTTATTATACGTTTCCGACGGTAATGTAATAGAAGAAAATTATCTTAGAATTAGACGTCTTTTTCGAATATGATAAAAAATTTGGGGTAGGAATGTGTGAACTGCTATAAAAATACCATATGTTTTTCCGATGGTTTTTGCTATGTTTTGAACGATTTTGATGTTCATTTCCATTGGAAACCACCGGGTATTTGTGATTTTCCCTATCCCAAAACCCCTGGTTCCCATTGAGGATAAGGTGGGAGGATTTTTTTTTTTTAACTTGTGATTTCTGATAGAAGTGAATATCAAAATCGTTCAAAACACAAATCAATTATCGGAAAAACGTCGTTTTGTTATTCAATTGCACTGGGACACACTTATTAAAATTTACCTTTTGCGAATGCTTTAACAGATAAAATTACCCATAATATTAGTTGTTCAAAGTGGACAGGGCTTTTGAGTAGAATGAAAAGTGGGGTAAAATACTTAAATTCATGTTTTTGGTTTCAGTATGTGTTGGTGTTGTTTTTGATGTTCAGTATGTGCTGGTGTTGTTTTTGGTGTTCAGTATGTGTTGGTGTTGTTTTTGGTGTTCAGTATGTGTTGTTTTTGGTGTTCAGTATGTGTTGGTGTTGTTTTTGGTGTTCAGTACAGTATGTGTTGGTCAGGTTTTCAAATGTTTGTTTGGTGTTATTTTTAGTATTTTCCCCCACACTTTCCACTACTTCAAAGCCCTGTCCCACTTTGAGCAACTAATGTTGTGGGTAATTTATCGATTAACCCTTAGGCCCCGGGTAACGTTCCAGAACGCGCACCTTTTCCCGCCACTGTTTAAATGCCCAGTGTGGGTTTTCAGGTTCCAGTGTGACTATTTGCCTGTCACACCACACCTCGGCCACAGGGAAGTTTCCTGAACATAATTACCTACTTTTGTTTGTTTGATTTTCATTGTTTGTCCTTTTATATCATGTTGTATCAAAGTAATATTTGCTAAAAAGTAGTGTAGTTGTATTGTAGTACAGTATTACTGTAAAATAATGCTATGATTATGCAAAAAATGCATTTATTTGTGGAATTGTTATTCCGATAATTATTTTATGCATTACTTGCTCTCCCAAACACAGAGACAGCCTGATGACCGACTACGTGTGTTGCCAAGCACTTTTTATGAAAAATAATGTAAATAGAATATTCTAAATGAATTATTTATAGGAAGTAAGTATTATGATCAGTAAATGCATTATTGGCCAACTCGGACACAAAGGCAAGCGGGAAAATGACCCCTAAGTGCGTAGTGACAGCGAGCGCTCGGTGTAAAAAAAACAACTTTCTCCTTAGTCCCCTCGTCACTGAGGCACCAGGGAAGTTTCTAGAGGGTCAATATATAGTTTTTCTTATGTCTTTTTTATCGTTTTATCATTTATAAGGGTTAAAAATTATTTTTGGAAAAGTAAATTTTTCTCATTTTACCCTGCGTGAGGCACCCTACCCTAGCCTGGGGCGTGAGGGTTAAAATACCGGTACTCAAAAAATATACATTTCCGACGGAAATGTTAGAATAAGTTATTTTTAGTTTTTCTCTTTCTCTCCACATAAGACTCAATATACTGTACAGTATAGTCTCGATTTACGCGGATTTTGTTTACACGTTTGGTCATTTACACGGTACCCTGCCAGAACCGGAATGCCCAATTTACACGGTGCATCTACTCATAAACGGAGAGCGGCTACTAACTTGAGTGTTAAATCTAACCTTGATTTTTTCTAACCTAACTTAACCTTATGTAAGTGTTAAACCTTGATTTTTCTTTTACCTGGTACAGTATATTATTCTCTTATTGATATTTCTCTTCTATATTATGTGTGTGTGCATACCATCATAAAGTTAGGATACTATTTTTATTACAACGTAGGTATTGTGTCTGAAAAAGTGGAGCTTGGGGGTACGCCCAGTCTCTATTTCAATTAATCCCATATGTTCTGTTATTCCATTTACGCGTTTCTCGTTTTACGCTCTACTCCGTGGGTTCAATTGACCGCGTAAATCGGGGTTTTACTGTACTGTATAAGTAGGTGTTGGCAATTTCTAAATATTTACCAAGTAAGCATTTGCCCGAGAAAATGAATAAAAGTGAAAATAATCAGCGTAAAAAACTGTCTGAAAACACCCCTTATAATTACTGAACTTCTGACAGTCACGAGTCGTATATTAGCCGTTTTTTCTTGTTTTTGGGGGGTAAATTTGGAAGACTCACCCGGCACCGAGTTTTTTTTCGGCAATGTGTTTTTTAGGTGGGAATTTATTTTTTCTATGGCATTTCTGTCGCAAATGAGCCGTTATAGAGATATGGCCCCCACCCCTCCCCCAACTACCAACAATATTAGTCAAATAATAAAAATGGACCGTTTGGGCTGTCAGAGATGAAAATTTATGATAAAATTATGAAAATATCGGCTGAAAATTAGCCGATACCGGTACTCCAAGAGTAGGCCGATACAACGGTACAGCCCTAATTATAACCTATTTAAGCAAAAGTCTTCCCACACATACACACCCATGTTCTTGTTTTTGGTATTTTATAGTTTAATATTATTTTGTATGTATTTCTTAGTCTCATTAGAGTACAGTACAGTATTACATTGAAATGACTTTTGGTAATGGTAGAGCAGACAGTACCAGAGGGACTTTATGGAGTGGCTGTGGCTAGTTGTCCGCTTGTCAGTTAGGTATTTTTTTTAGACTAATACCAGAAGGAGTTGATAGAATTGGACGAAACTTTGTGGGAACATTATTTACAATCTGTTAAATAGATAAGTGGAAACGAGAATGTACAGAACCTATTAGAACTTGACCTAACCAACTTAACCTAAAGTTGGTTAGTGTGCAATTAACATATCCACAAAGTTTCGTCCAGTCTATCAACTCCAGGTGTTAGTCTTAAAAAAAATACCTAACTGACAACCGGACGAATATCCACATCATTATGGAACTGCGCCAAATTTTCAGGAGATGTCGTTTGGATGATACAGGTACACTGTACTAAGAAAATTTAAATGACAATGCACAGAACGTATTAGAACTTTTCTTATACCTAACCTCATCTACCTTCCTAACCTGTGCATCGTTGATTCTATTTTTTTACTGCCGTGCCATCCAAACAACATCTCTAGCAAAAATGAACGAATTTAATCCTTTATAAATTGTACTAAACATGGCTGATGAGATCGTCGTTTGTTTCTTGACATGTAAGCAAAGACTGCAGACACTACCGTATAGCAGATGATGTGAACCAAAACATGGTTGGCACGAGAGATCCACCGGCATTATAATTACGGTAAATAATTTATGTCTTCTCCTACAAAGCATGTAGAGACGTGAAATTGCTGTCATATGATCAGTGTTCGTACCCTGTTGTTTCCTTCTTTCATGCCCTGCCCACTAACAACCAATTTATGATTGAAGCATTGGCTAAAAATAAAAATACAGTAAAGCCTCCGATAACAACGGTTCAACTAACGAAGATTCATATCTAAGACCCTGGTTAATTTAGGACCCAGTTCAATTTACTCCATTATTTTTTTCGAATTTAAGACAAAATAAAAAAAAAATTATATAGTAAAACCCCGCTTTACGCGGTTTCACTTTACGTGTTTCCCCGTTTACGCGGTATCCTGCCAAACACGGAATGCTCACTTTACGCGGTGAGTGTACCCTTTTACGGGGAGAGTGGCTGGCGGTCCTCTCGCGCCGTGACATTTTTGGATTCAAACCTCCTGCCATCTCTCCCGCCCTCTCCCGCCATCCTGGGTAAGCGGCTCGAGTAGGTTGCGCAGTGTACAGAATGTCTTTGTTGCGTTATCAGTGAAGTCATATGACGTATCGGACTGTGATTGGGCCAAGCATCTTTACCTCCCTCCCTCGCTAGCTGTGATTGGTTTAATGTACTATGACGTGCCCCGCCGCGGGAGCGTTCAAGCCCCTTGACCTACTCGTGTCAGTTACACCCCTCCCAGCTACACCGTGCATATTGGTATCCATTGTTCCATAAGAATGGCTTCCACCGGACCACCACCACCACCACCACCAAAAGAAACCTTGCATTACCTGGACCCAGCCGCCCTAAGCCAAAGAAGATACGACATTCCCTAAGCTACGAAATTAAATACAAGATCATCCAAGAGTTGGAGAAAGGAACAAGACAGGTTGATCTCGCGTGCCAGCATGGTCTTAATGAGTCTACGATCAGGACAATTAAGAAGGATGCAGCCAAGATAAAGGAGCACATGAACATCACAAAGTCTACAGGTGCTTCTATGATCAAGTATTGCCACAACCAGGTGCTTCTCAAGACGGAGAAATTACTTGTGAGCTACTTGATTCGTCAGGCGCGACGGAACATGGCGGTGGACATGCGCTCAGTTAAGGAGTGTGCACGTGAACTGTGGCTTCGTTCTCACACACACACACTACTTTTTTTTTTTTTTAATGGCCTCCATCCTCCCCCAATAGCCACACCTTCACCGTCATTTTATTACCTTATAATTAAATATCCTAATGCATAAGTAGCTATCCTAGCTGTGTTGAGTTGGTTGAGCTGCAGATCTATGCGGCATTCAGTGACTGTTGCCTCATAGTCAATATCTGCAACTGTTGTCGGCTTTGGGGCCGATGCTCTCGTTCCCAGAGCAAAGCAGACCTAAGGAGAGAGAAGGACAGTTGACATATCATCCAGGCTATAACATAACTTCTGGGCTGCTGCTTCTGTTCGGATAGCACCTCCGTGAGTCTGGCGTAGAAGCATCTTGCACTTGGTCCCATCCCGCCAGAGGTTGTGAGCATCAGAGGATTGAAGCTGCCTTGATCAACGTTCTGAATTCTCTCCCCATATGCCCTTATCTTGTTGGTCTCGTTCCTCCTGTGTGCAGCATTGAGAGCTAAGTTACAGTGACATGCGGCCATGAGATAAAAGGAATCCTCGAGCACTCACGTCAACACGGGCTTTGTTGGATGTGTTTGAAGTCCTATGTTGGAAGTTCTTAGTGTCCAATGGAAGGAGGGTCGGTTCTACCCTGACATCACGACAGATTTCCTTGAACATATTTGCTGTGAGATCCCTTACTTCGTTATGCCTCATGCATATGAAGCCCCCTTTCTTGCACACCGTGGCGTGATCGACGTCATAGAAAGAGCCACACACCCATTGGGAGGGCAAACCTTCCACTGCCCTACTGTACCTTAGAGCAATGACATCTGTAAATTCTTGTTTATTGAGACTGAAACTGTATGTATATGTATGTATATTATGTATGTGCTCCATTTATATACTATTTATTCAGCCTAGCTAATAGCTTGTGGCAATGTATTTATCAATGTCCCACATGCCTAATTAATGTGCCTGGCGACATATGGAAGCTGTTTATGTATCACTTGCCATACGTCGCCTAGAGAGCAGTTGACCAGTAGACAGGTTGAGGAGCGCTACTTCCCTTACATATCTCTTATCCAGTAAATCGAACCTATAAAATTATACAGGTGTTTGTGTTCGCTCCTGTATATTGAACTTACTACCCAGAACACGAACATGGCGCAGTGAACCGGTTTTACTGGATAATTACGAGTGACAGTGCAAAGTTTGTGGAAAGCCAGCTTACGGACTCCTTCCCTGTGTCAACCAACCGCCGCCCGCCACCCCTCCTCGAAGAATTTAGTAACTTTGAGCAGTGTCAGTGACAGTGATTTTCTGTGCAGTGTTTCGTGCTATAAATGTGTGACCTTGTTCTGAAGGATTCCCAAGGTACACGGCATGTTCTGGGCATTTGTAAGGAGCAAAGTTTTTCGCATCCATCTCTCGCCATGTCCAGGGTGTAACTGACGCTACTCTCGTCTCCACACCCCCTCACAGCTCGAGGCCCCTCATGGCGAGACGCTATCGCCCGCCCCACACACACAACCACTGACATTGGCGATTCCCTTATATATATTTTATATATATAATCTACTTATTTGTGTATTTAATTAATTTTTTGTCTGAAATCTTGTTGATACGACGGGCTGACAGGTCAACACTGATTTAAGACACAGGACACAGATGAAGTAGTTATGTCTCGTGTTTTACGCAGTCGTGGAGCCGACGCCCGGATGAGTCAGTCGGATGATAGCCCCGCAGAGATGGATGACCAGGCTGACCATGACGCTCCAGCTCCCACAACATCGCGCAGCCCTTCACCTTGATATTCAGCGTTGTCTCCAGAGATAATTGCTTTAATGAAGTTTATGAGAGATGAAAAGCGCGAGGATGAAGCTAGCAGACGTGTGGCGGATGAACACAGAAGGCAAGCAGAGGCAGAGAGAGACCACCAACGGAGATTGGAAGACAGTGCACGGTTTGAAGCTTTGATATCTCGCCTCACTGTTAGCCAAGCCCCTGGCTCTAACACTGCCTCGGTACTGACTGGTTCAGATACCTCATCAATGTTTCCTTCACGCCCCCCAGCCCCACCTAAAGCGGCAGCTCAAACACCGCCCATCTTGAAGCCTGATGTGAATTTCCAGACTTTTCGTGAATGGCGGCGACGGTGGACTGATTATTCTACAATGGTGGATCTCCAGAGTTTGTCAGCCTAAACAACTCATTCAGCTGCATATGTGCCTGTCCTTGGAAACTCAGTGTGTCTTAGAACATACGTTGCAGGTACCTCCGACCTCTTCGTTGTCTGTAGAGGAGGTACTGGACATTCTACAATGGCACATCAAAGGACAGCAGAATGAAGCTCTGCGCAGGAGGGAATTGTTTAGCTTAAGACAGATGGAGGGCGAGACTTTTGACGCCTTTTATGTACGACTCAAGAGAGCCTCGGAAGAGGTAGATATATGCCCAGGTAACCACCAGCAGTGCGAGGAGACCCAGTTGAAGCAGGTGATCCTGATGGGTGTTAAGGACGAGGAGCTTGTCCAACGCCTCACCTCCCTCGACTCTTCCTCTTCTCTTAAGGATGTTTTGACGATATGTCGCTCCTATGAGGCTGCCAGGTGTGCCACCTCTGCCATCCGAGCTTCCCCTACAGCTGTACGCGCTGTGTCCCGGTACAAGAAGGTCAAGAAGTCTGCTCCTACGCCTTCGCCCACCACGTCCACGCCCGGTTCATTTTGTAACAACTGTGGTAAGCAGCACGGAACACAGGTGTGTCCAGCTGCTGAGTCTACCTGCAACAGTTGTGACCGTAAGGGCCACTGGTCACTCACAGTACGGTGCCCAGCTAAACGCGTCCAGTGCAATGTGTGCGGTCGTCTGGGCCACTATGACAAGTGTTGCCCTACCAACAAACCCAAGGAACAGCGTCGGCGGAAGCTTCAGCGCCCTTCCACCAGTGAGGGCCGTCCACAGTCTTCCAATCAGAAGCATGACGACCCTGGACAACGCTCGAGCCATATTAGGAATGTGTGCTCCCCCCCGCGTCCCAGGACTGAAGTCCTCCAGTACATCAGTGTCATTGTGACCTATGGCAGTGTGTCATCCCGTCTTCAGATGTTGCCCGACACCGGCGCTGATGCTACAGTCATCGGTCCCCAGCATTTGCAATGCTTGGGGCTCTCTCCAAGTGATCTAGGACCGCCCCCCAAGGATCTCCGCTTTATGGCAGATGGTTCACAGATGACCCCGGCCCTAGGTTCACTCAAAGCACAAGTCACCTTTGGCAACAGGTCGTGTCAAGCCTGGATTGATGTGCATAACGGTGTCCCGACTCCTTTGCTGTCCTACAGACATTGTCAAGAGTTGGCCATCATCTCCCAGGACTTCCCCAAACCTATTCTCGAGGTAAAACACGCCAAGAGGGTGCACGAAGGGAGCAGCAACGACCCTGCTGCCGTCCTAACCCTGCCTCTTGCCAGTGACACCTTTCCTTCGGATGCTCGGAAGTACTTCCTGAAGGAATTCAGCGACTTTCTGGTTACCAAGTCCGCTCTGGAATCCAAGCCTCTCAAGAAGATGGTAGGTCCCCCCATGAGGATCCACTTGTGGGACGACTCGAAGCCCTTCACTATTTACACCCCTCGACTGGTTCCCTTGGCCTTCCGCGAGGCGGTCAAAAACGAGCTGTACTCCATGGTCGCCCAAGAAATTATTGCACCAGCCGGTGATGACCCGTCTCCATGGTGTCACCCTATGGTTGTCGTCGCAAAGCCTAAAGGTGGTGTTCGGATCACCACTGACCTCTCCAAGCTCAACAGCCAGGTGTCTCGTCCTGCGCACCCTTCCCCCACGCCCTTTGCAGCTATACGCAGTGTGAACCCGAAGGCGCTCTTCTTCACGACGATGGACGCCCTGTGTGGATACTGGCAGATAGAGCTTGCCGAAGAAGACCGACCACTCACAACTTTCATTACCCCGCATGGACGTTACAGTTATTGCCATGGCCCCATGGGATTCGCCACTACAGGAGACGCTTTCTGTCTTCGAGGTGATATGGCTCTACAAGGTTTGGCGAACTGTGTGAAAGTGGTCGACGACATACTCGTGTACGACGAGGATTATATGGATCACCTCTGCCGTATCTACGAGGTACTCAACAGGTGCCGGAAGCACTGCATTACCCTAAATGCCGACAAGTTTGTTCTGGCCAGCTCTTCAGTTGACTTTTGTGGGTACACCCTCTCAGGGAATGGTATCGCAGCTGACCCGGAAAAGGTCCGCGCCATCACGGATTTTCCCACCCCTGCTAACCTCACCGACTTGAGGTCCTTCATCGGTCTCGTCAACCAGTTAGCAGAGTTTTTGTCGGACATCTCCGCAGCTGCCCAACCACTTCGCCCCCTGATGAGCCCCAAGAGGACATTCCTGTGGACCCCCGACCACGACAAGGCCTTCCAGCAAGTGAAACAGGCCCTGTCTCGTCCACCTGTCCTCACCACGTTTGACCCAGCCTTGCCGACAGTTCTGCAGACAGATGCCTCACGCTTGTATGGCGTGGGATACGCCCTACTGCAGGATCATGGTGGAGGGCAGTTCCGGCTCGTCCAGTGTGGCTCGCGTTTCCTCTCTGACACTGAGCCGCACTACGCCACTAGTATTGAGTTGGAGCTGTTGGCTGTGGTTTGGGCGATGTTCAAGTGCAGGTTTTAGCTTATAGGCCTGCAACACTTTCACCTAGTGACCGACCATCGCCCGCTTGTTCCGATCCTCAACCACTACACACTGGACGCCGTTGAGAACCCTCGCCTCCAGCGTCTGAAAGAGAAGCTCTCGGCGTACATCTTCACAGCAGTGTGGCGTGCTGGTAAGGAGCTCTGCATCCCTGATGCCTTATCCCGCTCTCCTGTCAGCCGCCCTACTCCAAAAGACCATGTGCTCGACGCCGACTTCGCTCTTTCTGTCAGGACTCTGGTCACTCTACACGCCGTCCAATCCTTTCGTTCGGACCTGTCACCAGATGACGACAAGGCAATGGAGGACCTTCGAACAGCGGCCCGAGATGACCCTTCCTACGTCCGACTCGTCGAGTGTGTGAGGAATGGATTTCCTAGCAACCGCTACAACCTTCACAACACCCTGCTCCCGTATTGGAAACTCCGCGATGAACTCTACTGCGACGGAGACCTTGTTCTGTACGGAGCACGTGTAGTTGTCCCTCCTGCATCACGTCCCCACGTCTTGGCTCGCCTTCACGAGAGTCACCGTGGAGCTGGGGCCACCAAACGACATGCACGACAGACTGTGTTGTGGCCCGGCATCGACTCCGACATCTCCAATGTTGTCCGTGCGTGTTAGCCCTGCCAAGTATTACAACCCAGCCAGCAGCAGGAACCCTTCATGAGTGACGACAACCCCACCTGCCCCCTTGAGTCTGTGTCAGCTGACTTTTTCTCTGCGTCAGGAAAGTCCTTCCTTGTTATCGTCGACCGTCTCTCTGGTTGGCCGGTTGTCATTAAGTGCGGTAATGACACGACGTCTGCCGCCACCATCAACAAGTTCCGCCACTACTTCCGTGACGTGGGCGTTCCTGTACGCCTGCGAACCGACGGAGGGCCTCAGTTCACAAGCTGGGACTTTGCTGTGTTCCTTGACCGATGGGGAGTCCGGCATGTGTTGTCATCGCCCCATTACCCGCAGTCGAATGGCCATGCTGAGGCTGCTGTTAAATCCTTGAAGCACCTCATCCTTAAGGTGGCCCCTTCTGGGAATATTGACTGCGAGGCCTTCTACCGGGGTCTTCTTGAACTCCGCAACACACCTAACTACACCCTCAATCCTTCTCCAAGGAGTGGCAGGCCAAGACAGAGGATTGTGATCGCCGAGCCGCCGACCGTGTTCAAGACGTCGTCGCCTGCTACAACAACCACGCCCGTTCTCTCCCCAGGTTGAGTGTCGGCCCCCAAGTCTGTGTTCAGGACCCGACCTCCCTACTTTGGGACAAAGTAGGCATAGTCATGGGTCTCGGTAGGTCACGGGACTACCAGGTGCGGTTACCCAGTGTTCGTGTGTGGTGGAGGAACCGCCGTTTTCTCCGCCCCATAACAATGCCTTCTGCTGACCCCGCCACCAGTGATGAATCCCACACCCTTCCCAGTGATCAAGTCCCTCGACGCTCAGAACGGATCCAAAAGAAATGGTCCGCTCAAGACTTTGCTATGAGCGTATAGGGGGGAGGGAGGTGTATGTATATGTATGTATATTATGTATGTGCTCCATTTATATACTATTTATTCAGCCTAGCTAATAGCGTGTGGCAATGTATTTATCAATGTCCCACATGCCTATTTAATGTGCCTGGCGACATATGGAAGCTGTTAATGTATCACTTGCCATACGTCGCCTAGAGAGCAGTTGACCAGCAGACAGGTTGAGGAGCGCTACTTCCCTTGTGTACATATCTCTTATCCAGTAACTCGAACCTATAAAATTATACAGGTGTTTGTGTTCGCTCCTGTATATTGAACTTATTACCCAGAATACGAACAGAAACCATTTGCCCTTATCAGTAACATAGTTAACCAGTTCGAGGCGCCTTCCTCCTGCGCTAAAGCTACTTTTTATTCTTCAAATTCTCTGGTACTTGCAGCATCAGTTGCTGCAACTTATCACTCTGGTCGTTCTGTCATAATGGACCTTCGAATCTTGTTTACTTCAGTGGTAGCCCTCTCCCCTGTTGCGTCTGAGCTATTATGTGGTCCGTGAGGGCTGCCGTGAGCTTAACTGAGTTTTGACGTTCGGTGGCAGCAATCTCCTCTGGATTGGTCAATCCCATTCCTCCCTGTCTCGGTGGTAGTGCAAGGAGTGATCTTTCTGCTGGGGTTAAGTGAAGGTGTTTCACTAATTTGGGAATAAAATTGACGCTGACAGCTTCTTCCAGAGGGTGGAGGAGAGGTCCGATATCAGGGATAGTGCGCATCAGGTAGTTCCAGCAATGGTTGACTCCATGGGTGAATGCCGCAAAAGCTGCATGTGGCTCTGTGTTAGCAATTTCAGACAGAGCTAGGATTTCCCTAACCCCTAACCCTCTCATTCACCTTTCCCGTTATGTACTCGATCTTAAGACCGTCGTGCTGATTACTGCACCTAGGTGTCTTTGGCCATCCTTTGTTATTTTGACCTCACTTCCACCGAACACCTACTTTGCTGTCACTCGGAATCGAGTATGACGATCATCCAGCTATGATACAATGATTCGCGTTATTAGGGATGTCACCTAGGTTGGTGAGTGTTAAGGCGACTAAAGAGGCTGATATGGGACCTGCAAGGTCATTCACAGATGTTGCACATGTGGAGGGCTACATCTAGTGCGGGAGGGGTGGTGTCAGCATCTTTCTGGCATTGACGCTTGTCTGCCTCAGTTTGCAGTCGGGCTAACTCGAAAGTATGGACACCTTCTTGTGTGGTGCTCCTCCAAGCGTTACGATGTGGAGTAATCGTATCCCAGGTGAGGGGGTCGATTTGGCACTTTTTCAGGTTTGTCTTAAGACTATCCTTATACCTTTTCAATTGCCCGACAGCACTACATTTACTATTCCTTACGTGACTATAAAATAGCTGCTTTGGCGGTCTACTCTCGTCCATGCGGGTAACATGCCCAGTCCAACATAGTTGTTCATGGATTATGGTAGCCTCGATGCTCCTACAGTTGGTGTCAACGAGAATACTTGCATTTGTTCTCTTGTCTTCCCGGTGAACTCAGAGGATGGAACGTAGACTACCTTGGTGAAAGTTTTCAAGTGCCTTAAGGTGTCTCCTGTACGTTACCCATGTCTCACTGCCATATAACAGGGTGGGGAGGACCACTGCTCGATATACGTGTAACTTTGCAGATAATTTCAGCTCCCTACAGTTGAAGACACGGTTTCAGAGTCTGTCAAAGGCTTGAGATCACATCTGATTCAATGTTGAATCTCTTCATCGATGTCTGCGGTGGTGGACAGGTGGGAGCCGAGATACTGAAAGTGGGCAACATTAGAGATGGTAGTACCGTTAAGATGGATGGATGTGGAGGTGTGGCTGAACCAGGGGCAGGCTGTAAGAGAATCTGAGTCTTAAGCACATTCACCTCAAGGTCAAAGTGTGCGTAGGTGTTCAGAATCTTCTGTAGGTTGCATTCAATGTGAGCGACAAGGGTGAGATTGTCTGCATACTGAAGTTTAGTAATGGAAGCTGCCGACACCTTTGTTCTTGCCTGGAGTCGTCTTATGTTGAAAAGATCCTTCATCAGGTACTCGATGTTCACCCCGCCGTTTAAATTGGCACTGACATGAGTAAATAAGGCAGCCAAGAAAATGGAAAAGAGAGTTGGCGCCAGTACACACCCTTGTTTTACCCCCATTTGGATGGAGAAGAGCTCAGACTGAGTGTCATTGTGCAGGACACTGCCGTTCATGCCATCATGGAGTTGACTCACAATGGCGATGAATTTTGGTGGGCAGCCAAACCGGCCAGAGGGCTTCCCCGTTGACTGGGTTGAAGACCTTGGCTAGGTCGATGAAGGCCATGCACAGGTCACGATGCTGTTCTCTGCATTTTTTCTGTATCTGGCGAGCAGCAAAGATCATGTCAGTGGTGGCACATGATGGTCTAAAGCCACACTGAGATTCTGGGAGGAAATTTATTGCCTCTGGTAGTAGTCTGTTTAGGAGGACTCGGGCGATAATCTTGCCAGCTACAGACAGCAGCAAGATCCCGCGGTAGTGGCCACAGTCTGACTGGTCTCCCTTGTTCTTTTAAATATTGATGATGGAGGCGCCTTAAAGAGCTTGAGGGATTTCCTCCTTTTCCCATATACTGTATTCTCCAAGAGAGAGTGGAGACGGCTGGTAAGCAGAGGTCCTCCTGCTTTATACACCTCGGCTGGGATTCCATCAGACCCTGAGGCTTTGTTATTTTTCATCTGTTTGATGGCAGTGGCTACCTCATCCAGGGATGGAGGATAGTTGAGGTGGGTCAGCTCTGGATGCTGAGGGACCTGCTGGGTAGTCAGGACATCCACATCAGTGTTTCAGTTTGGCAGCGAATGGTAGTGCTCTTTCCAGCGCTGACGGATGCCTTCTTCATCTTTAATTAGGCAGTTACTGTCGGATGAGTGGACGGGGGCTTTGCCATGAGTGATTGGCCCATAAAACGTTTTAGTGGAATTGAAAAATTTTTGCATCTTTTGTTTATCTGCAAATTTTTGTGCTTCACATGCCTTATTTTTAAACCAGTCATTCTTTAGTTTGTGAAGTTCCCGCTGGGCTGCCGCTTGCTTCTTGTGGAAGGTATCAGCTTTGGTTCTCGACTGAGGGCTGTTCTGCCAGTCAGTTAAAGCAGCATGTTTATCATCGACGAGTACATTGATTTCCGGTTCATTTTCATCAAACCAGTCCTGGTGTATTCTTTCGACCTGGCCGAGGGTCTCTGCAGGTTTTGTCGTAACAGTGTCGAGAATATCCTATTCAGCACTGGGAGTTGGGTTGTTTGCAGTTGGATTGTTTATAAGCCCTTGTTCGAGTTGCTCTCTGAAAGCATGTGCTACCACTGGATCCTCCAGGCTTGCTGCCTTCGCTGTTTTGGGGCGACATGAAGTGAGAGCTTGGATCTGAGAAGCCAATGATCAGTGTTTCGGTAGTCTGAACCACGCATGGCACGGGTGATGAGGACATCTCGGTGATCTCTTTCTCTGACAATGATGTAGTCAATGAGATGCCAGTGTTTGGTGATGCCACGAACTCTTGAATTTGTTGGCTTGCCTAAACAAGGTACTGTATTGGTGATAGTGAGGATGCGTGCAGCACACTTGCTGAGGAGTAGGCCGTTGGGCTTACACTTGCCTAGTCCATTTCTCCCTATGGTTCCCTGCCAAATGTTAGCATCTCTGTCAACTCTGACATTGAAGTCACCAAGGAGCACAACCTCGTCTTCTCTGGGGATAGAAGTTAGCACTTGGTCAAGGTCGTCATAAAAGGTCTCCTTGATGTCATCCTCTGCATCCAGTGTTAGGGTGTATGCATTGATGAAGAAGGCATGACGTGAGTGATTCAACGCGCACGCACGCACGCACACACACACACACACACACACACACACACACACACACACACACATTATCATATCCTGGGTTAACCACATGTTCGTTGGTACCATAAATGCTCCTTGATATCTTGGACACTGGCAGGGATGCTTGGATGCATGTCTTCTCTCGGCCCTGACTGTTAAGACACTGGCAGGCTTCAAGATAATTATGTGGGTCACGGCCGCCTCTGTACATGCTAGCTGATCAAACAGGACAAGTCTGTCTGTTAATAAGCATAGATGGGAAAATTTTTACTGCATATGGTGTGACGATCCCACTGGCATTGTTTACCAGATAGGAAGTGGGTATCACATCAAAGGGGTTAAAATCAAATCCAGTGATAGTACAGCAATGTGCGGTCAGTGCTGGCTCTTAAAATAATTTTGTACCATTTTAAGATGTTTTGGGAATTTTTTGTTTATGACTTGTTTTCTTTGTCCTAAAAACTCATCTTTGCTTATATAATAGAAGACTATAGGAAAATGTGATCCAATATACTGTAAAATAGTGGCTTACAGCTACACTCTCACTAGCGTAGCTAGGGGGGGCGGTCCGCCCCGGGCGGCACTTTTGGGTCTGCTCATCACCCATATCTGCAGCTACTGGAGACGTTAATCCATCCCTTTGTATCGGCGGCAAGTTAATCCTTGTCGTGTCTGACCTAACACCTGACCCACATCATCACGGCCACGTCATGAGCTACACCCTTGCTATGCGCCCCCCCGCCACACACACAACCTGTAACCTGTTGAGGATGAAGGAAACAACTTCAAACAAGTACGCCAGTGAGCTCATGTGGTGTGGTGTCAGGTGTTAGGTCAGACACGACGAGGATTAACTTGCCGCCGATACAAAGGGAAGGATTAACGTCTCCAGTAGCTGCAAAACCATGCAGTCTCGGGTCATATCAGTTCATGTACAGCCGACCAATCCTCCAGTTACAAACAATTCACTTCAGTTCTGCACAAGTCTCCATCGTGACAAGATGAGGGGAGGCTAGACGACTTTTAAGTTCTCTTGTGTTTTCGATCCAGTTATTTACTTTGTTGGAAGACATAATACTATAAGGTAAGAAATATTAAAGTATTGGTTAAAAAATATTGATGTGACTTTTGCTGCGGTACTGAGATTAAATATTAAGATTTTGTTTCACAGCATTGCGATTTTACACTAAGACACTATCCTCACTGGGGTACAGACAAAAGCCACCCAGACAAAAGCCCCCCAGACGAAAGCCACCCAGACAAAAGCCCCCTACTTTGATCGGGGTGGCTTTTGTCTGACAACAGTAAGGGCTTTCAAAAGTTACGAACATAATTAAATAGTTGAGGGTAAAATATACTGTTCTTCTCTGTGGTTAATTATTGGTTAGGTTAGGGTTAGGTTAAGTTAGGTTGGGTTAGGTTAGGGTTGTCAGACAAAAGCCACCCCGATCAAAGTAGGGGGCTTTTGTCTGGGTGGCTTTCGTCGGGGGGCTTATGTCAGACATCCATTTTCACTGTACTCCGAGTCTGTAATTTTAGATTAAGTTGCTACTTTTTACATTTCCATATATATATATAAGAGTGAGTCACTGCGCAATATGTATTTTTTGTGGGGGCACGGGGGGGTCAAACTCAAGGGCCGCCCCGGGCGGCACACACACTCTAGCTACGCCACTGTACAGTCTTGATATTGGTGTGAAGCATTATGACACCGTGGATGATAGATATTGGGACATGCATTTACTTTGGTATACCGTTTAACATTTGTAACGCAATGTGTATTAATTTGGGTGTAATTAATATGACGTTCGGTTACCAAATTTAGAAGGATCAGTGTGCCACAGGGCCACGCATACCAACCCTCCCGGGACATCACGAGTTACATGTAGCATTTCGGAAGTCATTGAATGCAGCTCTGCATATAATTTTTTGAAATTCTGTACAGTTGGTCCTCGTATTACGCGGTTAATGTAACCCGGAGGGTCCCGCGGAAAGTAAGGAACGCGTAAAGTGAACAACATAACATATGGGATTAATTGAAATGGAGTCCAGGCCGATCCCCAAACTCCACTTTTTGACGACACACAACTATGTTGTAGTAAAAATTTTATCTTAACTTTATGATGGTATGAAAAAACAAGTAATATAGAAGAGGTTAGGTTAGGAAAGATAAAGGTTAACATAGGAAAAATAAAGGTTAGGTTAGAAAACTAAAAATTTTGTGTAGCACTTACGGTAGTAGAAGAGATGGGTCGGCATACGGGGATGGAGGCTGGTTCCGAGGCAGAGGGCAGATTACTGGCCCTCAGGTGAATCACCATTACTAGGTGAATCATCATCACTGTCACTTACAGTTGTCAGGGCTTCCCTGACAAATCCCTCAAAGTCAACTTCACTGTCACTATCACTGGCTTGGGCTGGCTGTGGTGGGTTGCTGGTGAAGAAATCTGTTATGCTTTGCTGACGGCTGGCGTTGATGTTGTCGTGATACACCTTGATGTACGGCTCCACAGCCTGCACCAGCCGGTTATGGAAGACTTCATAGCGGTCATCGTCATTGTCGCGGGAAAGGAAGGACTTCATCTTCTCTGCACACTCCATGGCACCCTTAATATCACTATGACTTAAACTGTGTTCTTCGGAGAATGACGCACCTTCTTCCTCCTCTTCACTGGCGTGTTCTTCTTCTAACATCTCGTCGGCAGTCACTTCAGGATTTCTGATCACCTCCAAGATGTCGTCGTTGGTTGTCTCGGAGAAGCCTGGAACTGTAACAGTCTGCGCAGCTTCTCTGGCAAGGTCCACTGCTACTGCAACTGTCTGAACCTCACCAGTCACAGATTGACTCCTCCTCTCACCTGGTATTCCATGCAACACATGTCTCCATGCGTGACGAATTGTAGCAATAGACAGCTGATCCCATGACTCCACCAAGATGTCCACAGCTTTCTTGATGTTAAATACTCTCCAGAATTGTTTGAACAGTATTTTTTGCTGTTCTAACCGTTGTTCCTCATCTTCGTCGCTCTTGCTATCGGTGGTGGTGTCACTCAGGTCACGCAACTCTTCCCTGGTGTTGGTGTAGTCTTCAGGAGCTGGAATTTTGTTCTTGAGAATGCAGCTTTCACATTGCAAATCAACTCCTGGTCCATGGGCTGGATTAAAGACGTAGTGTTGGGAGGAAGGAAGACCACTTTTACGTTGGGGTGACGATCTAACAGTAGGGGCGAGTGTCCTGGTGCGTTGTCCAGCAGCAACAAAATATTAAATGGGACATTCTGTTGCTCACAGAATTTCTTTACATCGGGAACAAAACAGTTCAAACCAGGAGAGGGACAGTGTAGAGAACATCCATGCCTTACGTGCTGTCAGCCAGTGGACATTTAGCTTGGTCATGTCCATGGTTTTGTAGGCGTGCGGCTTGCGGGCTGTGTGGATCACTGATAACTTGAGCTTACAGGTACCGGAGGCATTGGTGGTAAACAGGACGGTGATGCGTTCCTTCTGCATTTTCCGGCCCCGAATCCTGCTGGCATTCTTCACAATGTAGGACTTGGAAGGTAGTTTTCTCCAGAAAAGACCAGATTCGTCCATGTTGAACACCTGGTCGTCGGTGTACTGTCCTTCCTCCATAATCTCACGTAAAAACGGAGGAAATTCCCGAGCCGCAGCACGATCAGCACTCGCTTCTTCACCACCAATGTTTATATTGGTGATCTTGTTCCGGATCTTAAACCTCTGTAACCACCCAGAGGAAGCATTAAAGGGTTTGGGCTCTGTAATTCCCATCTTTTGTGCCACTGCGATGTACAGTTCATGTGCGTAGTCCTTCACAGAGCGCGTGTCGACCGCCATGTTCCGTCGCGCCTGACGCACCAAGTACCTCACAAGTAATTTTTCTGTCTTGAGAAGCACCTGGTTGTGAAAATACTTGATCATAGAAGCACCTGTAGACTTTGTGATCTTCATGTGCTCCTTTATCTTGGCTGAATCCTTCTTTATAGTCCGGATAGTAGATTCGTTCATGTCATGCTGGCGCGCCAAATCAACCTGGCTTGTTCCTTTCTCTAACTCTTGGATGATGGTATACTTCACCTCGTAGCTTAAGGAACGTCGTGTCTTCTTTGGCTTAGTGCCGCTGGGTCCAGGTAAGGAAAGGTTTTTCTCTGGGGGTGGTGGTCCGGCGGAAGCCATTTTACGGAACAATGGATGCGCGTTTACACGGTGTGGCCTTGAGGGATGAAACTGGCGCGGCTAGGTCAAGCGTCGTCTCTCCTCCCTCCCTCCCCCGGGTGGACATGTCATAATACTTTGAGCCAATTACAGCTAGCGGCAGAGGGGGGTAGGGATGCATGGCCAATCACAGGTCTGATACGTCATATGACGTCAGTGATAACGCAACAAAGACACACACTGCGCAACCTTACCGCGCCGCTTGCCCAAGCGGAGGGAGGAGGGAGAGGCGGGCAGGCGGGCGCGTGGGGAAAATCTAAAAATGGCGTCGCGCCGGACACTCTCCGCGCAATGGCGGAAACGACCGCGGAATGTAAGGATGTTAGGTTCTGGCAAGGCACCGCGTTAACGGTGAAACGCGGATTGTGGGACCGCGTAATAAGAGGACCAACTGCACATTTTTCCTATTGATTTTTATTTTAGGTGAAACATTAACACTCATGAAAATTAGTAACCCTTGATTATTTTACCTGCAATTAGCCATTTGAGCAGTTAGCTACACTGTTTGCAAGTACAGTACAGGCTGTAGTGCCTGGCATGTACTGGTTCTAGAATGTACCTGAACTTGTGCCACTGTTGTTGAAGTCTAGTGAGCTTACCCACGGTGCTGACACAACACTGATTCCAAAAATTTGCCCTGACAATTTTCTGAAATTTTGGTTTCTTTAACCTACTGTAGGGCTTTGACCTCTATTGGGGCGGGCATCAGCTGGCTCCAGGCACGAACATCGGCAGTAATGTCCTTTGAGGTGCTTACCATATAGACTTGTATTAAGTCACCCCTTGCCCGTCTACTGTTTAGTATATGCTAGGCAACTGCAGGTGTTCTAATCTCTTTGGGTACCTGAGATTCTTGAGTGAGACACCTGTCTGGTGGCCCTCTTCTGGACATCTTCAAGAAACTGAGTGTCTCCAGATGGGTTGGTAGTACTCCAAACAGGGAAACCTCACTATTGAAGAGTGTTTTGAGTGACAGACCATCTAGGTATGTGAACACCTTTCTTACAAGGTAAATCAACCAAATAAGCTAGTAGGTCATATTAGCTTGACTTACCTTCTTTTCACAGTGGCCCGAGAACTTCAGTTCGTTGTCCATGTACATACAGCTTGTGCTAACAAAGCTCATGGGCAGGTCTTAATTACAGTACTGTACTGTGCTGTAATGTGCTGTACTGTACAGTACTGTGCTGTACCGTACTGTGCTGTACCGTACTGTGATGTACCATACTGTGCTGTACTGTATTGTACAGTACTGTGCTGTACTGTACTGTGCTGTACTGTGCTGTACTTTACTGTATTGTGCTGTACTGTACTGTACTGGTATTTGCTTATTTATGTTTTAATAGTGAATAATCTCTCTTATCCTTAATGGAATATATCATCTCTTTATGCTATGTGTTCATTAACACTGAATTGTTATTTTCATCAGTGTTGTGGTGTACTGATCCCAAAATAACAAGTTTTATATTACAAGACAATTTAGTTTTGAGAGACTAACAAGGTTTTTCTTCTCCAGATCTGCAGGATGACGAGTGCAAGAAAAGTACCCAATGGTGATATGCAGGTGAGTGTGACTTTGGTAGATGTGAAGGTGTGGTTGGTGGCATCATGATCTTGTACACTACAGTATTCTGAGTCAACATCCACATTGATAGCCTGTGGAGTCCCACAAGGGAGTTTCCTCGCTCTTGCTTTGTCATGTAAATGACATGCCCATTTTTTATTGCAAAATTTTGTTGTATGCTGATGACAGTGCCCTTTTTTTGTTGGGTCAAGTCCCAAAAGATATTATGGTACTAGCAAGTTATCATCTGGCCTGGAGTCATGCAGACAATGGCTGATAGATCAAAAATTATCCCCATGTCTTGGAAAGATTGAAGCAATATTATTTGGATAAAAAATAAAACTCAAAAGAGTAAATGTACTAATGATCTCAACCTCACCACAGTGAAGTCCCTCGGACTAGTGATGTAAATGTTTTTTTACCGTGTGATAAAACTTTTTTTCTTCTAAACAGTATTGCCAAGTTATGTACCTATCATTCTCTTTCTCTCTCTCTCTCTTGAAATTGTGTAATTACTTATATACAGGTAATTGGATTACATTATTCTTTTCCTGAAATTGTTTTTCTTTAATAATAATGATAGATTATTTTACACAAAGTATATTTTGTAACTATCAAAATACAGTAGACTCGCAACTTATGCGGGGGTTACGTTCCCGGGACCCCGCTTAAAGCCAAAAAATGCGCAAAGTTAGAAACACTCCTAAAAATCCCCTAAATCGCCCTTAAATCACTATAATACATACGTATACACCAGAAGTCATAAATCACTTCTGGAATGTATTGTCAACATCTGTAACAAGTGCATAACAGCATTCATAGAACACAGACATTATGTAGACAGACATGTGTTGTTGTTTTGAGATTATTCATCTCCTTCCCACGTCACTGTGGGGGATCATCAAGCTCAGATAGCGATGCAGGGGAGGACGTGGGCAGCTGAAGGTCACTTCTGGAAACACCCGTGCAGCTGCCCCTTTTCATATGCCGATTCACCAGTGATTCAAATATTTTTCAGGTTGAAACGCTTCCTGAAACTGTTGAGCCAACCTGCACTGGCTTTAAAATTCTTCTCAGAGCTGTTGGATGCTTCGCCCTCAGGAGCCTCAGATTTGGACTGGTCATAAAGACTCAGTGCCTTCTCCCCGAGCACGTTGCCGTCGATGGGGACACGTTTCTGGTTCATATCCTCCACCTAGATGTTTAATGCCTTCTCCACCTTCACTAGAGTTACATCTCTAACCTGGCTAGTCACCTTAGCAGTAAGTGAGGCACTTTTAGACACTGTTTTATGAATTTCCCTCTCCCAAATCTTAATGGACCTCACGCTTGATTCGTTGCATCCGTACCTCCGTGCCACAGCAGCGATCGACATGCCGCCTTATATTAAGTCTAGCGCGACCACTTTTTCTTCCTGGGTTATCACAGAGCGTTGTTTCTTGGTTGGAGGACCAGAGGCAGAGGTTGGCTTGTGTTTGGGCATTTTGAACAAGTATGAGAGAGGTTTAAGTGCACTAAATTGACACACATGAGAGGCAGGTGTTACTCTGACGATACACGCGCGGCAACTGAGACAGACAGAGGTGGAATGGCTGAGTAGTGCATTTGGCGGGCTTGCGACCCATTTTGAAAATTTTGAGTTTGAAATTGGAAATTGTAACCTAACCCCCGGGGTAATCCGCGTATAGTTGAAACCGCATAAGAAAAATCCGCGTAAGTTGCGAGTCTACAGTGGTCCCTCGGTTAACGGACACAATTCGTCCCAGAGGGTCGTTCGTTAACCGAATCCATTGTTTCAATGGGTTATTGGGTAATTGGTTCCAGCTCACAGAAAAGTACATACAAAGTAAAAAAAAAATGCAGTAAAGTACACTTACTTTGAGATGTGTATGTAGAAGGTTCCTGGTTGATGATGATGGGAATTAAAAATGAGGGTAGAGGAGAAGGGAGAAGAGGAGGAAGTGGGGGTGGAGGAGAAATCACCTTTCTTTGGACCCATGCTTGATGCAGTAATTTCACCAATAAAATTTTAAGTTTACTATGTGTAATTCAAGATTATTTTATTTAAATCAACACTGCATTGTGCTATGTATTATCAATATGTTAACTAAAGTTCAGATTGACCAACAATTTCAATGAAAAGTGCAAAAATATTCAAGACACCAACTTTCTTGATATTTACTCCACTGGAAACAAATGTAAACGTAGAACAGTTAATTGAATTGGCAGACCAGTCCATTAGCTGACCAGTTGATGCTCACAACAAAACGTGATTTTCGTAAGGATTTCGTTAATCGGAGTTTTGTTCGTTAACCGAATTGAAGATCCTTATGGGAGGTATTTCATTAATTGAACCGTTCGTTAACCGAGGGACCACTGTACTGTAACAGTAATATCTTCGTTAGCCGGACTCCCTCAAACCTGGAACTCTCTGAGGGCCGGAATTGAAATTTGCTCGGAATTTTTTTCATAAAATCCCCTAAATTCTGGGTTTGGGAACAAATTCCGAGGTTGAAAATCAGGGGAATTTCTGAGAAGAAAAATGTGGAAAATCTGTTCAAATTTTTATTTCTGAGTCTGGGAGCAAATATTGATTATGAAATATAATGCGCAATTACTGTACCGGAAAATCTGAGAAAATCACTCCAAGCCTTTCTGCTAAGGGCCCGGGGACAAGAGTTCCCGGCATTTTGAAAGATTGCATCATGTGTAACCACTTCCTCACATGGTTGGTGTGTGTGTGGGTGGGAAGACCAACCACTTGGGAAACCATGGATTTTTCTGCTCTGGGTCTATTTATAATTACTGTGCAAATATAACTTTCTTTATATGTACATACAGTGTAGTACACTGCTAAAAAAGTGAAATAATGCAGTAATAAATAAGTGAAATTCTGAGCTGAGCTAACGAGACAAGAGGTGAGGTGACGGAGTCAAGTGGTGAGGTGACGGTGTCAGGTGGTGAGGTGATGTACTCAAATGTACTAAGTTAATTACTAAAATTATTATGTCTAGTGCAAACTATGGGATGTTTATACTTAAATTAATCTCTATCTTGCAAGTCAGTGACATTTTATAAGCAAAAAACTTAAACTGTATTGTACAGGTATAGCCTATTCCTGAACCCCTCCGCTGATGTACTATGTAACTTGATAATCTCCCCGCCTGGCTGTCAACACCTTGCCTCCCAGCCAGAAGGCGATAAGGGGTTTGAGGGTAAAGTTGGCTTTAGGCTTAAAACTTTAAGTCCTTTAGCATAGTACATTTGAGTACAAAATAAGTACAGTAATATGCTGCTCAGAATTAGGGCCTTTTGACAAATAAAAAATTTGGACAGATTTTCCATTTATTTTATATTTTTTACTTTCTGAAAATGCTCTTCTCTTTCAACCTCAAAATTTTATCCCAAACCTGGGATTCAGGAAATTTTATGGAAAAATTCCGGGCAAATTTCAGTTACGGCTTTTGGAGAGTTTGGGGCTTCGAGGGATTCTGCCCGTGACCCCACTCCCAACCTTATTTAGTTCCCAAGTGACCCACTGCCACATAACAGTTAATGACAAACACACACACACACACACACACACACACACTCTTTTCCTCCTAATTCTCAAACTTGAGCTGATATCATACAGTGGTCCCTCGGTTAACGAACGCAATTCGTTCCATAGAATCGTTTGTTAACCGAATCCATTATTTCAATGGGATATAGGGTAATTGGTTCCAGCTCACAAAAAAGTACATACAAAGTAAAGCTAGAAACACCCCTAAAATTCCCCCAAATCGCCCTTAAATCACTATATATATACGTACATATACACTTTTACTCTTAAATCACTCCTGTAATGTGATACAGGTGATTAATTTTTATCTCTTTTGCAAAATATATGACATTTATATTCAAATTATTCGATGTCTTGCAAGGATTCCAGCAATGCAAATTATATTCTCCTAACTTTAGTCTGAGATATTATATAAGATAAAAACTTAAAGCCTACTGTATAACCACCAAACCCTTGCTGGGAGGGAGGGGTGACAGTGACATGTTTGTTAAGTTAGCACCGAAGGTCTAGTAAAGTATTTATTTGTTTATTTATGTCCTTTAGATTGAGTTTTTGTTTTTTGCTTATAAAAGTTAATAGAAGTGACTGGGGAGAATATAATTTACATTGCTGGAATTCTTATATGATAGTGATTAATTTTAATGTAAACATGCCATAGTTTGCACTAGACAAAAATTTTGTACATTATTTTGATTACATGTACAGTACAGCTTTGCCCTTAGGACAGTGTGTGCATGTAAATGAGTTTCAATAAATGAATAAAGTTACATTTATCGAGCCAAAAATAATAGTTGAAAAACTTTATGTAGACAGAGCTTGGATGGCTAAATTTTAGAATGACCAATAATTTTAATATAAAAAATGCACAAATATTAAAGAGCACAATTTTCTTAATATGTACTCCACTGGAAACAAATGTTAACATAGAACAGATTACTGAATTGGCAGACTAGCCCATCAGCTGATGCTCACAACAAAACGTGATGTTCGTAAGGATTTCGTTAATCAAATGTTTGTTTGTTAACTGAATTGAAGATTCTTATGGAAGGTAATTCGTTAACCGAAATTTCGTTAACCGAACCGTTCGTTAACCAAGGGACCACTGTATTGCTTTTTTATTATTGTAATGGTGCTGATGATAGTCAGATCATTGGAAGTGATGTGCATTATAAGGAGAAATTATTCTACAGTGGAATTAATTAATGAAAACTAAAAAAATTATTTTAAAATATTTAATATTAATAACAAAATATTTTATGCTTGTCACTAAACAAAAATTATATAATTTAATAATATATGATTTTCAGGAGAACATTTTGAAGTATTTGGTGAAGAAGAATAACAAAGGAACATCAACACACACTCTCCAAGTCCTCACAGAGAACACAGATGCTAACTCTAACATCAAAAAGGTTGTGTATAAGTATTTCTGTTTCAACTATTAAGTTTACAGTTGTGTCGCATCTTATGCGCATTAAACTTATGAGCATTCAACTTTATGCGCTTGGCTTGGGAAATATAAAGAATGGCGCAGATAGTGTATGGCTGGGGGAGGTACTTCCACCAGCTCCTCTCTGTGCCTAAGTTGCCACCTGTAGTACGTGTAGTTCATTGTTTCAACAACTGCCCTCACTGTTTATGACTAGTGTATATCCAACATGTTTAAAGCTAACATTTTTGAAAAACATAAAGGAATAAACATTTCTTCGTATGCCAGAGTGGCACTGAGCAGAGGAGGGAGTTTGGGTTGTGTGCCTCTGCTGACTGACCCTTTTGCCAGAGGCAGCACGTGCAGGCTGAGCTGTGATGCAGTGTGTGTGTGCACTACCTTGTATAATTTTTGCTTTATTATGCTTTCATTATTTTCCTAAATATTCTCTGCTGAAATCAACTTTACAATCAGTGGCAAAGAGGATAAAGTAAACTTAAGCAGAGGTGGTTGTGTGGTGCACATTTAAACCGAAATAGACCTAACCAGCCGAGTCACCAGATACGATATTGACAGACTGCCCACTGCTTCCACATTTATGATCACCTCCCACACATAATACACACTAATGCTCTTCATATTTCATATTTTATAGTTTCATATTATATTTTCTTTATTTCTAAGTCACATTAGAGTATTGAAATGATTTCTCCATATCCTTTATAGTTTTATATTACAGTAATCCCTCGGTTAACGAACGCCTCGATTAACGAAATTTCGGTTAACGAATTACCTTCCATAAGATTCTTCACTTCGGTTAACGAAAAAATTTCGGTTAACAAATTCCTTACGAAATTTTCCCAACATGTTTTCTCCTGCTTTTGCCTGCTCACCAGCCATAGTATTAGTCCGCCAATACAGTGACCCCTCGGTTAACGAACTCAATCCGTTCCAGAAGGTCGTTCGTTAACCGAAAAGTTCGTTAACCGAAACCATTGTTTCAATGGGTTTTTGGGTACCGTATATCTCGGCCTACAAGACGGAATTTGAACAAAAAAATAATCAGCCCAAAGTTAGGGGGTCGTCTTAAGCACCAGAGATAAAATTCTTACCTCTTAAATATTGCGGTTTAGCGTGTCAAGAGTGGTGATGGAAACATGGTAAACCACTCACAAAGTCCGACCATTAATTATTTTATACTGAAACTTACATTTGGGAAGCTGGATTAAAATGAAGATTACCGGTATATTAAAATATTAAAAATGTATTATAAACCAGTCTAACATACCGTAAAAGAACAATATACCCCGGTAATAAACACAGCTGCTATCATCACCCACACCCCCCCCCCCCCCCATTTGCCAGTGACAAGAAAGGGAAAGTGACCTTGACTGTGACCGCCTGTGGCTATTTTTAGCCGTCCTTGTGTTTGGAGGTGGTCAGTAATGCATATCTGTATATTTACTGATCATAATACTTATCTCCTATAAATAATTAATTTAAAATTTATTTTTTTACAAAGAATATTCAGTAAATGACTGCGTTAATTCTTGAAACTACCGACAGTGGTAAATTTAGGATGAGAATGATTAACAGAAGTTACATCATGGATTCGGAGTTTGGTCCTTAATGATCACCTACCAATTATAATGGTAGCTTCCCTTTTTTGCAAAACAAGTATATAAATTAAAGAAAATACTTGCAGTGTGTTTAATGTATTACAGTATATTATGAATAAATAAATAAACAAATAAATTGGCAAATCTATTTCAAGTAAATGGAAATGTTTTACTCACACCAACATTAGTTCCAATTAAATAACTGCCGCTTAAGTGAGTCACAAGTGTACACCAGCCGGTAAAATTTGATGCCAATACTTGAAGTGAATTAGCATTATTTTAAATAACCAACCATAAATAAATGGAAAAAAGATCAAAGGTGAGAAACATTATATTGTACAGGTAGTCGTCGACTTACGACCTAGATTGGTTACGGCCGCCCGGTCGTAAGTTGATCTGGTCGTAAGTCGGCCTATGTTATAATTACCTTACGTATATTATAATGTGTAATGATAATATAATCATCTTTAAGTCACATTTTATCAACATTTTCTTTGTTCATTATTGTTACGGTCGTCAGGTTTAAGTAAATCACTGCATACTACAGTACAATTTAATTACCTTACGTATATTATAATGTGTAATGATAATATAATCATCTTTAAGTCATATTTTATCAACATTTTCTCTGTTCATTATTGTTACGGTCGTCAGGTTTAAGTAAATCACTGCGTGTTTGTAATTGAGCGCGGGGATGGGCGCGGCTCCAGCTCCCGGCAGCGCCAGGAGGCTGGGGCCAAAACTGTCGTACCGCCGGTCATAAAGTCGAACAGACGTAAGTCGCATAGGTCGTAAGTCGACGACTACCTGTATGTATGTTGTGTTGTCAAAGGAAGAGAACAATTGAAACTGCAATTGTGTGTAAATGAGGCAGAAAGATAAATCAGCAACCTAAGACTTGGTCACAATTTTCGTGATGCCATATGGAAGTACTGGTAGGGTCTACCATTAGACAATACTGTACATTATGCTTCCAATATCTTCCCAGGCAGTAGAATCTCCCTGTTTGGTAGCTGCCTAAAACTTTTAGTAATATTTCTTTGATACAACATGATAAATTAGACAAACTATGAAAATAAACAAACAAAAGTTATTTACCAAGACCTCTCTCAGAACAGAGAGTAACAGATGGAGAGGAGATAAGGCTATTTATAGCCTGTCTTTGAGTAGGAAGTCGACCACACTAGAAATAATTAATTTAAAATTTATATTTTTTGCATAGAATATTCAGTCCATGACTGCGATTATAAAATATTGTGAGTATATATATATATATATATATATATATATATATATATATAATATATATATATATATATATATATATATATATATATATATATATATATATATATTATACATATATATATATACTGTATATATTACACATATACAGTAGTACCCCGCTTAACGCGGTCAATAAAACCCACAGGGTACCGTGTTAAGTGAAAACCGCGCTAAGTGAACAACAGAACATATGGGATTAATTCCAATAGAAACTGGCCCGATTCCCAAACTCCACTTTTTCCGACACATTACCTATGTTCTAGTAAAAATAACATCTTAATTTTATGATGGTACATGCACACAATTAATACTTAAGAGAAATAGAGAAATACAGTCGCCAAGTTAATGTCCATTCAAATAATGGACTCAACTCCCTCCCCCTCTTCTCACACTACACTGCTGGCTCTTCCCTCTCTGAGAAATTTTTGGGGGAAAACCACTAAATTTTAATAAATAATACCTCAAACTAAAGTTAGGAAAATACAATTGACAATGCTGAATTCCTTGTAAGACCAGGAATATTTTGAATATAAATGTCATATATTTTGCACAAAAGATAACATATTTACTCAGAGTAAACATTATATCTAAAATTTGTGTGTCTAATGCAAAATCTATGATGTTTATATTCAAAATGATCACCAAATTGTAAGAATTCCAACAATGTAAATTATATTCTGGCCGGGTAATTTGTATGAATTTTATGAGCTAAAACAAATATTTCCAGTTAATAAATAAAAAAAAAATATTCTTCACGACACTATCTGTCAATCAAAGTACCCCACCTTGCCTCCCCCCCCTCTTCCAACCGCACGGGCAGTCCCAACCCTCCCCTCCACCCCCCACCAATCCTCCCTTCAAGAGATGTTGGGTGAAAAAACTAAATTTTAACATTTAGTATTAAATAATACCTCAGATTAAAGTTAGGATAATATAATTGACATTGCTGGATTCCTTGTAAGACCAGGAATATTTTGAATATAAATGTCATATATTTTGCACAAAAGATAACATATTTACTCAGAGTAAACATTAGATCTAAAATTTGTATGTCTAATGCAAAATCTATGATGTTTATATTCAAAATGATCATCAAATTATAAGAATTCCAGCAATGTAAATTATATTCTGACCGGGTAATTTGTATGAATTTTATGAGCTAAAACAGATATCTTCAGTTAATAAAAAAAAAAAAATATTCTTCACACGGTAACAGATGGTCGGTCGGTCCCTCCCTCCCCCCACCCCCCACCAACCGTCCCTACCAGTGTGTGGGAAAACCAGAATATTCACCTTTTTAGTAATAAATAATACCTCAAACTAAAGTTAGGATAATATAATTGACATTGCTGGATTCCTTGTAAGCCCAGGAATATTTTGAATACAAATGTCATATATTTTGCACAAAAAATAACATATTTACTCAGAGTAAACATTATATCTAAAATTTGTATGTCTAATGCAAAATCTATGATGTTTATATTCAAAATGATCATCATATTGTAAGAAATCCAGCAATGTAAATTATATTCTGGCTGGGTAATTTGTATGAATTTTATGAGCTAAAACAGGCAGTCAGGCAGGGTGGGGGGTGGGGCGAATCTAAAAATAGCTCTCGAGCCGGACACTCACCGCGTATACGTGGGAAAAACCTGCGTTAAGTGAAAGTTCGGCTCTGGCGAGGCACCGTGTATACGGTAAAACACGCTAAGCGAAACCGCGTTAAGCGGGGTAATACTGTATATATATAATATATATATACAGTCAACCCTCACTTTACGCGGTCCCACATTCCGCGTTTCCACTTTACACGGTGCCCTGCCAGAACCCAGGATGCTCACATTCTGCGGTGGGTGTACCCCTTTACACGGGTGAAGTATAATTTTTTTATTTAGCTCATAAAATTCATACAAATTATCCGGCCAGAATATAATTTACATTGCTGGATTTCTTACAATATGATGATCATTTTGAATATAAACATCATAGATTTTGCATTAGACATACAAATTTTAGATATAATGTTTACTCTGAGTAAATATGTTATTTTTTGTGCAAAATATATGAGATTTATATTCAAAATATTCCTGGTCTTACAAGGAATCCAGCAATGTCAATTATATTATCCTAACTTTAGTCTGATTTATTATTTAGTACTAAAAAGGTAAACAGTCTGGTATTCCCACACATTTATCTAGTAGGGACGTTGGTGGGGGGTGGGGGGGAGGGAGGGACCGGCGACCGACCATCTGTTACCGTGTGAAGAATATTTTTTTTTTTATTAACTGAAGATTTTTATTTTAGCTCATAAAATTCATACAAATTACCCGGCCAGAATATAATTTACATTGCTGGAATTCTTAAAATTTGATGATCATTTTGAATATAAACATCATATATTTTGCATTAGGCATAAAATTTTTAGATATAAAGTTTACTCTGAGTAAATATGTTATTTTTTGTGCAAAATATATGACATTTGTATTCAAAATATTCCTGGTCTTACAAGGAATTCAGCAATGTCAATTATATTATCCTAACTTTAGTTTGAGGTATTATTTATTACTATACCTGGTTTTCCCCCCAAAATTTCTCAGAGAGGGAAGAGCCAGCAGTGTAGTGTGAGAAGAGGGGGAGGGAGTCGTGTCCATTATTTGAATGGACATTAACTTGGCGACTGTATTTCTCTATTTCTCTTAAGTATTAATTGTGTGCATGTACCATCATAAAATTAAGATGTTATTTTTACTAGAACATAGGTAACCTTTTTCACTCAAATCCTAATGAAACACCACAATTAGAATACGGTGTTAGCTGTTGTATAAACAGTGGGAACACAGTCCCACCACCGAGACGAGGTAACACTCCCTCCACCGATAGTCTCGTGCGAAGCAAGCGTATAAATTAAAGAAAATACTTGCAGTGTGTTTAATATGTTACAGTATATTACAAATAAATAAATAAACAAATAAATCAGTAAATCCATTTCAAGTAAATGGAAAAATTTTACTCGACACCGACATTAGTTCCAGTTACCGGTAAATAGCAGACGCATCAGTCACGCCACTAGTGTTTACACTACTCCAGTGGGTAACATTTGATGACATTACTTGAAGTGAATTGGAAATAAATAAATAAACAAATAAATCGGTAAATCCATTTCAAGTAAATGGAAAAATTTTACTCGACACTGACATTAGTTCCAGTTACTGGTAAATAGCAGACGCTTCAGTGACGTCACTAGTGTTTACACTACACCAGCGGGTAACATTTGATGACATTACTTGAAGTGAATTGGCCTTATTTTAAAAAACCAAGGATGGTTGGTAGAGGACTACTGAGTCAGTGGGTAAGTGTCACATTTGGGGTACTGGTCTTATACAGCGAATAGAGCTCAAAAGCTACTTTTTAAATGGAAATTTGGGGGGGCCGTCTTATGCACCCCGATGCCTTATAGGCCGAGATATACGGTAATTGGTTCCAGCTCACCGAAAATTTCCTAAATTCAACAAAAATTGTAGAAAAGTTCACTTATTTTGAGGTGTGTATGTAGAAGGCTCCTGGATGATGATGATGATGTGCATTTGAAGTGGGAGGTGGAGGAGGAGAAGGGAGAAGAGAAGGCATTGGGGTGGAAGAGAAGTCACCCCATGGCACCATTTCACCCATAAAATTTTAGTTCTCTTGGTGTATTTCAAGATTATTTTCTTTAAATCAACACTGCACTGCATTATATATTGTCAATATGTAAAATAAATTTCAAAATGACCAATAATTTGCTTGGAAACAGAAAAAAAGCATTTAGTTGAAGAGAGTCTCAAGCAAGATGTTACCTCCAGTGAAAACAGAGAGAGACTAACGCCTGTCTGCTGTGTTAAGAGGCTGGAGGCCGCGCATTAAACTAGTCACTTTACCTTCACTTATGTTCAATAATTTTTAAATGACTAAAAACTTGAATATTATATTTTTAAAATTATTGACTAGTATAAACTTCTTGATATTTACTAAAATAGTAAGGAATTTAAGTCCTAGAACCGATTAATGTATTGGCGGACTGATACTAAAGCTGGTTGCCCGGTCAGTGCAAGCGAAAACATGTTGAGGTCGGTTCGTAAGAAATTCGTTAACCGAATTTTTGTTCGTTAACCGAATTGAAGATCCTTATGGAAGGCAGTTCGTTAACCGAGGCGTTCGTTAAACGAGGGGTCACTGTACAGTAATCGGTTTTTGGGCTTAAAATTCGTTACCATTTGAGTAAATATCAAGAAGGTTGTACTATTCAATAATTTTCCAAGTCTTATATTAAAGTTTTAAGTCATCTTAACAATTATTTAACATAATTGAAGTACAGGGGACTAGTTTTTAGTGCGCCAAACAGCCAATTGACTCCCCCAGAATGGCGTCACTTTGTGTCCCTGCTCAGTGGAGGAAGCTTCTTGCTTGACTCTCTTGAACATAAACTATTTTTACATTTTTACAGTACAATTATTGGTCATTCTGAAGTTTATTTTACATATTGACAATGTATAATGCAGTGCAGTGTTGATTTAAATAAAATAATATTGAATTACATCAAGTGAACTAAAATTTTATGGGTGAAATAGCAGCATGGGGTGACTTCTCTTCCACCCCAATGCCTTCTCTTCTCCCTTCTCCTCCACCCCCATTCTAATTTCCATCATCATCATCCAGGAGCCTTCTACATGCACACCTCAAAGTAAGTGTACTTTACTGCATTTATTTTTAGTTTGTATGTAATTTTCTGTGAGCTGGAACCAATTACCCAAAATCCCATTGAAACAATGGTTTCGGTTAATGAAATTTTCGGTGAATGAACGACCTTCTGGAACTAATTGTGTTCGTTAACCGAGAGACCACTGTATATACAGTAGACTCGCAACTTACACATATTTTTCTTACGCGGTTTCAACTATGAACGGATTATCCCGGGAGTTAGGTTACATTTTCCAATTTCAAGCTCAAATTTTTAAAAATGGTTCGTAAGCCCGTCAAACGCTCCACCCTTGCCATCCCACCTCTCTGTCTTCAGTTGCCGTGTGGGTATTGAGTATTGTCAGAGTAACACCTGCCTCTCGTGTGTGTCAATGTAGTGATCTTAAACCTCTCTCATACTCTTTCATAATGCCCAAGCACAAGCCAAGTCTGTACTGTACAGGGACTCAAATGTACTAAATAATTTCTAAAAATTGTATGTCTAGTGCAAACTATAGCATGTTTATATTCAAATTAATCATTATCTTATAGGAATCCCAGCAATGTAAATTTTATTCTCCCAGGTCAGTTCAGTGACATTTTATAAGTGATAAACTTAAAGTCCTCTACAGCAGTGGTTCTCAACCTTGTTTGCCCCATGCACCCCTTTCACCATATGTCAGAATGTCATTCCCCCCTCCTTTCCAAGATTGTCTGCCTCAAAAAGTGCATTCCAAATAATATGCATATAATACTGAAAATCCTTTATTTTTTCCATATTAGTGCATATACATTTACAATTTTACATGGATTATTTTTATAGTGGAGTTTTACAAATTAAATGCCAATTGAAAATGTTGATGGATTTATAAAACTTGAATAAAAGAAAATAGTTTTTTATATTTATAATGAATTACTTAACAGACCAAACTGAAGCATAATGCAATAAACAAAAAGTTCAATAGAATACTAGGATATTGTAAATTTGTAATTAATTTTATTCAGATGAAGATTACAGTCAATGAGAAACCTGTGATTGTTTTTTCTTCGCCAATTCTGGGATACGCGGAGGAGTGCTTGAAAGGGCACAACGCAGGTCATTTTCTACCTCTAATCTACTACGTTGCTTCGTTTTAATTTGCAACTAAGTTGAAAAGCCTGACTCACAAAGATATGTCGACACAAATGGAAGCAATGCACGGATAGCTCTTTCTGCCACTTTTGGGTAGGAATCGCACATCAAGGGCCAAAATTCTGTGATTGATTTCTCATCGAACATATCTCTTGCTCCCGAATCAGTTTTCCCCCCCCTGAAAACCTGAATTCCCCCCCTGGGGGGAATTCCCCCCTGGTTGAGAACCCCTGCTCTACAGTTTATGACAGATAAGACACACAGGATTAATGTTCCCACTGGCTGGTGAATACCTCGCCTCACCTCACCCCCCACTCCTCCCCCCTGCCTGACTGTCAACACACCACCTCCCCTTCCCAGGGGTAAAGGTAGATTTAGGCTTAAAAAAAATTTCTTATAAAATCTCACAGACTAAAGTTAGGAGAATATAATTTGCATTGCTGGAATCCTTGCAAGACAGCGAATAATTTGAATGTAGACTTTACACACCTCAGATAAGGGATTGTGGACCTGCATTACATTGCAGTACAGGTTGACAACCCTTTATCCGAAATTCCAAAAACCGAAAAGCTCTGAAAACCGAAAGTTTTTTTATTTTTTTTTATACGGGTATCAGCTCACCCGGGCACAGGTCACTCAATCACATCGGGACCTGGGGGGCGAAAATGTAATAATAATAATAATAATACAGTAATACCCCGTTTTACGCGTTTCTACATTTACGTGGTACCCCGCCAGAACCCGATTCCCACTTTACGCGGTGCATCTACTCATATACGCAGGAAGCGGCGCGGGCAGGGTGCGCACAAGGTCTCCCGGTCATCAAAACATTGCCGAGTTTTTCACCCGCCACCCACCACAGCCGGCCCAAGTCAGTGATAGTGATAATGATAGTGAGGATATGGACTTATATGAACTTTGAGAGGTTTGACAAAGAGGCCCTGCAAGCCTCTGTGGTGGATAGTGATACAATTGATACAAGTGATACAGGTGAGGGCCAATAATCTGCCCTCTGCCTCGGAACCAAACCCCCATCCCCGTGTGCCCATCCATCTTTTCTACTAATGTAAGTGTTGAAAAACCTAATACAGGTTGTGCCTCTCTAGTCCGGCATTCTGTGGTCCGGAAACTTCCGTGGTCCGAAACGATTTTAGTTTGTTCAATAGGTAGATAGGCAGTTTTTTTTTTTTTTTTTTTTATTACTTATCTGAATTATTATTATTACTGGAGTATTGCAGTTTCGCCCCTCAGGCTCCAATGTGGGTCAGTGACCTGTGCCCGGGTGGGCTAATCCCCGTAAAATAAAAAACAAAGCTGCGGGAAATTAAGGTTTGTTTACATCCGGCAGTTTGGCTCTCTCTCTCTGTTTGTCTATACAGTACAGAGTACAACATTTAACCCTTCAATATATATGAACAGTAAATGAGTGTTGCTTTCATATTATTATGTAGAGTAATGACGATATGTTTTCACCTGTGCTCACTTACATACGCACAGTCTCACTTTTTTCTTTAACATTAATGGTTAGCTACTTATATTGTTCCATTTATTAACATTAAATAACATTACTTCAAACAACCATATTAATTTTTACAAATTTTGCTATAGCTACAACCTGGGTCTTATTTTCTTGTTGTTTATATGTAGAACCACTTAGTCACTGGTTTTGTAAACATTAACGAAAACAATGCCGACAGCCGTCTCGTCTCCTCGTGTGTTTTAATATTCCACGAATTATTAATGAATTGTATTGTTCATTTTGAACACACAAACATTATTAATTCAATAAAAAAAATCAGAAACGTTAATTAAAACCTATATGAACAGTAAATAAGTGATGCTTTCATATTTTTATGTACAGTAATGACGATATGTTTTTCACATGTGCGCACTTACATACATAAGAACATAAGAAAGTGGGATACTGCAGGAGGCCGACTGGCCCATACAGGGTAGATCCCTTTCACACCCATCCCAGCACTTCCATGTGCCTATCCAACTTTGTCTTGAAGCTCCCTGGCGTCCCCGATCCTACTATAGCACAACTCTATTACCAAACCAGTGCTTGCCTATATCCTTTCTGAATCAGAATTTATCTAATTTAAAGCCATTTGTTCTAGTTATTTCGTTATTACTGAGCTTCAGAACATCTTCCATTTTACCCTTGTTAATCCCACTTACCCACTTGAACACCTCTATCATATCTCCCCTAACTCTACGCCTCTCTAATGAATGCAAGCCTAAGCTTTTCAGTCTTTCTTCATATGGAAGGTTTCTAATATTATGGATCATTTTTGTCATTCTTCTTTGTACTCTCTCCAAAGAATCTATGTCCATTCCATAATAAGGACACCAGAATTGAACCGCATAATCCATGTGTGGCCTCACTAATGCTAGGTAAAGTTTCAAGATAACGTCAGCAGTTCTGTTACTCACAGACCTAGATATGAACCCAAGAATCCTGTTTGCCTTGTTGCGAACGCTAATACATTGTTTTCTAGGTTTCAAGTCGTTGCTAACAAATACACCTAGATCTTTTTCACAATCTGAGTTTTCTATTTCCGTGTTACCTAGATTATACTTAACGATTGTATTCGTCTTCCCTATCTGTAGTCTACTGACCACTCATGTAAGGTATCTAGATCTCTTTGAAGGTGTTCAAAGTCACTGTCTGAATTTATCACTCTCCCCATTTTGGTATCATCTGCAAATTTACTAATCCTACTAGCTTTACCTAAATCAAGATCATTAATGAATATAACAAACAGCAGAGGGCCTAATACAGATCCCTGGGAACTCCGCTTTTGACCGCACCCCAGTTTGACTTAAATCCATTTATGCTGACTCTTTGTTTCCTACCAGTTAACCATGACCTAATCCATTTTAATAATGATCCACCTATTCCATGTGCTTCTACCTTCCTTATCAATCTCTCATGAGGGACTCTATCGAATACTTTACTGAAATCTAAATAAATTATATCATATGACTTATCATTATCTACCGCTTCATATACTTCTGAGAAAAAGCTAAGCAAATTTGTGAGACAAGAACGTCCCTGGGTGAACCCGTGCTGAGAAGAATGAATTAAGTTGAATGTTTCAAGGTGGCTTCTGATTTTCGTAGCAATAATTGACTCTAGCAACTTGCCTATGATTGACGTGAGACTAATGGGATGGTAATTTGATGCAATTGATTTATCACCTTTTTTGAAAATCGGAACTACATTTGCAAGTTTCCAAGCTTCTGGCACTAGGCCCGATTCTAATGACTTATTAAATAAAACTGCTAATGGATTACTCAACTCATCTCTACATTCTTTTAATATTCTAGCATATACCTCGTCTGGACCAGGCGATTTATGAGGCTTCAGTTTGTTAATTTCTTTAAGCACATCGTTACTAGTAATATTGATATTCATCAACATATTTTCTATACTGTCGTTATATACCTTATGAACTTCTGGAAACTGTGCTAGGTTTTCATTTGTGAATACGGAGTGAAAATGACTATTTAACGTACTACACATTTCTAACTCATCATCAGTCATTTCTCCTGTCGTAGTTTTAAGGGGACCTATTGTATCTCTAACCTTTGATTTATACAGTTGATAAAAAGCTTTGGGGTTATTTTTCGATTCGTTTGCTCCCTTGATTTCATAATTTCTCTTTGCTTTCCTAATTTCTGTTTTTACCTGTCTTGTTAGGTTCTGATAGTAACCAAGTAAGTGATTTTCGCCTTTCTTAACTTTTCTATATACTCCTTTCTTTTTCCCTAGAAGATCTAAGAGTCTATTATTCATCCATTTTGGTTGGTTCCGTATTGATCTGAATTTTCTTTTAGGGATGTGTTTATTTTGAGCATTATGGATTGTCGCAATAAATTGTTCATAAGTAGCTGCTAAATTAAATTCGGGGTTCTCCCGTCCTAAGTTGACAGTTTCCGGAGGTGTGGGGGGGATTAATCTTTTGACCATAGGGTCATCCCTTAGGTCTCTCCTTAAGCTACCGTAATTAGCCTTCCTAAAATCTGGGATCAAGGCTGAATTTTCCTTCTTCCTGCCATCCCATATTATGTTAAAATATATGGCTTTATGATCACTGTTTCCTAGTTCGTCTCCAATCCCAACATCTTTTACTAGATTTTCATTATTACTGAGAACTAAATCGAGGATATTATTTCCTCTAGTGGGCGAGTTTATGAATTGACATAAAAAACTATCTTGTACTACTTCTAGAAAATCTTCAGATTCATTATCGCTAAGTTGATTTTTCCAATCTAAGCCTGAAAAGTTGAAATCGCCTAGAATACATACATTGTTTCTATCAGATGCCTTCTTTATTTCCTCCCATAGCAATTTACCATCGTTCCTACTCAAATTAGGTGGTCTATATATAACACCAATGACTATGGACTCATTGCCCTCACCAATCTCTACCCAAATACTTTCATTGTCGCTATTTGTTTTAATGTTTGATTTATTGCAGCTTTTTAATGACACCCTGATATACACTGCTACACCGCCCCCTCTCCTTCCTACTCTGTCAAATTTAAATAGGTTATATCCTGGAATATGAAATTCTGCTAAAAAATGTTTGCTGTTTGAATTTATCCATGTTTCCGTTATTGCAATTATATCTATGTTCTCTTTACTAACAGTGGCCCTGAGCTGGTCCATTTTGTTACACAGGCTTCTACTATTAGTATAATAAACACTCAATATATTTCTTCCGTTTCTATCTGTTTTACATTTATTACTTTGATGTTTGTTATTATGACTAACTATATTTTCAGCATTATCTACTTCTGTTTCACTGCTGTTATTTTCACATGGTATTTTCCTCTCTTTACCATTGATGGGATTTGGACATATTAAAACCCCACCTTTACTACCCTGTCAACTATCTTCGCTAGCACGGCCACCCCCTTCCTACTTAAATGCACCCCATCCCTTGCATACATACTATCATTACCATAGTACAGGCTCCAATTATCAATGAATGGCGTCGACAGCTCTTTACACTGTTCTTCCAACCAGCAATTGAAACCGATTGCACGGGACATCCATTCACGACTGGCACCACGTCTAGGTAGGATAGAGCAAGCAATAGGCGTTCCACCCTTCACCCTAATCTTATCTTGAGCTTCCCTATACAGCTTACGCAGTTCGACACTGGTAAGCTTACCTACGTCATTGCCTCCTGCACTGAGTAAGACTATGGGGTTGTCTCCACAGTCATCATTGACGTTCTCCACTCTCTCCAGTACTCTACCTATCCCTGCCCCGGGGAGACACTCGAGCTTCCTAACTTTAGTGCAGAGATTGTTACCTAAATACTTCACCATCGAGTCTCCCATGACAGAAACACATTTGACCTTACCTGAGTGTGGTGATTTCTTACCTGCGCTACTCCCTCTCTCCACACTAACAGAGGGAGTAGCACTCGTGGTGTTACTAGCACCTTCCTCACACTCGTCACTTAAGGTGCTGAACCTGTTGTTTAGGTCTACAGCTGAGTGCCTTTTTAGAGTGCATTTTGTAGCACTAGCAGCAACTACCTTCCATGAATCCACTTCAACTTCACCGTCCTTCACGACACTGGCAAAGGTTTTCTTCTCCTCTAAAACTAGCTTCAAGGCTAAGTTTTCGCCCTTGAGACTCTGGACCTCCTTCTCAACCTTCTCCAGTCGGTCTTGCAAGGCAAGACAAAACTGGAGAACGTGAGAGGTGGTCGAGTACTCGTCAGCAGCTGCCATGTCACTATATCACTCACTAACACTGACAGGAACACAGGTCCGCACTGGCTGAGGGTTATCGCCGCTGGCTTCAACTACAGTGCTGGCAGTCTCACTTTTTTTCTTTAACATTAATGGTTTGCTACTTTTATTGTTCTATTTATTAACATTAAATAACATTACTTAAAACAACCATATTAATTTTTGACATTAATCTTACTACAGCTACAACCAGGGTCTTATTTTCTTGTTTTATATGTAGAACCACTCAGTCACTGGTTTTGTAATCAACGAAAACAATGCTGTCTCATTTCCTCGTGTGTTTTAATATTCTACGTATTATTAATGAATTGTATTGCTCATTTTGCACACATAAACATTAATTCAATAAAAAAGACATTCAGTAATAAACAATAATGAATCTTTTGTACATAAGAGAAATGACGCTGTTTACACGATTGTGCATGTCTGAACGTTGGCGAGCCATTCAAACCCGTCGAAATTCGAGTTTCCGCCGTCAAAATTTTATAATATGTAGTTTTTTTTTTTTTTTTGTCCAAATAAAAAACGGTGAATTAAAAACTCGCGAAATTTGAGAAGCTATTGTACGACTTTTAACCCTTCAATATGTGAAAGTGGTGCTAACTTAAGCGCAAGTCACTATCTCTCCAGGAAGAGGGTGAATTTCCATGGTCCGGCACCGGTCAGGTCCCAAGTTTGCCGGACTAAAGAGGTACAACTTGTATTATTGATATTTCTCTTAATTATTAATTGTGTGTGCATCCCATCATAAAATTAAGATGTTATTTTTACTACAACGTACGTATTGTGTCTGAAAAAGTGGAGTTTGGGGGTCGGCCAAGTCTCTATTGCAATTAATCCCATATGTTCTGTTATTCCATTTACCTGTTTCTCGTTTTACACGGTTCTCCGTGGGTTCAATTGACCGCGTAAAACGGGGTATTACTGTAATAATAATAATAATTATTCATAGTAAATAAAAATTTTAATAAAAAATACACAAAAATAAAATAAGAATGATAACAAAAATAATAATAATAATAATAATACTAAAATATTAATAATAAAATAATAATAATAAGATTAATAATAATAATAATAACAATAGTACTGTAATAATAATAATAATAATAATAATAATAATAATAATAAAGAAATACAAGAATGAAAAAAAGATTAAATGTGAGAAACATGACCTAGACCTATGAATTATTATTATTATTATTATTATGATTATGATTATTATTATTATTATTATTATTATTATTATTATTATTATTATTATTATTATTATTATTATTATTTATTTATTTTATTATTATTATATTTTAGCCCCCCAGGCCCCATGTGTGGGTCAGTGACCTGTGCCCGGGTGGTCTGATCCCTGTAAAAAAAAACTAACCATTCTGAAATCCGAAAAGTTCTGAAATCCATCTGGTCCTAAGGATTTCGCATAAGGGGTTGTCAACCTGTAGTGATTTATGAGTTCTAGTGTATATGTACAATCGGCCACAGGAATAAGCATACACACTGTAGCTGTAAGGTCCAAAAATGGTCTGGTAATTTTGAAACTGCCCATCCAGATGCATGGTGAAACTCAGCTTCCCCCCACTTGTTATCTCTAACTATTTTCTGTTTCCCTTCTTTATTCTTCTATTAACTCCTCTTCCTTCCTTTACTTATCCAAACATCAGTAAAAAAATAAGTAGGGTAAGAGAAAAAGTGGAGGAGGAGGAGGGAGCTGTATGATAAGTGCAATCCCATTTGGCAACAAGTTTACTACCATTGGATACAATATATTACTTGTAATATAAACACAAGACACTAGTAAAACATTCACAACAAATGTATTTTCAGATACAGTTCGTCCCCGAATTACGTACATCCGAATTACGTACAAACGGCCGATACGTACATCGTTTCTGAAGTCTTTAATTGCAAAAATATTGTCTTAAAAGGGCGAGCAATTTTTAAATTTGGCGGGCGAGCCAGCCGCACCGCGCCGCCACTATCACTGACCATGCAGACGACACGCTAGACGCACCAAAACAACAAGTGTGGTCATTGTGCATACAGTACTTCTCCTGTGAATTTCTGCCCTATTTTGTACACTTTACTCTGTGTGCAATGACTGGTGTAAAGCGTAAGAGTGGTGAAGCCAGTGGGAGTGCTACGAAACGTCAAGCAATCTCACTAGAGGTAAAAATGGACATAATAAAACTGCTTGAAAGTGGTGAAAAGTTGACCAATGTTGCCCGCAAATTTAACCTGAGTCGGTCAACTGTTAATACAATTGATAAGGGCAAAGAAAAGATCAAGGAACATGTGAAATCTGCAGTGCCAATGCAATCTACGATTATAACTAAAAGAAGAGGGAAGGTTCTGGAAGAAATGGAAAAATATCTTGCTCTGTGGATCGAGGACTGCACACAAAAACGTAAGCCTCTGTGTCTCAGTATGATTCAGGAGAAAGCCCTAAGTCTTTTCAACGACCTAAAGAAAGATCACCCTGATGATACTGTGACATTCAATGCTAGCAATGGGTGGTTTAACCGATTCAAGGTGCGAAATAAGCTGCATAATGTTCGAGTGACTGGTGAGGCGGCGAGTGCTGATTGGAAAACAGCACAGGATTTTCCAAAGAAACTCGCGGAAATTATCGAGTTACGTACATTTCGAGTTAAGTACAACCTTTTGGTCCCCATTATGTACGTAACTTGGGGACTTACTGTACAGTGGTCCCTCGGTTAACGAACGGTTTAGTTAACGAATTACCTCCCATAAGAATCTTCAATTCGGTTAACGAACAAAAATTCAATTTACGAAATCCTTACGAACATCACGTTTTGTTGTGAGCATCAGCTGATGGGCTAGTCTGCCAATTCAGTAATCTGTTCTATGTTTACATTTGTTACATTACCTAATCCTATTTTTCCCATTAATTACATGTAATTATATATCGTGATTTAGTATATAGCAAACACCATTGGACCTTTGTCTCGCGATATATTCCGACCCTACTGTAGTTCTATTTTAAGCTTTATTCTACTTTTTATGGCAGCAATGAATACTGTATGTAGAGTGAACTGCCCCCTCCCCCCCCCCCCCACACACACACAGGTTCTTCATATTTTCTTATTTTATAGTTTTATATTATTTTATCTTTATATCTAAACCACATTAGAGTACAGGTATATATAACCATGTTCTTTATGGGAGATTTAAGGTATGATATTTTCAAGTGTAATACAGTTTTCTGCTCTTGAAAACGTAACCCCCTCGTAAGATGCGACACGACTGTACAGTATTACCCCGCTTTACACGGTTTCACTTTCCGTGATTTCTCATTTATGCGGTACCTTGCCAGAACCGGACTTTTACTTTCCGCGGTGCATCTACTCATATACGCGTGAAGTATAATTTTTTTTTTTTATTTAGCTCATAAAATTCATACAAATTACCCGGCCAGAATATAATTTACATTGCTGGAATTCTTACATTATGATGATCATTTTGAATATAAACATCATGGATTTTGCATTAGACATACAAATTTTAGATCTAATGTAATAATTTGGTTTACACAAAGCAAGCATTTTATCTTTTGTGCAAAATATATGAAGTTTACATTCAAAATATTTCCTGACCTGCAAGGAATCCAGAAATGTCAACTATATTATCCTAACTTTAGTTTGAGTTATTATTTATTACTAAAAATGTATATTACTATTTTCTCCCAAAGCTTCTCTGGTAGGGAGGGACGGACCCAGCTAGGGCCGAGTACAGGTTATACCTCTCTAGTCCGGCAACCTCGGGACCTGACTGGTGCCGGACCATGGAAATTCACCCTTTTCCTGGATAGACAGTGACTTGTGCTTATGCTTGAAAGCACTAGCACCACTTTCTCTGCATCATGGTCTCTTTGAAGATATATTGAAGGGTTAAATGTCGTATAGTAGCTTCTGAAATTTCGCGAGTTTTTAATTGTTAACGTATTTTATTGGAACACAAGAAAAAAATATAAATAAAAATTTTGACGGCGAAACTTGAATTTCGACGGGTTTGAACGGCCCGCCAACGTGCATAATCGTGTAAACAGCGTCATTTCTCTTATGTACAAAAGAGTCATTATTGTTTATTACTGAATGTCTTTTTTATTGAATTAATGTTTATGTGTGCAAAATGAGCAATACAATTCATTAATAATACGTAGAATATTAAAACACACGAGGAAATGACACAGCATTGTTTTCGTTGATTACAAAACCAGTGACTGAGTGGTTCTACATATAAAACTGAAGAAAATAAGACCTTGGCTGTAGCTGTAGTGAAATTAATATGGTTGTTTTAAGTAATCTTATTTAATGTTAATAAATGGAACAATAGAAGTAGCTAACGATAATGGTAAAGAAAAAAGAGAGATCGCGTATGTAAGTGCGCATGCGCACACGTGAAAACATATTGTCATTACTGTACCCGTACAGGGGTACCTAGTGACAGCACTAGGATCCCGCTTCCTCTATCAAGGAATAAACAATTGAAATTGAAAAAATTTAAATTACTTTACATAAGAATATGAAAGCAACACTTATTTACTGTTCATATATATTTTAATTAATGTTTCTGAATTTGTTTTTATTGAATTAATGTTTGTGTGTGCAAAATTAACAATACAATTTATTGATAATGAGGAGACGAGACGGCTGCCGGCATTGTTTATGTTAAAGCTTACAAAACCAGTACAGTACTCCCTCTTTATCGACGGGGGTTACGTTCTGTAGACGGCCGTCGATACCGTGATGGTTACGTAATTTTTCTAACTATTATTAGCATATGTTGAATAAATGTACCTTTAAGCATTAATGCGTTTCCTTTACACATAACCTTAAATAATAGTGTATAAATAATAATATAATAAGTGGACAAAAATACTAGCAAACTTACGATTTCACTTATTGAAGTGAACATCGGTCCTTACAGTAAACAATACAGTGTACAGTATATACAAGTGTGATGATTGAGGCTTATTAAAAGCCTGACCAGTCAGATGAGTATGATGAGTCAAGGTCTGCATCTTCTTGAGGGGTGTGGGCAGGTACTGCGTCTTGTTGTTGTGAGGTGCCGGCAGCTTCTACGTCTTGTTGTTGTGAGGTGTCGGCAGCTTCTGCCTCCTGTTGCAGGATGCCGGCAGGTTCGGCGATGGCAGGCACTCGGCGACTGAAGAAGTTGGTGATGGTGGTCTGTGCTTTCTTGCTTCTCATTTCCCTCTGCAGTTCTATATATGGCAACATAACATTTTCAATAGCTCTCTTTGCTTTAAGGGACCTATCAAGGGAGGGATCAATGTCATAGAGACGAGCAGAGAGGGCCTTACTCATTCTTATTACTTCACCAAGATTATCTTAAGTTAAGTTCTTATTTTCATCATCACTCACTTCATCTTCTGTTTCATCCTGCAGCTCCACTAATTGTTCTAGTTCATCACTTGTAAATGGATCCCCAACATTTCCCAATAACTCTTCTTGCACCTCTGCCGCTGTTAAGTCAGAGAACCCTTCACCTCCAACTTCATTTGCCATAGTTATTATGTTGCGTAACTGAGGCTCGGCTGTTGGGAACCAGCAAAAGTTGAAAATCAAAGACTGTTGCCCACGCGGCTTGGCTGATGTCTGTGTTCAGGGAAGGCGGGCCGCGGGTAGACGCTAGTCACGCCACTAGTGCCGCCTAGCGGTGAAAGTACAAACAAGGCCCGCAGAGTTCAAATAAAGCCAAAATAAAAATCCGTCTAAATAATCCTTCGATAAAAAATCCGTCGATAAAGAGGGAGTACTGTACAGTAATTGATTGGTTCTACATATAAAACTGAAGAAAATAAGACCCTGATTTTAGCTGTAGTAAAATTAATGTAAAAAAATTAATATGGTTGTTTGAAGTACCTGTAATGTTATTTAATGTTAATAAATGGAACAATATAAGTAGCTAACCACTAATGGTAAAAAAGTGAGACTGCTCGTATGTAAGTGCGCACATGTTAAAACATATCGTCATTACTCTACATAAGAATATGAAAGCAACACTTATTTACTGTTCATATATATTGAAGGGTTAAATGTTGTGCTCTGTATAGACAAGCAGAGAGAGAGAGAGAGAGAGCAGCCAAACTGCCGGATGTAAACAAACCTTAATTTCCCGCGGGTTTTTTTTTTTTTTTTTTTTTTTTTTTTTTTTTTAAGGGGATTAGCCCACCCAGGAATAGGTCACTGACCCACATTGGGGCCTTAAGGGCAAAAATTTAATGCTCCTATAATAATAATAATACTTCAGATAAAAAAAAAAAAAAAAAAAAAAAAAAAAAGCTGCCTATCTACCTATTGGACAAACTAAAATCGTTCCGGACCACAGAATGCTGGACTAGAGAGGTACAACCTGTATTTTGATTGACAGATAGTGTCCTTGAAGAATATTTCTTTGTTTATTTAATGAAGATATATGTTTTAGCTCATAAAATTCATACAAATTACCCGGCCAGAATATAATTTACATTGCTGGAATTCTTGCAATATGATGATCATTTTGAATATAAACATCATGGATTTTGCATTTGACATACAAATTTTAGATTTAATGTAATAATTTGGTTTACACAAAGCAAATATTTTATATTTTGTGCAAAATATATGACGTTTACATTCAAAATATTCCCTGACCTGCAAGGAATCCAGAAATGTCAATTATATTATCCTAACTTTAGTCTGAGGTATTATTTATTACTAAAAGTTAAAATCTAGTTTTTTCACATTTCTCTGGTAGGGAAGGTGGGGGGTGCGGGGAGGGTTGGGACCGACCGACCACCTGGCGCGGTTGGAAGAGAGGGGGAGGCAAGTCGGGGTACTTTGATTGACAGATAGTGTCGTGAAGAATTTTTTTTTCTTCTATTAACTGAAGATATTTGTTTTAGCTCATAAAATTCATACAAATTACTGGATCAGAATATAATTTACATTGCTGGAATTCTTACAATATGATGATCATTTTGAATATAAACATCATGGATTTTGCATTAGACATACAAATTTTAGATCTAATATAATAATTTGGTTTACGCAAAGCAAGTACAGTAGTACCCCGCTTAACGCGGTCAATTGAACCCACAGGGTACCGTGTTAAGTGAAAACCACGTTAAGTGAACAACAGAACATATGGGATTAATTCCAAGAGAGACTGGCCGGACCCCCAAACTCCACTTTTTGACGACACACAACTATGTTGTAGTAAAAATTTTATCTTAACTTTATGATGGTATGAACAAACAAGTAATATAGAAGAGGTTAGGTTAGGAAAAATAAAGGTTAAGTTAGGAAAAATAAAAGTTATGTTGAACACTTACGTTAGTAGAAGAGATGGGTCAGCATACGGGGATGGAGGCTGGTTCCGAGGCAGAGGGCAGATTACTGGCCCTCAGGTGAATCACGATTACTAGGTGCATCACCATCACTGTCATTTACAGTTGTCAGGGCTTCCCTGACAAATCCCTCAAAGTCACTATCACTGGCTCTGGCTGGCTGTGGTGGGTTGCGGGCGAAGAACTCGATAATGCTTTTTTGACGGCTAGTGTTAATGTTGTCTTGATACACCGTGATGTACGGCTCCATAGCCTGTACCAGCTGGGTATGGAAGACTTCATAACGGTCATCGTCATTGTCGTGGGAAAGGAAGGACTTCATTTTTTCTGCACACTCCATGGCACCCTTAATATCACTATGACTTAACTTGTGTTCTTCGAAGAATTACGCACCTTCTTCCTCTTCACTGACGTGCTCATCTTCCAACATCTCGTCGGCAGTCACTTCAGGATCTCTGATCACCTCCAGGATGTCTTCGTTGGTGGTCTTGGAGAAGCCTTCAGCTGTAATATTGAGCGCAGCTTCTCTGGCAAGGTCCACTGCTACTGCAACAGTCTGAACCTCACCAGTCACAGGTTGACTCCTCCTCTCAGCTGGTATTCCATGCAACACATGTCTCCATGCGTGACGAATCGTAGCAATAGACAGCTGATCCCATGCCTCCACCAAGAAGTCTACAGCTTGTTTGACGTTAAACTTCTTCCAAAATTGTTTGACGAGAACTTCTTGAGTCGCCACCTCTTGTTCCTTGTCCTCGTCTCTTTTACTCTCGCTGTCGGTGTCACCCAGCTTACGCAACTCATCCTTGGTGTTGGTAGAGTCGTTCAGGAGCTTGAACTTCTTTGCAGAGTACGCAGCTTTCACATTGCAGATCAACTCCTGGTCCATGGGCTGGATTAATGACGTAGTGTTGGGAGGAAGGAAGACCACTTTTACGTTGGGGTGACGATCCAACAGTAGGGGCGAGTGTCCAGGTGCGTTGTCAAGGAGCAACAAAATGTTGAATGGAACATTCTGTTGCTTGCAGAATTTCTTCACGTCGGGAACAAAACAGTCGTCAAACCAGAAGAGGGACAGAGAAGAGGACATCCACGCCTTACGTACGGTTAGCCAGTGGACATTAAGGTTGTTCATGTCCATATTCTTGTAGGCGTGCGGCTTGCGGGCTGTGTGAATCACCGATAACTTTGGTTTACAGGTACCGGAGACATTGGTGGTAAAGAGGACGGTGATGCGTTCCTTATGCAACTTCTGACCCCTTACCTTGCTGGCAGACTGGACAACGAAGGTCTTGGAAGGTAGCTTTTTCCAGAAAAGACCAGTTGTCAGTGTGCTGTCCTTCCTCCATAATCTCATGTAAGAACGGAGGAAAATTTCTAGCCGCCACACGGTCAGCACTCGCTTCCTCACCACCAATGTTGATGTTGGTGATCTTGTTCCTCTTCTTAAACCTATGCAGCCAACCAGAGAAAGCATTGAAGGGTTTGGGCTCTGCAATTCCCAGCTTACGTGACACTGCTGCGTACAGTTCACAAGCGTACTCCTGCACTGAGCGCGTGTCCACCGCCATGTTGTGTCGCGCCTGACGAATCAAATAACTCACCAGCAAATTTTCCACCTTTACCAGCACCCTATTCTGGCAATACTTGATCATTGAAGCACCTGCAGACTTTGTGATTTTCATGTGTTCTATAATCTTGGCTGAATCCTTCTTAATAGTGTGAATCGTAGATTCGTTGAAACCATGCCGGTGCGCGAGATCAGCTTGACGTGTTCCTTTCTCCAAATCTTGAATGAAATGGTATTTCACTTCGTAGCTTAGGCCACGGCGTGTCTTCTTGGGCTTAGGGCGGCTGGGTCCAGGTAAGGAAAGGCTTCTCTCTGGTGGCGGTGGTGGTCCGGCGGAAGCCATTTCACAGAACAATGGATGCACGTATACAAGGGTTGCCTGGAGGGATGAAACTACCGCGGCAGCGTCCTCTTTCCTCCCTCCCTCCCTCCCCGGGTGGACACGTCATATTACTTTAAACCAATTACAGCTAGCAGCAGAGGGGGGTAGGGATGCATGGCCAATCACAGTCCGATATGTCATATGACGTCAGTGATAACGCAATAAAGACACACACTGCGCAACCTTACAGCGCGGCTTGCCCAGGCGGAGGGAGGCGGGAGGGGAGGGAGGGAGGGAGGAGAAGGAGGAGGGAGAGGCGAGGCAGGCGGGAGCGGGTGGCGGGTGGGGCGAATCTAAAATTAGCGTCTCGAGCCAAACACTCTGCGTGTATATGGGTAGATGAACTGCGTTAAGTGAAAGTTCGGTTCTGGCGAGGCACCGCGTATATGCGAAATCGCGTTAAGTGAAACCGCGTTAAGCTGGGTATTACTGTATTTTATCTTTTGTGCAAAATATGTGAAGTTTACATTCAAAATATTCCCTGACCTGCAAGGAATCCAGAAATGTCAATTATATTATCCTAACTTTAGTCTGAGGTATTATTTATTACTAAACGTTAAAATCTAGTGTTTCACCCAATCATTTCTCAGAGAGGTAGGGGCCAGTGAGCTGGGAAGAGGGGGGGGGGGGGGATTTGAGTCCATTATTTGAATGGACATTAACCTGGCGACTGTATTTCTCTTAAATATTAATTGTGTGAGCATACCATCATAAAATTTAGATGTTATTTTTACTACAACATAGGTATTGTGTCGGAAAAAGTGGAGTTTGGGGGTCGGGCCAGTCTCTATCGGAATTAATCCCATATGTTCTGTTGTTCACTTTGCGCGGTTTTCACTTTCCGCGGTACCCTGTGGGTTCAATTGACCGCGTAAATCGGGGTACGACTGTATGTCACTCATAAATTCTTCCTGTTTTAGTTGTGTTTGAAGATAATAGTAGAAGGTTTGGGTAATCATTAAGCTGGTACAGTATTAATACAGTACAGTAGACTCCTTATTTCTTGGTCCAATGCTTCAGTTCCTATATCTTGCGACCCCTTAAATTACCTCAAGTTTTCTGTCCTGTGCGGCCAATCATCGACAAGCTAAACTTTCTTCTGTCGGAGTCACAGTCTGAAAAGAGAGAATGGACATTTACAAAACTGAGGGTGTTTGCCACAGTATCTGGATTATGTCAATTACTTCTCCGCGTTGGCTCGTGAAAATGGCTCGACGTGAAAAGGATAACAAGAGACATCACTAAGATAAGGACCATCTAGAGGAAGATTTTATCCTTGAAGGCCGCATCTCCTGACAAGTTAACGTAAAATATTTATTTATTCAAAATTCTTGAAGAAATTAAAATAAAAAAAGCCGACTACCGTGACTAAAATTGGCATTGTGTAAGAAAACCGTTAATTATTCTCTATTATCTTTCATTTCTTGAGAGAAACATTAAGTGATTTTAAATTGTGTCATCAAATATATTTTTTAAGGTTTCTTAGAGAAACCTGAAGATATATTCAGAATCTTTCATTCATTTTAGCTGGATGATTGAGGCAATTATCCATTGAGTCAGGGGTAGTGACCCTGCCTGCCAGTCTGTCTGAGGGGAAGGATTATGCTGGGATATCCCATCATGTTGTCTGGCTCAAGTGTAGTCCAGGGAGCAGTTGATCAGGCTCAATGTGTGTTTGAATTTGTTAAAAATATTTTGAAAGGATGATTATGTATTGAAATGAGTGTTGAGGTGAAGGAAGGAATTGTGAGGATCCCATATGATTGACCACATCGTTGTGACTTAAATAGTCCGGTACTCAGTGTTTTAACTGTACGGGCATCCCCTCTGATACGGAATCCCGGGTTACGGAAATTTGCGCTTTCAGGATTTTGAAATTATGGCCAGAAAATTCGAGATATGGAAATTTTTTATAAATCTTTAAATTAAAAAATCTGCACAGTGTTAGCTGTAGTGGTAAGAGACTACGAAAAAGTGGAAATAAAATTAGGTGTGTTAAGGAGGTTTGATGAGGGGGAAAAACTGAGTTACATCGCCTAAATATTGGGTTTTGCTGCCTCCACTTTCAGAACAATCCGTGATAACAGAGACGAGGCTAGTGCTGTAGGTGCTACATCATTAACAGCCCATAAACTGTATTTTCATGTTAGTGATGTAATGATAAGTAGGGAACACTTACTGAGTGTGTGGGTTGAGGACCAGACCAAGCAACATGTGCCCATTAACACCATGATACTGTACTTGGGGAAAAGGCTGAGAGTCTGTATGAAGATTTAGTGAAGGAAGAGGGTACAAGTTCTGATGAAAACCCCTTTAATGCCACCAAACGATCGTTTGAACGGTTTAAGAAATGCCTAAACTTACATAGCATAAAGATGGTCGATGAAGCAGCCAGTGCTGATACTGAAGCTGCAAAGAAATATCGAGCAGAAAGAAAGGTAATTTGAGGCTGATGGATACACACCACAGTAAGTGTACAACGTTGATGAAACCGGCCTTTCTGTAAGTGTATGCCTGCCAGGACATTTATTTCTACTGAAGAGAAGACAGCTCCAGGTTTTAAGGAGTGTGTAATGCTCCTGGAGATTTTAAGTTAAAGCTCATACTTGTATACCACTCTGAAGATTCAAGGGCAGTGCCAAACCTAGGTTACCAGTGATATGGCGTTGTAATAAGAAGCATGGATGACTGCCAGCCTCTTCCAAGATTGGTTCACAAACAGTTTTTGTCCAGCATCAGAAAGGTAAAGTAACCAAAGAAATATTTCCAACAAGGCCTTGTTACTGTTAGATAATGCTCTCAGCCACCCTATTAACCTTAATGACCTTTTGAATAATATCAAGGTTGAGTACCTGCCCAAGAACACAACTGCCTTGCTCCAGCTTATGGATCAAGGTGTGATGGCCAGCTTTAAGGCTTACTTTCTATGCAGGACATTCAGACAACTTATAGCTGCAATTGATGGAGAGGAACAGCTATCACTTAGAGATTTCTGGAAACAATTTAACATCACGAATGCTAAAAACAACATTGCTGACTCCTGGGATGAGGTGAAAAATACAACAATGAATGATGTGTGGAAGAACATCTGGCCAGAATGTATCCAAGATTTCCAAGGGTTCCCCAGGTTCAGACCTTAAATGAGGCGCAACAGGAAATTATAACTCTCGCAAATGGTGCAGGGCTTGAGGATGTGGATCAGGATGGTGTGGTTGAGTTGTTGGAGTAACACAGAGAAGATCTAATGTTGAGGGAACAGGAGCGAGCTGCTGGTTAGGGAGGGGAGGATACAGATAAATCTTGATAAATGATGACGTTATGTTCCTGAACACCCATCACTGAGTGAAATATTGTAGACAGGGAGCATTATAACATGGGGTTCAATGGGATATGTTCCCAGCCAGTCCCCATTCACACATGTGTTACTGACAAAAAATTTCAACAAACTATTAATAGTACAAAACAATTTAACAAGACTGACCACATTATCATGAACATGTCTGGTCATCATCACATGTCCCGTTCAAGGCCTTATAAGGGGACTCTTATAGGTGGAGTGGAGACATGACCCACACAGCCTCTGGGGGAGTCTCATGCTGCTTAACAATGTCAAGCTTCACCTCAGAGACACAGTTGTCTTGGCCTTCCCAGACATTTTCAAAGTTACACTGCTCACTTCACAGTCACAAAAACAGAGCTAAAGTACTTGTCACAAAAACAGAGCCAACAATGATAACAAAACCAATGATAGCAGCCAACACTGTTCATATTATTTTCACAACAGAGGTGAAACACCTTAGTCACAAAACACAGAAAATATCACTCCACAGTCACCATAACACAGTTCAGTCTAAATGGTAGTGCTGTCCTCTGTCCTCTCATTATATAAGAAAAATAAAACACCGATGGAAAGTACAATGCACGATACCGACCGATAATAGTGAAGCCATACGATTTTGGGTTTACGGTCGACAAAAGACCAAACAGAGCGCTGTAGTGTGCAGGTTGGCTGTGTAGCAGTGTAGTGTTACAAATAAAGGTAGAGATGCATGGTGCATAGTGTTACATAGTTTCCTTATAAAATGTCACTGTCTTGACATTGAAAATTATAATTTACATTGCTGGAATCCTTGCAAGACAGTGATTAATTTAAATATATACAACCCATGGCTTGCACAAGAGATAAAAAGAAATTCCTTCCCGATGGATATCGTGAAAGCAGAGTTTTTGACCGTGACCATCATTAAAGCGGAGTATCGCTGAATGAAACGTCGTTTATCAAGGTTTACCTGTACAGAAGTTCCATCTACAGCCTGTGAATTGACAACAAAGGTTTTGGCAAAAGGGATTAGTCACGGGAAGATCTGGTTCAGACCTTTGAGACTAATGATCCAGATTGTGAACGCAGCCTCAAGTTTGCAAAAAGATTGGAGAACTTCAAGAGCGGCTACAAGGAACTGTACGTCAACGACAGACTTCCTTAGACAAGTTCTTCACCCCAAGACCACAGCCAGCAACAAATGAAGATGATAGACAGGGAGAGGCAGTAGTGAACCTTGTCTCTCTCACAGTAACTCCAGTTGCACCACCTAACCTCACTTAAGGGAAGCATCTGGCTTAGATAGATGAAAAATTAATATCATAAAATGTGAAAAAAATTCCCGAGCAAAGGTGTTGCCTATGGCCGTATGTGGACGGAGTTTTATAGCGTTATTCATAATATTTATGCAGTTATATTTGGTCCCCCTACTGCCCTTCCCACCTTCCCATGTCCCCTTGGGTAGACATATGAATGATTGTGATAAAATATTTTCCCCCCAAAATATGGAATAAATAGCACAAAAAAGTCTTTAGAAATTCATTTCAGGCAACTCTCTTCCTGTCTGGCGAGTAGAGGAAAGCAAGACATGATTAGTCAGAAGGTCCCAGACCTTGTGAAGGAGAGGAGGTGTGCACTCTGCAGCACTGCACATCTTTCCTCATTTGTACTGCTGTACCAGGCTTCTCCTTGAATATCAGGATGGCTTGTTATTCAAAACATAATAGACAACTAAAGGAACCACGTGCCAACAGCACTGCTAAACCCAAGAGGAGGAAAGAAGAAAATATCGCTAAAACTGACAACAGTAACAGCCGTCTCACCTGAGGCACTGAGCTCCAGCCTTCCACCTTGGGAGTCCCCTCCCCTCTACCTCGCATAAAGAATTTAACTGGAGTTCAGTTGGAGATGTAAAAATACACACACACACAAATAAAAAAACAAACAATATATTACATGTTAAATTGGCACTTACACGGGGGAGAAATGTTGAGAAACTTTATCAGCCTGTATCTCAAGATGAACTTTTCCAACACTCTGACTGGAATTTCTCTGCTAATTTTTGACAGACTTCAATGAAACAAACACTCAGCACAGGAAGAACCCTTCCTCAACATAACTCCAGAGTCAATTTTTTCTTTCTTGTGAGATTTATTTTTGGTTGAATATTTTATTATGTTTTGACAAAAATTTGACTAAACATGAAATAATTTATATCCATAAAACCAAAGACAAAAACAAACATATCTCTGTATAATGTTCAATGACAATAATAGATCTCTTAGTACTATCAATTTCAAGGCAAAATAGAAAGAAGTAATGGAGAAATACTACCTTGAAAATTTAGGAAGGGTAGAAGGGCATTAGGGAGTGACAGTTTTGCAAAAGTTTTCAAAATCTAATTGCTTGGGTTGGATTATTTGTCTATCGGCCACGCTAATTCCGAATATGTTTGAGTTTTTTACATCATTGCATTAGAAGGTTTGTGGATACTTTTGGGTTTGGCATGAAAAACGCGAAAAAACTGTAAATAATAAAGGGACTGGCAATGTGGCACAACCTGTTAAAATCAAGTTATTGAATTGGATTATTCGACTACTGTGTACACTGGTTCATAATATGCTATTGTTTTACAACTCAATGCGCTACAAATTATGCCGATATTTTTGCTGCAAGTCACCACATACGTATGTTTCGAAAACCAGGGCCCAATATTACCAACGGCGTGGATAGATTCCGTGGAATGAATTCAGGACATTCCCGCTCATGGAACATTACCAAACTCCGTATATGTGCCAATGGCAGGCCAATGGCAATATTTACAGAGTTTGTTGAGGCTCCCTGGACGGGAATGCCCTGAATTTATTCCACGGAATCTATTCACGCCGTTGGTAATATTCGTCCCAGGACTGATCAACGAATTCAGCCCAAGTAGCTTGACTTGGACAGTTAAGGACAAAATCTCAGTCCGTACTTTTGAATAAAATATTGTTCAATAGGTGGTGATATTGAAGTGCTGAAAGTTGTTTTTTCTGTGTTGTTTTGCAGTTAGTTCAAAGGGCCGCCACCAAGATGGGTCGTCCTAAGATTAGCAACACTCAGCTGCGCCAGGGTAACGATAAGGTGTTCGGGGTTCGGATGCCTCTGCCATCTAACAAGTTGCCTCTGAACAAGGAAGTTGGAAGTGCCCTGGCTTATGAAGCAGAAAACGAGAGGTTAAGGAGAAGGACAAATGCTTTTGATTATATGGATGCCACCAACAAGGTGACTGAGAAGGTACTGGATGTGTATAGGAAGGCCACTGTCCCCACTATCTCTGAAATCAGGGTGAAAATGAGAGTCCACGACCTGTGGAGGATGCGGAGGGAGACGATGATGATGAAGGGAAATGGACAGAAACAGAAAAGGAAGAAAACGAAGAACGGGAAGCTGAAGATGAGGTTCGAACCTCATCTTCAGCTTCCCGTTCTTCGTTTTCTTCCTTTTCTGTTTCTGTCCATTTCCCTTCATCATCATCGTCTCCCTCCGCATCCTCCACAGGTCGTGGACTCTCATTTTCACCCTGATTTCAGAGATAGTGGGGACAGTGGCCTTCCTATACACATCCAGTACCTTCTCAGTCACCTTGTTGGTGGCATCCATATAATCAAAAGCATTTGTCCTTCTCCTTAACCTCTCGTTTTCTGCTTCATAAGCCAGGGCACTTCCAACTTCCTTGTTCAGAGGCAACTTGTTAGATGGCAGAGGCATCCGAACCCCGAACACCTTATCGTTACCCTGGCGCAGCTGAGTGTTGCTAATCTTAGGACGACCCATCTTGGTGGCGGCCCTTTGAACTAACTGCAAAACAACACAGAAAAAACAACTTTCAGCACTTCAATATCACCACCTATTGAACAATATTTTATTCAAAAGTACGGACTGAGATTTTGTCCTTAACTGTCCAAGTCAAGCTACTTGGGCTGAATTCGTTGATCAGTCCTGGGACGAATATTACCAACGGCGTGAATAGATTCCGTGGAATAAATTCAGGGCATTCCCGTCCAGGGAGCCTCAACAAACTCTGTAAATATTGCCATTGGCCTGCCATTGGCACATATACGGAGTTTGGTAATGTTCCATGAGCGGGAATGTCCTGAATTCATTCCACGGAATCTATCCACGCCGTTGGTAATATTGGGCCCTGGTTTTCGAAATATACGTATGTGGTGACTTGCAGCAAAAATATCGGCATAATTTGTAGCGCATTGAGTTGTAAAACAATAGCATATTATGAACCAGTGTACACAGTAGTCGAATAATCCAATTCAATAACTTGATTTTAACAGGTTGTGCCACATTGCCAGTCCCTTTATTATTTACAGTTTTTTCGCGTTTTTCATGCCAAACCCAAAAGTATCCACAAACCTTCTAATGCAATGATGTAAAAAACTCAAACATATTCGGAATTAGCGTGGCCGATAGACAAATAATCCAACCCAAGCAATTAGATTTTGAAAACTTTTGCAAAACTGTCACTCCCTAAAGGGCATTATGGGGTTAGAATTGATGTACAGATGATCCTTGATTGATGACACGAATATCATAACAATCGACCAAAATTAAAAGTCCAGGGGGGCCCACCCAAGTTTGCGGAATTTTTTTTCGCGGTTCTCTGTTATTCGCGGAGGACACCCTATATGTACCCAAGAATGTCTGTGGGTGGTTTTAAAGTTACTGGCATTTTTGCGGTTGGGACAGGGAGCCATTCGTTCTAGAGACAGTAATTTTCTTTACCTGTATTGTATATATATACAGTACAGTAAAACCTCGATTAACCAACTTTAGGATTAACCGTCAATCCCAAACTCTTAAATAATTTTTTTTTGAGGGGGGGGGGGGGGGATTAGCCCACCCGGGCACAGGTTACTGACCCACATCGGGGCCTGGGGGGCAATAATGTACGGTAATTATATTAATAATGATAATGATAATAATAATTGTAATTAAGAACCATAAATAAATGCAAAAATGAAAAAAAAATCAAGAATGAGAAACAATATATGTATGTTGTGTTGTCAATAGTAAGAGAAGCAATTGGGACCTTGCAATTGTGTGTAAATGAGGTAGAAAGTCAGATCAGCAACCTGGGACTTGGTCACAATTTTTGTGATGTTGTTTGACTTTTCCATTTTTTATTCATGGTTTCTGTGCTGGTTCATATTTATTTACTAAAGTGGTTAATGTTTTAAAGCAAATTCTATTGAAATATGAATGGCAAGTGAACAAAAATGAATAGAGGGAATTAAATGAGGTAGGTTAGGGAAAGGTACTTTGAAAATGTATGTTTTATTTCCGTACACTATGTACTACAGTATTAACCGTCCTTTCGGATTATCCGTCGACCCCTTCCCCCCATATGTGGTCGGTTAATCGAGGTTTTACTATATGTGTGTGTGTGTGTGTGTAAAACACATACAAATAAATAATAATGGAAAAAATACTCATAAATAATCAGAAATCAAATTTAGTATTAAAAATGTTACGGTCTACCCTCCAGTCCGTGCTCTATTACTGTACAGTCGTCCCTCTGCTAACAAACACAATTTGTTCCAGAGGGTCGTTCGTTAACCGAAACCATTGTTTCAATGGGATTTTGGGTAATTGGTTCCAGCTCACCGAAAATTACATACAAAGTAAAAATAAATGCAGTGTGTATGTAGAGGGCTCCTGGTTGATGATGATGATGATGGGAATTAGAAGTGGGGGTGGAGGAGAAGGGAGAAGAGAAGGAAGTGGGGGTGGAAGATAAATCACCCCTTGCTCCATGCCGTCATTTCACCCATAAAATTTTAAGTTCACTAGGTGTAATTCAAGATTATTTTCTTTAAATCAACACTGCACCATATATTGTCAATATGTTAAATAAATTTCAAAATGACCAATAATTGTACTGTAAAATCAAAAAAATAGTTTATGTTCAAGAGAGTTTCAAGCAAGATATTACCTCTACTGACCAGAGATACAAACTGATGCTTGTTTGGTGAGTCGAGTGGCTGTTTGGCGCACTAAAAACTAGTTTCCTATACTTCAATTGTGTTAAATAATTTTTAAAATGACTAAAAAATTTAATATAAACCTTGGAAAATTATTGAATAGTACAACCTTCTTGATATTTACTCAAATGGGAACGAATTTAAGCCCAAGAACTGATTACTGTATTGGCGGACTAATATTCCAGCTAGTGAGCAAGCGAAAACATGTTGAGAGGAATTTGTAATGAATTTGTTAAGCGAATTTTTTTTCATTAACCGAATTGAATATTCTTATGGAAGGTAATTCGTTCACCGAAATTTTGTTAACCGAGGCGTTTGTTAACCGAGGGACCACTGTACTTTATATCTCCATTAGCCGGAATCCCTCAAACACGGAAAACTCCAGTAGCGAGAATTGAAATTTGCTTGGAAAATCATTCCTAAAGCCAGAATTATCCAAAAAATTCTGGCTTTAGGAAAAAAACTTCCGAGGTTGAAAATTGAGAGAATTTTCTGAAAATGTCTGGAATAAAAATGAAAACCAAATTATTTTTTTTTGGGGGGGGGGGACTTGACCTGACCTGTCAAGTGAAGGTAGGGTGGGGGAATAGTACTGGGTAGTCTCATATTACTGACCTAATGGAATGTGGGTCTCATTGTGGGAGAGACTCAGGTGATACTTCCAATCAGGGGTAAAGGAAACACACTGATGTCAAGTTCGTAAGTTCTATTTCTGGGACAAACACACAAAAGGAGTTAAGACAGGGGGAACAGCGTCCTGTCTTGGAATCTCTCTGGGTATCTCTATCTGCGCATGCGCTTCCAGCGCGCATGTGCTCAAAGTCTGAACTAACACAGTGACAAAAGGGAGTATGATTATAACATATAATACAGAGACCTGATTCAATAATGGTAAATAGTACAGTTACATATTACAGCATATTCGTCTCATATATCTACACTCATGACCTAAAGATGTCTTGAATAAACACGAAAGCTAAAGTATTTTAATGGAGATTGTGAGAAAGCAGAAAGATGTGGGTGATTAGAGAGATAGAGTGGAAAGGACTGGTAACATGCACCAGTGTTGCCGAGCGATAGGCTCCTCAACGGCTGATCTTTTAATTTGCCTCCATGCAGTCACACAACAAGACCCTCAGTGGATGCTTGTTGTCTTAATTCCCGTGTGTGTGTTTGTTTTGAGCTTGCCATGCACATTGTAGGATTTGAAGAAGTTGATGAAGAGTTTGTTCAGGAGTCAGGTGGTGAGGTGACATGCCAAGACACTTAACCAACACACACATCAACAGCACTACTATACCATTGTCTTATAACATTTAACTTTTATAATTTATATTTTAAAATTAATTGATACATGATAGCTCGACAGGACTACTTTTGTACTTAGACAACTGATCAATGAATAAACCAGGGCATATGGAGACTCATTATACACTAGTGATGTAACAAAACTTTGAAACTGCAACCACATAAATTATCACAACCTGTACTCAAATGTATTGAGTTAATTACTAAAATTATTATGTATGGTGCAAAGAAGGGATGTTTATACTCAAATTGATCACTATCTTACAAGAATTCCAGCAATGCAGATTATACTCTCCTAAGTCAAGTCTTGTATAATCCTTGAGTAACTGTTAATCTTCTCCTGGCTGTTGAACCCCACCTCCCAGCCAGCAGTGGGGGAGCAGAGGGTACCGTAATGATTTATGGGATGAATTTTGTTTTAGGCTTAACGTTTTCTCTTATAAAATGTCACAGACTTGACTCAAGAGAATATAACTTGCATTAATTTTACTTACTTTTTACTTTTACATTTATCCTCTTCACCACTGATCGGTTCATTAGCAGCTTGGGCGATCGGTCACGTCTCTGTTACGCACCGTTGGCAAGTACTGGGCACGCACCGGCTCCTGAATGTACCTGAACCAGCTCCCGTGTTGGTTAAGTCTGGTCTTGAAAGAGCTTACACTCGGTGTCGTCACAACACTTTCTGGTAGATTGTTCCAAGAGTTCACAACCATTACTCCGAAAAAGTTTGCCCTCACAGTTTCTGGGCTTGCGGCTTCTTCAACCTTGAGCTGTGACCCCTTGTGGTGCGAGCATCCGCCAGCTCCAGGTAAGGACACTCGACTGAGTAGTGCCCTTTGAGATGCTTGTACACCTCAATTGGGTCACCCCTTACCTGTCTGTAGTATAGGCTAGGTAATTTTTGGCACTCTAATCTCTCAGGGTAGCTGAGGTACCGAAGTGTAGGCACCAGTCTGGTGGCCCTCCTTTGGACATTTTCAACCAACTGACAGTCCCTAGCATATCTCGGGGACCAGATGGGGTGACGGTACTCCAGATGGGGAAGCACTTCACTCTTGAAGATCGTTACGAGGGACTGACCGTCTAGATGTCTGAACGACTTTCTTATAAGACCCAATAATTTATTTGCCTGATTTACCTTCTTCTCGCAATGGCCCGAGAACTTCAGCTCATTGTTAACATACACACCCAGGTCCTTTTCACATTCAGTCTCAAATTGTGCAGTTTCTTCGTCCCATTGGGACATGTGATATACCTCCTTTCTGTTGGTATGCCCCAGGTGCATCCTCTTACACTTCCTGACATTGAATCTCAGCAGTCATTTCTTCAACCATTCTTGAAGCTTGCAGAGATCCTTTTGCAGCTCTTCACAGTCTGCTTGGTTCTTAATTTCCCAAAATAACTTGGTATCATCAGCAAACATTTGTATGGAGGAGTGTACAGCCATATTTTAAAATGTTACGTAATGTAATGTTGAAGGGATACAACTTTGCTCAATTATACTTATACTTATCACAACCTCCCTAAAATATTTTAGGTTTTCTGTTTATTTAAGACATCTTCAGGTCATGAGACACACTAATCCCCCAGCCAAGAAAGGGTGACCTGACATTCCATCAGAAGGTCAGTAATGAGACCACTAATCCCCCACCCTACCTCCACCTGACATTGAGTCGGTCAGGTACACAAGACCCACTAATCCCCCACAGCTCCATGGGAGTGGAAAATACCAGTCTGCTGTAACACAGCTTCAGTCATGCCCACATCATATAGATTTTTAATTTTTAAATATATTTATTTATCCAAACATTTTGATAAACTATTTTTGATTGTTAAAGTAAATAAATGGAGTTTCTAACTTAATTAGAACTGCATTTACGGACTCAGGTGGTTTAGACGCAAGGAAAACTTCCCCAGCACCCAGAAACATTTTGGGGGAAGTGGGCTAGTGTCTGTGTGTGCAAGAGGTCTAGTTTAGACACTCGGAAACTTTTCCCAGTAACCGGAAAATATTCCGGGGATAAAGAATTTTTCCGGGTGTGAGAAAGTTGTCTGGTTAGCCGTAAATCTCTCATCCCCTGAAGTGCTCTGTACCATTGTTCCGGCTAACGGGGATATCACTACAATACAGGTAAAAGAATTAATTGTCCTAAGGCCAAACACATGAAGGAAATATACATATTTGTACACAAGTAAAAATGCCCCCCCCTCCCCCTCCTCTTCTGCAAATGTTATTTGCGAATTTGGGGGGGGGGGGGGGCTGTACTACCTACACCTTAAACCAGACATCCCTCTTAACTCAGCTCTCATCATTTCTGGGAAGTTAAATTCTTTTTTTTTTTTTCATTTATTATCATGTTACATCATGAATGACTCACTGTATGTGGTTAAAACTGTCTTAATTTGGGCTGCAAAAAATTTCCTTAGGAATAGGAAAAATGGTTTTGCATTGTGGAATTTTGAGAGGGGGAAATATTTTCAAGAATGGAACCTTCCGTTACACGGGGGATGCCTGGATACACCCTGTATGTAGTTTTGTATTTATATTTTGAAACAGAAACCATAATGCTTTATGCAGAACTGTACAATAATTATTGATATATAATTGACTCTAGTATTGGCCAGATGTGTGTGTAAACAAAGGTCGGGTCAGCACGATAAATTTTCCTTTTTAAATTAGGTTTCAATTAACCTTGTTTTATATAGATTACAGCACAGTACAGTACAGTACAGCACAGCACAGTTCAGCACAGTGCAGTACAGCACAGTTCAGTACAGTGCAGTACAGTACAGTACAGCACAGCACAACACAACACTGTATATTACAGCACAGTACAGCACAACACAGCACAGTACAGCACAACACAGTGCAGCACAGTACATCACAGTAAAGTACAGCACAGCACAGTGCAACACAGTACAGCACAGTACAGTGCAGCACAATACAGCATAGTACAGCATAGTACCCCACAGTACAGCACAGCACAGTGCAACACAGCACAGGACAGGACAGCACAGTACAGCACATCACAGTACAGTACAGCACAGTACTGCACAACACAGTACAGCACAGCACAACACAGTACAGCACAACACAGTACAGCACAACACAGTACAGCACAGTACTGCACAACACAGTACAGCACAACACAGTACAGCACAGTACTGCACAACACAGTACAGCACAGCACAACACAGTACAGCACAACACAGTACAGCACAAGCACAGTACAGCACAGCACAGTACAGCACAACACAGTACAGTACTGCACAGTACAGCACAACACAGTACAGCACAGTACTGCACAACACAGTACTGCACAACACAGTACAACACAGTACTGCACAACACAGTACAGCACAAGCACAGTACAGCACAACACAGTACAGCACAAGCACAGTACAGCACAACACAGTACAGTACTGCACAGTACAGCACAACACAGTACAGCACAGTACTGCACAACACAGTACTGCACAACACAGTACAGCACAACACAGTACAGCACAACACAGTACAGCACAAGCACAGTACAGCACAAGCACAGTACAGCACAACACAGTACAGTACAGCACAGCACAACACTACAGCACAACACAGCACAGCACAGTGCAACACAGTACAGGACAGCACAACACAGGACATCACAGTACAGTACAGCACAGTACAGTACTGCACAGTACAGCACAACACAGTACAGCACAGTACTGCACAACACAGTACAGCACAGTACTGCACAACACAGTACAGCACAGTACTGCACAACACAGTACAGCACAGTACTGCACAACACAGTACAGCACAGCACAACACAGTACAGCACAACACAGTACAGCACAACACAGTACAGCACAAGCACAGTACAGCACAGCACAGTACAGCACAACACAGTACAGCACAACACAGTACAGCACAAGCACAGTACAGCACAGCACAGTACAGCACAGCACAGTACAGCACAACACAACACAGTACAGCACAGCACAGCACAACACAACACAGTACAGCACAGCACAACACAGTACAGCACGATCAGCACAGCACAACACAGTACAGCACAAGCACAGTACAGCACAGTACAGCACAGCACAGTACAGCACAACACAACACAGTACAGCACAGCACAGCACAACACAACACAGTACAGTACAGCACAGTACTGCACAACACAGTACAGCACAGCACAACACAGTACAGCACAACACAGTACAGCACAACACAGTACAGCACAGTACTGCACAACACAGTACTGCACAACACAGTACAGCACAAGCACAGTACAGCACAGCACAGTACAGCACAACACAGTACAGCACAACACAGTACAGCACAAGCACAGTACAGCACAGCACAGTACAGCACAACACAGCACAGTACAGCACAACACAACACAGTACAGCACAGCACAACACAACACAGTACAGCACAGCACAACACAGTACAGCACGATCAGCACAGCACAGTACAGCACATTACCATTAGTATCATTGTGGTGTGTCATAAACCTTCCTTGCTATGTCATATAACTAACTATGTTGTGTTCGTGCACAATGATCTGGTGCTTCTACACAATGTTCTCAACTTAATTTTTTCATTTCAGAATGTGATGCTCTCTAGTGATGAAGATGAACCGGTGGTTAAAAAAATGAAGAACTCAGTGGAGGCAAGTGGAAAGTCTCTTAAGATGGAGAAGAAAACAGTGGCCAGTAATGGTGGTAGGAAGAATACTGGAAGGAGTGACACAAACAATTGGAGTGGCGCCAGAAACACTCGGAGTGGCGCCAGAAACACTCGGAGTGGCGTCAGAAACACTCGGAGTGGCGCCAGAAACACTCGGAGTGGTGTTAGAAACACTCGGAGTGGGCGTGTCAGGAACATTCGTAGTGGTGCTGCAACACAACCAGAAATAGAAACTGAATCAGCCTCAAGTAAAGAGCAGAATGATGTAACTTCTGGCCACACTTTCACAAAAGAAGAAGTAAGACGTTACTGTAATGGTTTAGAAATAATTTGTCTTTCTCTTAATTGTATTTAAGAGAGCTAGGATTATTGTGCACTCAACACACAGTAAGATGACAATAGATGTTACAAAAGATATTTATAAAGTCTGTTGTACAGTATATAATGTACAATACATGTAGATTTTTACAGTTCCCTCAATCTTACTGGAGGTCCTTTTTTTGGTTACTCCTTCCTTTCATTCTATTGTATTGCTGACCTGTGGTGTAATGGTCAACACATTGACCTCGCAAACAAGTGGTCCCAGGTTTCATCCCCAGGCAGGGTGAACTATGGGCAAGTTTCTTTGTCAATTGCCTCTTGTCTTCCAAGCAAAACTTTTGGCCCAGCTTGAAAATGCACTTTGACAAAATTATCTAGGACCATGAAGAGATCTTACACAGGTCACTGGCCTCCTTCCCTCAACATGGCCACCTCTCATGGGTGGCCATTCAGTAAGTAAGGTTAGGTAAGTAATATGTGGACCATAATGATTAACCATTGCAGTTGGTGAGCTGCCCAGTCTTTTTGGATTATTCCTTGACACCATCATACAGTTCGTTATCTTAGGATTTGGTCGTGTCGTTGGCTCTAACACTTTAAACAAATTCACACTGGGGTGGTCCTAGGCCCGGCCAGCCGTGTATATGAGGGACAGGCATTATTAGCAACTGTACTCTGACACTACAGAGTGCTTGTTTTGTTTACTGTAATATTAAAGTAGTTTCCCTCTTTCTTCTAGAGTGATTCAGAGCCTGAGTACACGGGTCTCTCTGAGTATGAGCTCAAGATTCGGCGAAACATCGAGGAAAGACAGAAGTTTTTGGAGTCCTTAGAGATATTCAAGTTGAAAGAGGAAATTAATGCACTGAAGCCCCAGCCAGTCAAGAAGCCATCTTATAGAGGAATAGCTAAAAAGGGGAAGACTCATGCTGAGCCGTACGTCTCTCTCTCTTTCTCTCTCTCTTTGTTTTTTAATTATTTTCTTGGTGTTTTAATTTTCTCTTAATAGTGTCATACCAGAAAGGCCGTTTATCATGGTTTTAGACAAACTTAAAAAATTTAGATTGTATTTATGTGGGTTTAGATGAGTTATTTGTGTACAGGTTTTCAAATACTGCTACAAAATGTCTCCTAAAATGTATATACACTGCTGTACTAGATCTCCTGGAGGTGCGGGAATCTGTTACACCAGCAACGTTGTCCTCACTCAGACGTCAACAGGTGAGGATAAGGTTACTCTTTTAATGCATTCCCCATGAATATTTGTAAAGCTGTGTGTATACATTTTTCTGGGACACAATAAGACAGAACCTCAATACACCTGAATTTACTTCTCTTTTTTTTTTTTTTTTTTTTTTTTTTTTTTTTTTTTTTTTTTTTACTCTGGTGCTTTGAACCGCCCCTTTATTCACCAAAAATATTTTTTTAAAAGTCCAGAAATTCTGCCATCAGCCCAGACGGTTTGTGATCGTCTGTGCTTTTGAACGTCCGTGTGGGTGTCACTCTGAGTCCTGCCTTCATCACTGTGCTCCACCTCGCTACCTACACTTTTTTACATGAACTTTTTATGTTGAGTATGTAGTATCTTTAATGGGGATACTTGAGGTTTTAAGAGATGGGTAAAATTAAAAAAAATATGAAGAGAACATCACTTGCTCACTGAATAGTGTACAGTGGTCTAATGAGATATGCTGTAGACCCAACAAGTACTGTATGAGAGCTAAGACACTGTGTATGTAAACAGCTGGGGGGACCGGGCATTGTTGTATTCATCAGGTTTATTTATTGATTCCGTATTATATTCAGCCTCTTAAGGTGTGAGTAATATAACATCTTCATTAATAGAGGAAAAATACAATACACTGGTCCCTCGGTTAACGAACGGTTCGATTAACGAATTACCTCCCATAAGGATCTTCAATTCGGTTAACGAACAAAACTTTGATTAATGAAATCCTTACGACAAACACGTTTTGTTGTGAGCATCAGCTGATGGGCTAGTCTGCCAATTCAGTAATCTGTCCTATGTTTGCATTCGTTTCCAGTGGGGTAAATATCAAGAAAGTTGTGCTCTTTAATATTTTTACATTCAAATTATTGGTCATTCGGAAATTTAGTTAACATATTGATAATATATATAGCACAGTGCAGTGTTGATTTAAATAAAATAATCTTGAACTAAACTTAGTGAACTTAGAATTTTATTGGTGAAATGACGGCATTAAGCATGGGTCCCCTGAAAGGTGATTTCTCCTCCATCCCCACTCCCTTCTCCTCCACCCCACTTCTAATTCCCATCATTATCATCAACCAGGAACCTTCTACATTCACACCTCAAAGTAAGTGTACTTTACTGCATTTTGTTTAGACTTTGTATGTACTTTTCGGTGAGCTGGAACCAATTACTCAATATCCCATTGAAACAATGGATTCAGTTAACGAACGACCTTCTAGAATGAATTGTGTTCGTTAACCGAGGGACCACTGTATATAATTTGTAATATGACTTGAAAATAAAAGGATAAGCTGTATTGGAAGGTGTTCACTCAGGAGTGAGAGGTTTTAACATCTTTACAACAGGGTCACTATAACACACTGTACTATAGTATTTGATGTGGAGTTACTGTACCTTCCTAACAATGTTAGTTATTATCTTTGAGCGATACATGATGGCTCAATGTAACTACTTGTACACTTATTAATGAATAAACTAAGCAGTATGCAGATACACCAGTGGCATATTCTTAAAGAATGCAAGGCGTGCATAGTAGAAAGCAAAATATATTTTTAAATACAGTATTACCCCGATTTTCGCGGTTTCGCTTTACGCGATTCTACATGTACGCGGTACCTCGCCAGAACCGGAATTTCATTTTACGCGGTGCATCTACTCATATACGCGGGTGAAGTATAATTTCTTTATTTAGCTCATAAAATTCATACAAATTACCCGGCCAGAATATAATTTACATTGCTGGAATTCTTACAATATAATGATCATTTTGAATATAAACATCATGGATTTTGCATTAGACATACAAATTTTAGATCTAATGTAATAATTTGGTTTACACAAAGCAAATATTTTATCTTTTGTGCAAAATATATGAAGTTTACATTCAAAATATTTCCTGACCTGCAAGGAATCCAGAAATGTCAATTATATTATCCTAACTTTAGTCTGAGGTATTATTTATCACTAAAAATGTAAATATACTGTTTTCTCCCAAACATTTCTCTGGTAGGGAGGGAAGGTGGGGGGTAGGGAAGGAGGGAGGGACCCAGCGATCGTGTGAAGAGGGGGGGAGCGGGAGGTGGGGTGAGTACAGACAGCTAGTCTGTACTCACCCCTGAAGATGTGAATTACACAAAAGCACTTGGGAACTTCGTGTTTTCTTCTTTCCTTGTGGTTATCAGCATATACAGGTAGTTCTGCTATAATGCGATAGTTGTGTTCTTGTAAAACATCGTGTTATAGAAATTTGTGTAATAGAAATAACAGGGCTTATGGAGAAAATAGGGTTAGGTGCAGATTACTCCAAATCGAAAAAAAATTTCGTAGAGCCTAACACAAAGGATAGCACAGTCTAAATAAATGTTACATTCATATCTAATAATGAAATCATACAGTAAATGTTACACTTTACCTTGAAAAAATATGAATATAACTTGATGGGGGAGAAGGTTGATGTTGAGGCTGAGGAGTCATGAAACATCAAGCTTTTTTTCAAGTGTTATAGCCTTTCTTTTACAATCACCACCGGAAATGCAATCACCAGAGTGCTTCCCAGAGATACTCTTCTTTTCCATAGTCACAAAATTGGAGAAACAGTAATCAGAATTCACTGAGGACACTTAAAAACTTCACACGTGTTTCAAACAAAGTGTGGAGTAAACAGAGCGCGCGGGTCTAAAACGCTATGTATTTTGTTTTTCTCTTATTTAAAATTTTACATTTTACATATACTGTACAGGTATACTGTATACATAAATACTACATAAATTATTTCTGCAATTATTCACAAACAAAACACATAAATCAATTGAACAAGTGATGTCGAACGTGAACTGTAAACATTGAGCCAAGCCACAACACTGTACAGTACACTTTAACACTTTAAACGCTACGTATTTAGTTTTTCTCTTTTATTTAAATTTTTACAATTTACATATATATATATATATATATATATATATATGTGTGTGTGTGTGTGTAAATTGTAAGTTACATATTCATATTATGCTACAGCGCCCACAAGACATAAGAAACGTTTGAGTCCCCCAGTAGAGATGTCCGTTCTCTATCCACTCCAGGATGTCCTAGTCCTCCGTTTTCGTTTTGTGTACTCGCTCAGGGACTCAAGTATTTCTGTATATAACACAGGATGATAAGGGAATTTGAATTTATTTGTTTATTTATTTATATATAATATACTGTAATATATTAAATATACTGCAAGTATTTTCTTTAATTTATATACGTGTTTGGCGAAAAAGGGAGGCTACATTTATGGTGATCGTTAAGGACCAAACTCCGAATCCATGACGTGACTTCTGTTCATTATTTATATCCTAAATTTACCACTGTAGGTAGTTTCAAGAATTAATGCAGTCATTTACTGAATATTCTTTGCAAAAAAATAAATTTTAAATGAATTATTTATAAGAGATAAGTATTATGATCAGTAAATATACAGATATGCATTACTGACCACCTCCGAACACAAGGACGGCTAAAAATAGCCACAGGCGGTCACAGTCAAGGTCACTTTCCCTTTCTTGTCACTGGCAAATGGGGGGGGGGGGGGGTGATGATAGCAGCTGTGTTTATTACGGCATGTTAGACTGGTTTATAATACATTTTTATTATTTTAATATACCGGTAATCTTCATTTTAATCCAGCTTCCCAAACGTAAGATTCAGTATAAAATAATTAGTGGTACTGTAGGACCTTGTGAGTGGTTTACTGTATACATAAATATTACATAAATTATTTCTGCAATTGTTCACAAACAAAACACATAACTCAATTGAACATGTGATGTCGAACGTGAACTGAAGCCACAACAACCGTTCGAGTGGAATCGCGTTAGAGCAAACGAGTTCGCGTTTTGCAAATATCGTTCCTCAATTCATAAATCGCGTTAGAGCAAATTCGCGTTGTCAAAACACGAGTTATAGCAGAACTCACTGTACCTAGATCACGCGCACCTACAGTGATTTACTTGCATATATATATATATATATATATATATATATATATATATATATATATATATATATATATATATATATATATATATATATATATATATATGCTGATAACCACCAGGAAAGAAGAAAACACGAAGTTCCCAAGCGCTTTCGTGTAATTCACATCTTCAGGGGTGAGTACAGACTAGAGAGAGTAATGCAAAACAAGATGAATATATACAGAGGAGGGTGAGACCAGGTCCACAATGGTCAGGTAATTAGGTAATGACCCTACTAATCTTTAAATGGCACACAACGGTTGGTGGTTGGGTCAGATGGGACAGTGACCCGCCCTCTCACCTGATCACAAATCTTCTTAATTACAAAGTTGTCCAGCTTGTACATGCCGTTACTCAAATTCATGTTGAATGCTTCGGTATGTTTAATAAGACTAGATTCTATGATGCAATGCTCTGTTTGTTCATTTGAGGGATAACAAGCATTGCATTGACTGGGACAATGCCTCCTCAATATTACCATGTAATTCAATTGATAGTAGGAACATACAGGGGAGAACACAAACACCTGTATAGTTTTGTAGGTTCGGTTTACTGGATAAGAGTATGTACACAGAGGAGAGCAGCGGTCTCCCTGGCTAGGCTCCTTGTCAACTGCTATAGGCGACGTATGGCAAGTGATACATTAGCAGCTTCCATACGTCGCCAGGCTCATTAATTAGGCATGTGGGATATGGTAATAACATTGCCACACGCTGCTAGCTACATAAATGGAGCACATACATAATATACATACATAATATACATACACCTCCCTCCCCCCTATACGCTCATAGCAAAGTCTTGAGCGGACCTTTTCTTTTGGATCCGTTCTGAGCGTCGAGGGACTTCATCACTGGGAAGGGTATGGGACTCAACACTGGTGGCGGGGCCAGCAGACGGCATTGTTATGGGTCGGAGGAAACGGCGGTTCCTCCACCACACACGACCACTGGGTAACCGCACCTGGTAGTCCCGTGACCTGCCGAGACCCATGACTACGCCTACTTTGTCCCAACGTAGGGAGGTCGGGTCCTGAACACGGACCTGGGTGCCGACACTCAACCTGGGGAGAGAACGGGCGTGGTCATTGTAGCGGGCGACGACGTCCTGAACACGTTCGGCGGCTCGGCGATCACAATCCTCTGTCTTGGCCTGCCACTCCTTGGAGAAGGATTGAGGGTGAGCAGGGACACAAGAACGAAGGGGGCGTCCATACAAGACCTGGGCAGGGGAGCGTCCGGTGTAGTTAGGTGTGTTGCGGAGTTCAAGAAGACCCCTGTCGAAGGCCTCGCAGTCAATGTTCCCAGAAGGGGCCACCTTAAGGATGAGGTGCTTCAGGGATTTGACAGCAGCCTCAGCGTGGCCGTTGGACTGCGGGTAATGGGGCGATGACAACACATGCCGGACTCCCCATCGGTCAAGGAACACAGCAAAGTCCCGGCTTGTGAACTGAGGCCCTCCGTCGGTTCGCAGGCGTGCAGGAACACCCACGTCACGGAAGTAGTGGCGGAACTTGCTGATGGTGGCGGCAGACGTCGTGTCATTACCGCACTTGATGACAACCGGCCAACCAGAGAGACGGTCGACGATAACGAGGAAGGACTTTCCTGACACACAGAAAAAGTCGGCCGACACAGACTCAAAGGGGCGGGTGGGGTTGTCGTCACTCATAAAGGATTCCTGCTGCTGGCTGGGTTGTAATACGCGGCGGGGCTTACACACCTGGACAGCATTGGAGATGTCGGGGTCGATGCCAGGCCGGAACACAGTCTGTCTTGCACGCCGTTTGGTGGCCTCGGCTCCACAGTGACTGTCGTGGAGGCGAGCCAAGGCGTGGAGACTTGAAGCAGCAGGGACAACTACCGAAGGGGAGGTGTCACTGGCCAGAGGTAGGGGTAGGGCGGCAGCAGGGTAGTTGCTGCTCCCTTCGTGCACCCCGTTGGCGTGTTTTACCTCGAGAATCGGTGTTGGGAAGTCCTGGGAGATGATGGCCAACTCTTGGCAATGTCTGTAGGACAGCAAAGGAGTCGGGACGCCATTATGCACATCAATCCAGGCTTGACACGACCTGTTGCCAAAGGTGACGTGTGCATAGAGTGAACCTAGGGCCGGGGTCATCTGTGAACCATCTGCCATAAAGCGGAGATCCTTGGGGGGCGGTCCTAGATCACTTGGAGAGAGCCCCAAGCATTGCAAATGCTGGGGACCGATGACTGTAGCATCAGCGCCGGTGTCGGGCAACATCTGAAGGCGGGATGACACACCGCCGTAGGTCACGATGACGCTGATGTACTGGGGGACTTTGGTCCTGGGACGCGGGGGGGAGCACACATTCCTAATGTGGCTCGAGCGTTGTCAGGAGTCGTCGTGCCTCTGATTGGAAGGCTGTGGGCGGCCCTCTCTGGTGGAGGGGGGCTGAAGCTTCCGCCGACGCGGTCCTTTGGGTATGTTGGAAGGGCAACACTTGTCATAGTGGCCCAGACGACCACACACATTGCACTGGACGCGTTTGGCTGGGCACCGTACTGTGAGTGACCAGTGGCCCTTACGGTCACAACTGTTGCAGGTAGACTGAGCAGCTGGACACACCTGTGTTCCGTGCTGCTTACCACAGTTGTTGCAAAATAAACCGGGCGTGGACGTGGTGGGCGAAGGCGTAGGAACAGACTTCTTGTCCTTCTTGTACCGGGACACAGCGCGTACAGCTGTAGGGGGAGCGCGGATGGCAGAGGTGGCACACCTGGCAGCCTCATAGGAGCGACATATCGTCGACACATCCTTAAGAGAAGAGGAAGAGTCGAGGGAGGTGAGGCGTTGGACAAGTTCCTCGTCCTTAACACCCATCAGGATCACCTGCTTCAACTGGGTCTCCTCGCACTGCTGGTGGTGGCCTGGACATATATCTACCTCTTCCGAGGCTCTCTTAAGACGCACGTAAAAGGCATCAAAAGACTCACCCTCCAACTGTCTGCAGCTAAACAATTCCCTCCTGCGCAGAGCTTCATTCTGCTGTCCTTTGATGTGCCGTTGTAGAACGTCCAGTACCTCCTCTACAGACAGCAAAGAGGTTGGGGGTACCTGCAACGTATGTTCCAAGACACGCTGAATTTCCAAGGACAGGCACATACGCAGCTGGATGAGTTGTTTAGGCTGTGACAAACTCTGGAGATCCACCATTGTAGAATAATCAGTCCACCGTCGCCGCCATTCACGAAAAGTCTGGAAAGTCTCATCAGGCTTCAAGATGGGCGGCGTTTGAGCTGCTGCTTTAGGTGGGGCTGGGGGGCGTGAAGGAAGCATGGATGAGGTATCTGAACCAGTCAGTACCGAGGCAGTGTTAGAGCCAGGGGCTTGGTTAACAGTGAGGCGAGATATCAAGGCTTCAAACCGTTCACTGTCTTCCAATCTCCGTTGGTTGTCTCGTTCTGCCTCTGCTTGCCTTCTGTGCTCATCCGCCAAACGTCTGTGGGCTTCATCCTCGCGTTTCTCATCTCTCATAAACTTCAGTAAAGCAATTATCTCTGGAGACAACGCTGAATATTGAGGTGAGGGACTGCGCGATGTGGGGGCTGGAGCGTCGTGGCCGGCCTGGTCATCCATCTCTGCGGGGCTATCACCCGCCTGAGTCATCCAGACGCTGGGTCCACGGCTACGTAAGGCGTGAGACATAACTACTTCCTCTGTGTACTATGTCTTAAATCAGTGTTGACCGGTCAGCCCGTCGTATCAACAAGATTTCAGACAAAAAATTAATTAAATACACAGATAAGTAGGTTATATATATAAAATATATATAAGGAAGCCGCGCGGTCAGCGAGTGTTAGTACGTGTATGTGTGTGAGTGTGTCCCGGGCCGGCAAAGCGTCTCGCCCCAGCTGTGAGGGGGGGGTGGAGGCGGCGCTGTGAGGGGGTGGAGGGAGAGGCGCGGCGACTCCCAGTCAGTCTAGTTACCCTCAGGACGCGGTCAGAGACGGGTGCACTGAACTTTACTCCTTACAAATGCCCAGAACGTGCCGTATACCTTGGGAATCCTTTAGAACAAGGTCACACATGAATGGCACGAACACACAATGCACTTAACACTTCACAGAAAATCACTGACACTGCTCAAAGTTGCTAAATTCTTCGAGGAGAGGTGACGCGCGCGGGAGTTGACCCAAGCGAGAGTCCATAACCGGCTTTCCACAAACTTTGCACTATCACTCGTAATTATCCAGTAAGATCGGATCACTGCGCCATGTTAGGTTCTGAATAATAAGTTCTATATACAGGGGAGAACACAAACACCTGTATAGTTTTGTAGGTTCGGTTTACTGGATAAGAGTATGTACACAGAGGAGAGCAGCGGTCTCCCTGGCTAGGCTCCTTGTCAACTGCTATAGGCGACGTATGGCAAGTGATACATTAGCAGCTTCCATACGTCGCCAGGCACATTAATTAGGCATGTGGGATATGGTAATAACATTGCCACACGCTGCTAGCTACATAAATGGAGCACATACATAATATACATGCATAATATATAATCCAGCATACATAATATACATACAAGAACAGCAAAAAATACTCTTCAAACAATTCTGGAGAGTATTTAACATCAAGAAAGCTGTGGACATCTTGGTGGAGTCATGGGATCAGCTGTCTATTGCTACAATTCGTCACGCATGGAGACATGTGTTGCATGGAATACCAGGTGAGAGGAGGAGTCAATCTGTGACTGGTGAGGTTCAGACTGTTGCAGTAGCAGTGGACCTTGCCAGAGAAGCTGCGCAGACTGTTACAGTTCCAGGCTTCTCCGAGACAACCAACGACGACATCTTGGAGGTGATCAGAAATCCTGAAGTGACTGCCGACGAGATGTTGGAAGAAGAACACGCCAGTGAAGAGGAGGAAGAAGGTGCGTCATTCTCCGAAGAACACAGTTTAAATCATAGTGATATTAAGGGTGCCATGGAGTGTGCAGAGAAGATGAAGTCCTTCCTTTCCCGCGACAATGACGATGACCGCTATGAAGTCTTCCATAACCGGCTGGTGCAGGCTATGGAGCCGTACATCAAGGTGTATCACGACAACATCAACGCCAGCCGTCAGCAAAGCATAACAGATTTCTTCACCCGCAACCCACCACAGCCAGCCCAAGCCAGTGATAGTGATAGTGACAGTGAAGTTGACTTTGAGGGATTTGTCAGGGAAGCCTTGACAACTGTAAGTGACAGTGATGATGATTCACCTAGTAATGGTGATTCACCTGAGGGCCAGTAATCTGCCCTCTGCCTCGGAACCAGCCTCCATCCCCGTATGCCGACCCATCTCTTCTACTACCGTAAGTGTTACACAAAATTTTTATTTTTTTAACCTAACCTTTATTTTTCCTATGTTAACCTTTATCTTTCCTAACCTAACCTCTTCTATATTACTTGTTTTTTCATACCATCATAAAGTTAAGATAAAATTTTTACTACAACATAATTGTGTGTCGTCAAAAAGTGGAGTTTGCGGATCGGCCTGGACCCAATTTCAATTTATCCCATATGTTATGTTGTTCACTTTACGCCTTCCTTACTTTCCGCGGGACCCTCTGGGTTACATTAACCGCGTAATACGAGGTCCAACTGTATATATATATATATATATATATATATATATATATATAATATATATATATATATATATATATATATATATATATCTTGATAAAATCACACGGGAAAATGGAAACAACGGAGTACCTTAGCTTTCATCTTTATTCAAGACATCTTCAGAGGCAACTGGATTACATGGACAGAGAGAGGCTTAAATATACAGGGTGACCTTAAAAACATCAGGTCAGGTCATAATGATGACATCCTCTAATCCCCACACCAACACACACGTAGAGGAGCTTAAGAGAAGGGTGGTGACGTGACTAGCCAGGTCAGGTCAGAAAAACGGGACCCACAAAATAACTATCATACATCTAGATCAAAGGTTTTCAAAGCATTTTTAACCTTGGGCCTCTGACAAATAAATTTATGTAACATATTATCAGTTTTGAACTGACCATCACTAAGGTTTATTGATTTTAATTCCTTAATCAAACTAGCTTCAACCAGAAGTCTTTCTGTGACACAAGATGATTTGAATACTTATAAGCTTTTTTCCCAAGCAATGGGGTGATTATTATTCCTAACATGAACGAACAAGGCAATGCTTTCAGATGCAGTTCTGATATTATACTTATGTTGTTTGATTCTGAGCTGCAGTGTTTTTCCTGTCTGACCTACATAATTACAATTACATTTGCTACATGGAATACAATAAACACTTCCATTTACATTCAAACTTGGGCTATTCCTTATTAACATATTGGTAATGGTTGCGTCATACTTGAAAACAACATTAATATTTAGAAGCTTGAGGGACCGAACTAACGGGACAAATTCATTACGATAGGGCAGAGTCAAAATATTCTTAAGTGTAGGAACTTGTCTGGTTTGAGAGGAATGAAAGGATTTTTTAGCCCTTTTAAAACAACGATCAACAAACAAAAAAGGGTACCCGAGTTTCTGTGCAATAGAACGAATGTGTTTCAATTCATCGTCAATAAATTCAGAGTCACAAATACGCAGACATCTTAAGAACATAGCAGAAAAAACTGACATTTTGGTAGACTCAAGGTGATTCGATAAAGAGTGAATGAAATTGTCTACCTGTGTGGGCTTTCTATATACCTTAAATTTATAGTTTTGGCCATTTCTCATGATAAGCATATCAAGAAATGGAAGGGATTCATTTATTTCTCTTTCAATTTTGAATGTGATACTAGGGACAATATCATTAAGCTTGTTTAGAGAGGTACAACCTGTATGTATGTATGTATGTATGTATGTATGTATGTATGTATGTATGTATGTATATATGTATATATGTATATATATATAATATACGTAGTGGTATAGCATATATATATATATATATATATATATATATATATATATATATAATATATATATATACTGTATATATACAGTATATATATATATATATATATATATATATATATATATATATATATATATATATATATATATATATATATATATATATACATACATACAGTAAAAGTCCAAAAATCCGGACTGCTTGGGGATTGGGTCGGTCCGGATTTTCGGATTTTCCGGATTCTCAGGCAGTACTTTTAAAATTAAAATTTAAGGGGGAATAAAGAAGAGATGAACAGGTACATTTTGATAGTTTATTCATTAGCAAATATAGCATGCTTCATTTATCTAAACGAGCAGTTATAATGAAAAAGCTGTGAATTCTAGAACTTTATTCTTTGCCTTTTTGATATCATAAATTGTAGACTTTCCAGTGTTGTATTTTCCATTAGAACAGTATTGCTCACACCACGTACTAGTTTCTTAATTATTTCAAGTTTGTCACTCAATTTCAACGTGTTCTTCTTTCTCTTCACACAACGAAGTTTATCTACTTTAGGAGCCATTATTATGGGCTTGTACAGTACTCTGTAAATGGAAAGAGTAAGACTCAATATATTGTTCTATTCATACTGTGCTTGATATAATACATTCACGGAAATGTAATATTTTTGCTAAAATGACGTCCGTATTACAGTGGAAAGTGGGATCAAATCGTGACGAAAATAATGGCTTGCGCTTTCTTTCGTTCAAAAGATGTTACCGTAATCACTTTTCGAATGGTTTAGTTAAAAAAAACTGTTGTACTGTATTACAATAATATCCTAATTGACTTGAATAAATACTACGATACCATATTTCTGAATATTTTCATTAAAATCCATCAAAATCATTTTCCTTGTCATCGTCTGCAGCACCAAACAGCTTCTCCCAGTCCTCTCCTTGAACAGGGCTAGAGGGTACGTGTTTTTCGAATCGTTTTCAGTTAAAAAACTATTACATCACACGTATATTTTACCTAAACTGCGCCTGAATGAATATATTCTCGGAAATAAATTGTAGCTTTGCTGAAACGTGATGTATTTCAATGTAAAATAGGATAAAATACATGACGAAAACAAAAGACTTTACCTAAGCTTCCGATGTTCTTGAGATGTTACTCGTTTTTTAATAGTTTTCGGTTAAAGTTCTGTTATATTACAATGATATTCTATTCATACTGTGCTTGATATACTACATTCACGGAAATGTAATATTTTTGTTGAAATGACGTACGTATTAAAGTGGAAAGTGGGATAAAATCGTGACGAAAACAATGACTTGCGCTTTCTTTCGTTCAAAAGATGTTACCGTAATCACTTTTCGAATGGTTTAGTTAAAAAACTGTTGTATTACAATAATATTCCCTCCTAATTGACTTGAATAAATACTTGAATGGAAATATACAATATTTTGGTTGAAACTACCCGCGTTTCAGTGTAAAGTGTTGTAATAATATATGGTAAACAATTTGCCTTGGGCACTCGTGTTTCAGTTTATAGGACGTAGAGCGTTTTTACTGAAGGTTTTGTTGTTCGCTTACCCTCAAAAACGTGGGTCGAACTATAAACGAGGAATATCATAAATTAACGATTTCTTGGCCAAAAAATCAGGGTCGACCAATAAACGAGGAGGGGTTTATAGATGAGTATATACGGTATGTTGTCACAGTTTGATTGCTCGTTTTAAAGTGGAGACCACGTGGTCGCTTGTTGTCGCTGTGCAGCTGTGGCGCTCACGCATGCACACATACACACAAAAGCCCTCAAAAAAAAATAAATAAATAATTAGTTTTCCAAAAGTCCGGATTCTCGGGTGGTCCGGATTTTTTCTTCTTTCCTTGTGGTTATCAGCATATACCTAGATCACGCGCACCTACAGTGGTCCGGAACGATTTTAGTTTGTCCAATAGGCAGATATTATTTTTTTTTTTTTTTTTTTTTTTACTTCTCTGAATTATTATTATTATTACAGGAGTATTAAATTTTTATTATTATTACAGGAGTATTAAATTTTTGCCCCTCAGGCCCCAATGTGGGTCAGTGACCTATGCCCGGGTGGGCTAATCCCCTTAAAAAAAAAAAAAAAAAAAAAAAACCCGGGAAATTAAGTTTTGTTTACATACGGCAGTTCGGCTGCACTCAATCTCTCTCTCTGCTTGTCTATCCCAGCCGTTACCAACACCTCTTCCCTCCCAGACCAGATATCCCTCCTCCTAGTCACAGGCCTGGCATTTGACATTATTAGGGGCCTGCCACTCTTTGCCATAAACAGATAAAATGTACCGGGAACTTTACCCCCACACACTCATCATTCTCTCACTTTATGTATCTTGACAGAACCTATGACCCTTCAGGCTTTTACGCCCTTAATGTACGAGTCATAAAGGCAAGTATGAACTTTTCATACTTCCCTGTTGGGCGCTGTAAACGCTTCTGCGCTTCACCTTGCACAGGATGTAAGGGGGTGCCCAATAAACTAGCCCCCTTGGGGGCAAATCTGAAATCTGAATCTGCTTGTCTATACAGAGTACAACATTTAACCCTTCAATATATATGAGCAGTAAATAAGTGTTGCTTTCATATTCTTATGTAGAGTAATGACGATATATTTTCACATGTGCGCACTTACATACGAGCAGTCTCACTTTTTTTTTTACCATTAATGGTTAGCTACTTATATTGTTCCATTTATTAACATTAAAGAATATTACAGGTAATTTAAGCAACCATATTCATTTTTTACATTAATTTTACTACAGCTAAACTCAGGGTCTTATTTTCTTCAGTTTTATATGTAGAACCAATCAGTCACTGGTTTCGTAAGCTTTAACATACACAATGCCGGCAGCCGTCTCGTCTCCCCTAATATTCCACGTATTATTAATAAATTGTATTGTTAATTTTGCACACACGTACATTAATTCAATAAAAACAAATTCAGAAACATTCATTAAAATATATATGAACAGTAAATTAGTGTTGCTTTCATATTCTTATGTAAAGTAATGACGATATGTTTTCACGTGTGCGCATGCACACTTACATACGCGATCTCTCTTTTTTCTTTACCATTATCGTTAGCTACTTCTATTGTTCCATTTATTAACATTAAATAATATTACTTAAAACAACCATATTAATTTTACTACAGCTACAACCAAGGTCTTATTTTCTTCAGTTTTATATGTAGACCCAGTCAGTCACTGGTTTTGTAATCAACGAAAACAATGCTGTGTCATTTCCTCGTGTGTTTTAATATTCTACGTATTATTAATGAATTGTATTGCTCATTTTGCACACATAAACATTAATTCAATAAAAAAGACATTCAGTAATAAACAATAATGTATCTTTTGTACATAAGAGAAATGACCCTGTTTACACGATTATGCACGTCGTCTGCACGTTGGTGGGCCGTTCAAACCTCTCGAAATTCAAGTTTCCGCCGTCAAAATTTTTATTTATATATTTTTTTGTGTGTTCCAATAAAATACGTTAAGAATTAAAAACTCGCGGAATTTGAGAAGCTACTATACGACATTTAACCCTTCAATATGTCTTCAAAGAGACCATGACGCAGAGAAAGTGGTGCTAGTGCTTCCAGGCATAAGTACAAGTCACTATCTATCCAGGAAAAGGGTGAATTTCCATGGTCCAGCAATTTCCATGGTCCGGCACCGGTCAGGTCCCGAGGTTGCCAGACTAAGGTCTCGAGGTTGCCAGACTAGAGAGGTACAACCTATATATATATATATATATATATATATATATATATATATATATATATATATATATATATATATATATATATATATATATATATATATATATATATGCAAGAAAATCACTGAAGATGTGAATTACACGAAAGCGCTTGGGAACTTCGTGTTTTCTTCTTTCCTGGTGGTTATCAGCATATATATAAATATATATATATATATATAAATATATATATATATATATCATACATACATACATACGTATATATGATATTATATTAGTGTTTCTTATATTTCTTATCATAGAGTCTGATACCTTCTCACTGGTTATATACAGGGGATTATGGTGTATCTACGTAGACATTCACTCCACCACTCGACATTCCATGATTTATACTTGATAAATGATGATTTAATGAGCTCCATTAATTTCCAACATCCATCTAAGTTATTGGTTATACTTTGTCATAACAAATCAGTCATTACCTTTAGTAATAATAAGATAAGATCACAGATACCGGCAGATAATTGCACTTACATTATTTGGCAAGCTTCCATACAATGCTTTACAATTTGCATGGATATATGATTCATTCACATTCACGCCGTACTAAACATTTATCTTTTAAAAGAGGGAATTTTCAACTTGAGGACACATGTGATTACTCTACTATGGGTATGACTTAACAGAGCCTTAGTTCTTCAAGTGATACATTTATTGTCAGCCTGGATTGCTCTTGTTACAGTCAGGCTTCTGCACATGATCTTCTTTCCACGGGGTATAAAAAAAAATAACTTTGGGTTACCACAGATAGTCTCGTGTTACTGACAGTCACTGCAGACGGTTGTCGCGGCAAGAACTGGTAAGCGTGACTTGATTTACCACTTAGGTTCAATAGGCCAGCCTGGATTGCTTTTGTCGCAACCAGGTATCCACACATGATCTTTCCACGGGGATAACGAACCTTGGTTAGCACACTTACGCCCGTATTATTAAACAACATCTTCTCTTGAAGGGGGTCGTCGTGTTTCCAATATTGTTAATTAATTTTATTGAAATTAGTTAATTGTACCGCCACACCACCCCGTTAAGTACAGTACTGTGGTGTCCCTCAGGACTCATTTAGTTTAAAACTCGGGTTGAAACACAACGACCCTCTTCAAGGGAAGATGATGTTTTATAATACGGGCGTTACCGTATTTTTCGGCTTAAAAGACGCACTTTTTATGACAAAAATATCCCTCGAAAATTACCATGCGTTTTCCAGGACACTAGTCGATGAGTTATAGCAGAGGTTTTTTAAATCAGTCCCTTACAAAGACTGTTACCTCATTACAGTACTTAACAATTACAAGTATTCTCTATACAGTACTATAAAACTGTTGATTTAACTAATATTGTTGATTTATTGCAAAAAATAATAAAACTAAACCCTTGCTGCTGTGTGGTTTGTTTACTAATGGCAGTGGTGCGGCAGCTCCATCTATTGAGGAATTGCTAAAGGTTGTCTGCTGGTCTCAAAGCGCAGGAATGTTTGTTTCTTTATATGTAGGCTCTCATATTTGGACACCTATTTACAGTAGGCTCTCAAATTTGGATACCCATTTAGACTGTAAAACCCCACAAAATTAAAATCTTCCAAATTTAAATACAACTTCGTCATCCAAGTAAAAACACACACACAACAACAACTGCAATTTGGCAATATGAGGACCTCCTCTACATCACACTGCTTGGTGAGCTTTCTGGATTTTCTGCACAAAAACTTGCAGAAACGTAAGACATCACTGGCCGTTGCCCTTGTGGACCTCAGGAAGGCCTTTGACCTTGTTGATCACTGCACTGTTATCAACAAGGCTATTGCACTAGGGCTGCCCACCAACCTGGTCTCCTGGCTCACTGATTTCTTGAGTGGACGTCGCCAAGCAGTTAGGTATCAGGGCTTGGTCTCTACATTCCAACACCTCACCTGCGATGTTCCCCAGGGGACCAAGATGGGACCACTGTGCTTCCTCATCCTGATCAACGACGCTCTATCGGACACTCCTCACAGGTGGAAGTACGTGGATGACTGCACTGTGGGGGTTTCAGTGGACAACACCGCACCAGACTACTCATCGCTCCAAGGCACCCTGGACAGGCTACAGGCATGGACTACGGAGAACAAGGTCACCATCAACCACACCAAAACCGTAGTCATGCACAACAATACCGCCACCACTCCAGTGCAAGCCCCAGCAGTCACAGTGGGTGCCCATCCTCTCCAGCTGGTGCAGTCTGCCAAACTCCTGGGTGTAACTATAGACAACAAACTTGACTGGAAGGCCCATGTAAATAACACAGTCAAGGCAGCCTCGTACCGTCTCTACATGCTACGAAGACTTAGGTCACTTGGGACACCCACGGCAGAGCTGAGGACCATGTACAACGCCTTTATTCTCCCCAAACTAACGTATGCGTCACCAGCCTGGTCATCTTCTCTCAACTCCACCCAACAACGTCAGCTAGAGAAGGTACAGAAAAGGGCCTGCAGAATCATGCTCGGCACAGAATACTCCGGCTACACCAACGCTCTCTCCACCCTGGAAATGCCATCCCTCAGTGACCTCCACCACCAAGCACTGGAAAGGTTTGGCCGTGGGCTACTGCACCACCCTCGGCACCTCCTGCCACCTGCAGCTCCCCACCCAACTCGCGCAGTCCGCCACTACAACAAAATTCAGCCCATAAGAGCCCGCACCGATAGATGTAAGAACAGCACCATCCCATCTATTGTTAAAATAATAAACAACTCCTGATTTATGTACTGTACAGCCCTGTAAATGTATTCAATGCATATTATATCATTATGTCTAAATCAAATGTAAGTCTGTATATTTTCAGCCACCGGCTGCAACTCTATTAATAAACCGTTTATTATTATTATTATTATTATTATTATTATTATTATTATTATTATTATTATTATTGGCTGTCCTTTTGTTTTCAAGTTTACCACCACTGGTGGGTAGATTTTTTTTTTTAATTCAGAAACATTAATTAAAACATATATGAACAGTAAATAAGTGTTGCTTTCAAATTCTTATGTAGAGTTATGACGATATGTTTACACATGTGTTCACTTACATATGCCATCTCACTTTTTTTACCATTAATTGTTAGCTACTTCAATTGTTCCATTTATTAACATTAAATAACATTACTTAAAACATCCATATTAATTTTACTACATCTACAACCGGGGTCTTATTTTCTTCAGTTTTATAATTACAGTAGTACCCCGATTTACGCAGTCAATTGAACCCACAGGGTACCGCGGAAAGTAAAAACCGCGTAAAGTGAACAGAACATATGGGATTAATTCCAATAGAGACTGGCCCGACCCCCAAACTCCACTTTTTCAGACACAATACCTACGTTGTAGTAAAAATTACATCTTAATTTTTTGATGGTATGCACACACAATTAATAATTAAGAGAAATATCAATAATATTAGTTTTTTTAACACTTACATTAGAAGAAAAGATGGCTGGGCACACGGGGATGGGGGGTTGGTTCCGAGGCAGAGGGCAGATTATTGGCCCTCACCTGTATCACTTGTATCAATTGTATCACTATTCACTACATAGGCTTGCAGGGCCTCTTTGTCAAACTCCTCAAAGTCCATATAAGTCCATATCCTCACTATCACTATTACTGACTTGGGCCGGCTGTAGTGGGTGGCGGGTAAAGAACTTGGTAATGTTTTGATGACTGGGCGACCTTGTGCGCATCCTGCCCGCGCCGCTTCACGCGTATATGAGTAGATGCACCGCGTAAAGTGAAAGTCCGGTTCTGGCGAGGTACCGCGTAAATGCGAAATCGCGGAAAGTGAAACCGCGTAAAGCGGGGTATTACTGTATGTAGAATCAATCAGTCACTGGTTTTGCAAACAACGAGTTGTTTTTTTACTTTTATTTTCTTGTTTTTAAATAAAGAGTTTTTGTTTTATTTAGACGTTGATATACATGTTTACATTTGCTTACCTTCTACTGTTGGAAAATATTTCCCGTCATTGTCATACCGACAAAAACAAGAGAAAGAATGTAAGCACTACAGCCCCTAAGATGTGGGGGTGACCAGGTGTATAAAATGAGTGCTGTATTAAAGACTTCACCTTCTTATACAGATTTTTTTTTTAAATTGATGAAAATGACAACTGATAAGAAGTTCTAACTGATGATATTCAAAGAGGTGTGTGTACTTGTGCCAAAAGGGCTGTATATCAAGCAACGGTTTCACTGGTGTAGGTAGTAGGCAGCGCCCAAACGGAGGTACCGGGTACTACTGCCTGGGAAGATATTGGTAGACCCTGCTGCCATATGGCATCACAAAAATTGTGACCAAGTCCCTGGTTGCTGATCTGACTTTCTGCCACATTTACACACAATTGTAGGGTGTCAATTGTTTCTCTTACTTTGACAACACAACATACATTTATTGTTTCTCACCTTTGATTTTTTTTTTCTTTATGGTTCTTTATTATTATTATTATTATTATTATTATTATTATTATTATTATTATTATTATTATTATTACATTTTCATCCCCTAGGCCCCGATGTGGGTCAGTGACCTGTGCCCAGGTGGGCTAATACCCGTTAAAAAAAAATTCATTTCCAAAATCAGGGTGCGTCTTCCACAATGCAGCGTCTTCCAAGCCGAAAAATTCGGTAGTCTCGTGTCGCTGACAGTCCGCAAGACAGGGTAGAGGTGGAGGGCTCTGTGTGGCGTCTTGTTCCCTTAAGAAGGGAGAGGGTGGGACGTCTTAACTAACCCATGGTCTAGGGGATACTACTAAAAATGTGGTTTTGGGGCGTGAGACGATGAACAGTACAACACTGTCTCAATCACCTCCCCCAATAGGCCGGGTGCCTTATCTCTAGTAAAACAAACTTTGGAGTCGGTTTCCTGGGTAAGCCTAACGCAACCCATGACAACATCTAACCAAGATGACACACCAGCAACCCTACGAGTGGAGATTATAGGAAAGTGCAAAGGTTCAGTAGGAGGAGCAGGGGTAGGAAGGATAGAGTGGGAATTGTCTGAGGTGGAGTTAGAGGAGAATAAGGTGCCAAAGAGATTGGCTTTGTCAGGGGGAGAGTTGGCTATAGAGTAAACAGATCGGAAGAGAGGAGGAAAAGAAGGAGTGCAGATGTTTTTGGTTAAGGACCAGAAGGATTTACTAGAGGAAGAGTTAGTCAGGACAGCCGTTTTTTTTTATATAAAATTCCGCTTGGCCCTACAAAGAATAGCCTTACAATGATTCCAAGAAGTAATGAAAGAGAAGTGGGTAATAGGAGGAGATAGTTTCATAGCTTGATATGCCATATCTCTCTCCCTACATGCAAGAGAGCAGGAGCGATCAAACCGTGATTGTAATGTGAAAATTTTGGTAGAAGATGGGATAAATGCACTCATACCGCCCTGTATAACCCCAGCAATGCTGCCAGCACATACCGAGGCGTCCTGAGTGGAAAAGCAACATTCATCCCAAGGAAAGTTG
>CAUDMG010004126.1:0-19130 GCA_958450375.1 Homarus gammarus | reverse complement strand
TGGGAGTATCAGAGGTGTACCTGGGAGTGTCAGAGGTGTACCTGGGAGTGTCAGAGGTGTACCTGGGAGTGTCAGAGGTGTACCTGGGAGTGTCAGAGGTGTACCTGGGAGTGTCAGAGGTGTACCTGGGAGTGTCAGAGGTGTACCTGGGAGTGTCTGAGGTGTACCTGGGAGTGTCAGAGGTGTACCTGGGAGTGTCTGAGGTGTACCTGGGAGTGTCAGAGGTGTACCTGGGAGTGTCAGAGGTGTACCTGGGAGTGTCAGAGGTGTACCTGGGAGTGTCAGAGGTGTACCTGGGAGTGTCAGAGGTGTACCTGGGAGTGTCAGAGGTGTACCTGGGAGTGTCAGAGGTGTACCTGGGAGTGTCAGAGGTGTACCTGGGAGTGTCAGAGGTGTACCTGGGAGTGTCGAGGTGTACCTGGGAGTGTCAGAGGTGTACCTGGGAGTGTCTGAGGTGTACCTGGGAGTGTCAGAGGTGTACCTGGGAGTGTCAGAGGTGTACCTGGGAGTGTCTGAGGTGTACCTGGGAGTGTCAGAGGTGTACCTGGGAGTGTCAGAGGTGTACCTGGGAGTGTCAGAGGTGTACCTGGGAGTGTCAGAGGTGTACCTGGGAGTGTCAGAGGTGTACCTGGGAGTGTCAGAGGTGTACCTGGGAGTGTCAGAGGTGTACCTGGGAGTGTCGGAGGTGTACCTGGGAGTGTCAGAGGTGTACCTGGGAGTGTCAGAGGTGTACCTGGGAGTGTCTGAGGTGTACCTGGGAGTGTCAGAGGTGTACCTGGGAGTGTCGGAGGTGTACCTGGGAGTGTCGAGGTGTACCTGGGAGTGTCAGAGGTGTACCTGGGAGTGTCAGAGGTGTACCTGGGAGTGTCAGAGGTGTACCTGGGAGTGTCAGAGGTGTACCTGGGAGTGTCAGAGGTGTACCTGGGAGTGTCAGAGGTGTACCTGGGAGTGTCAGAGGTGTACCTGGGAGTGTCAGAGGTGTACCTGGGAGTGTCTGAGGTGTACCTGGGAGTGTCAGAGGTGTACCTGGGAGTGTCAGAGGTGTACCTGGGAGTGTCAGAGGTGTACCTGGGAGTGTCAGAGGTGTACCTGGGAGTGTCAGAGGTGTACCTGGGAGTGTCTGAGGTGTACCTGGGAGTGTCAGAGGTGTACCTGGGAGTGTCAGAGGTGTACCTGGGAGTGTCAGAGGTGTACCTGGGAGTGTCAGAGGTGTACCTGGGAGTGTCAGAGGTGTACCTGGGAGTGTCAGAGGTGTACCTGGGAGTGTCAGAGGTGTACCTGGGAGTGTCAGAGGTGTACCTGGGAGTGTCAGAGGTGTACCTGGGAGTGTCAGAGGTGTACCTGGGAGTGTCTGAGGTGTACCTGGGAGTGTCAGAGGTGTACCTGGGAGTGTCAGAGGTGTACCTGGGAGTGTCAGAGGTGTACCTGGGAGTGTCAGAGGTGTACCTGGGAGTGTCAGAGGTGTACCTGGGAGTGTCAGAGGTGTACCTGGGAGTGTCAGAGGTGTACCTGGGAGTGTCAGAGGTGTACCTGGGAGTGTCAGAGGTGTACCTGGGAGTGTCAGAGGTGTACCTGGGAGTGTCAGAGGTGTACCTGGGAGTGTCAGAGGTGTACCTGGGAGTGTCAGAGGTGTACCTGGGAGTGTCAGAGGTGTACCTGGGAGTGTCAGAGGTGTACCTGGGAGTGTCAGAGGTGTACCTGGGAGTGTCAGAGGTGTACCTGGGAGTGTCAGAGGTGTACCTGGGAGTGTCAGAGGTGTACCTGGGAGTGTCGGAGGTGTACCTGGGAGTGTCAGAGGTGTACCTGGGAGTGTCAGAGGTGTACCTGGGAGTGTCAGAGGTGTACCTGGGAGTGTCAGAGGTGTACCTGGGAGTGTCAGAGGTGTACCTGGGAGTGTCAGAGGTGTACCTGGGAGTGTCAGAGGTGTACCTGGGAGTGTCAGAGGTGTACCTGGGAGTGTCAGAGGTGTACCTGGGAGTGTCAGAGGTGTACCTGGGAGTGCCAAAGGAGTACCTGGGAGTGTCAGAGGTGTACCTGGGAGTGTCAGAGGTGTACCTGGGAGTGTCAGAGGTGTACCTGGGAGTGTCAGAGGAGTACCTGGGAGTGTCTGAGGTGTACCTGGGAGTGTCTGAGGTGTACCTGGGAGTGTCTGAGGTGTACCTGGGAGTGTCAGAGGTGTACCTGGGAGTGTCAGAGGTGTACCTGGGAGTGTTAGAGGTGTACCTGGGAGTGTCTGAGGTGTACCTGGGAGTGTCAGAGGAGTACCAGGGAGTGTCAGAGGTGTACCTGGGAGTGTCAGAGGTGTACCTGGGAGTGTCAGGGGTGTACCTGGGAGTGTCAGAGGAGTACCTGGGAGTGTCTGAGGTGTACCTGGGAGTGTCAGAGGTGTACCTGGGAGTGTCAGAGGTGTACCTGGGAGTGTCAGAGGTGTACCTGGGAGTGTCAGAGGTGTACCTGGGAGTGTCTGAGGTGTACCTGGGAGTGTCGGAGGTGTACCTGGGAGTGTCGGAGGTGTACCTGGGAGTGTCAGAGGTGTACCTGGGAGTGTCAGTGGTGTACCTGGGAGTGTCAAATATGAACCTGGGAGTGTCAGAGGTGTACCTGGGAGTGTCAGAGGTGTACCTGGGAGTGTCAGAGGTGTACCTGGGAGTGTCTGAGGTGTACCTGGGAGTGTCAGAGGTGTACCTGGGAGTGTCAGAGGTGTACCTGGGAGTGTCAGAGGTGTACCTGGGAGTGTCAGAGGTGTACCTGGGAGTGTCAGAGGTGTACCTGGGAGTGTCAGAGGTGTACCTGGGAGTGTCAGAGGTGTACCTGGGAGTGTCAGAGGTGTACCTGGGAGTGTCAGAGGTGTACCTGGGAGTGTCGAGGTGTACCTGGGAGTGTCAGAGGTGTACCTGGGAGTGTCTGAGGTGTACCTGGGAGTGTCAGAGGTGTACCTGGGAGTGTCAGAGGTGTACCTGGGAGTGTCAGAGGTGTACCTGGGAGTGTCAGAGGTGTACCTGGGAGTGTCTGAGGTGTACCTGGGAGTGTCGGAGGTGTACCTGGGAGTGTCAGAGGTGTACCTGGGAGTGTCGAGGTGTACCTGGGAGTGTCAGAGGTGTACCTGGGAGTGTCAGAGGTGTACCTGGGAGTGTCAGAGGTGTACCTGGGAGTGTCAGAGGTGTACCTGGGAGTGTCAGAGGTGTACCTGGGAGTGTCAGAGGTGTACCTGGGAGTGTCGAGGTGTACCTGGGAGTGTCAGAGGTGTACCTGGGAGTGTCGGAGGTGTACCTGGGAGTGTCAGAGGTGTACCTGGGAGTGTCAGAGGTGTACCTGGGAGTGTCAGAGGTGTACCTGGGAGTGTCAGAGGTGTACCTGGGAGTGTCAGAGGTGTACCTGGGAGTGTCAGAGGTGTACCTGGGAGTGTCAGAGGTGTACCTGGGAGTGTCAGAGGTGTACCTGGAGTGTCAGAGGTGTACCTGGGAGTGTCAGAGGTGTACCTGGGAGTGTCAGAGGTGTACCTGGGAGTGTCAGAGGTGTACCTGGGAGTGTCAGAGGTGTACCTGGGAGTGTCAGAGGTGTACCTGGGAGTGTCAGAGGTGTACCTGGGAGTGTCAGAGGTGTACCTGGGAGTGTCAGAGGTGTACCTGGGAGTGTCAGAGGTGTACCTGGGAGTGTCAGAGGTGTACCTGGGAGTGTCAGAGGTGTACCTGGGAGTGTCAGAGGTGTACCTGGGAGTGTCAGAGGTGTACCTGGGAGTGTCAGAGGTGTACCTGGGAGTGTCAGAGGTGTACCTGGGAGTGTCAGAGGTGTACCTGGGAGTGTCTGAGGTGTACCTGGGAGTGTCTGAGGTGTACCTGGGAGTGTCAGAGGTGTACCTGGGAGTGTCAGAGGTGTACCTGGGAGTGTCAGAGGTGTACCTGGGAGTGTCAGAGGTGTACCTGGGAGTGTCAGAGGTGTACCTGGGAGTGTCAGAGGTGTACCTGGGAGTGTCAGAGGTGTACCTGGGAGTGTCTGAGGTGTACCTGGGAGTGTCTGAGGTGTACCTGGGAGTGTCAGAGGTGTACCTGGGAGTGTCAGAGGTGTACCTGGGAGTGTCAGAGGTGTACCTGGGAGTGTCAGAGGTGTACCTGGGAGTGTCAGAGGTGTACCTGGGAGTGTCAGAGGTGTACCTGGGAGTGTCAGAGGTGTACCTGGGAGTGTCAGAGGTGTACCTGGGAGTGTCAGAGGTGTACCTGGGAGTGTCAGAGGTGTACCTGGGAGTGTCTGAGGTGTACCTGGGAGTGTCAGAGGTGTACCTGGGAGTGTCAGAGGTGTACCTGGGAGTGTCAGAGGTGTACCTGGGAGTGTCAGAGGTGTACCTGGGAGTGTCAGAGGTGTACCTGGGAGTGTCAGAGGTGTACCTGGGAGTGTCAGAGGTGTACCTGGGAGTGTCAGAGGTGTACCTGGGAGTGTCAGAGGTGTACCTGGGAGTGTCGAGGTGTACCTGGGAGTGTCAGAGGTGTACCTGGGAGTGTCAGAGGTGTACCTGGGAGTGTCAGAGGTGTACCTGGGAGTGTCAGAGGTGTACCTGGGAGTGTCAGAGGTGTACCTGGGAGTGTCAGAGGTGTACCTGGGAGTGTCAGAGGTGTACCTGGGAGTGTCAGAGGTGTACCTGGGAGTGTCAGAGGTGTACCTGGGAGTGTCAGAGGTGTACCTGGGAGTGTCGAGGTGTACCTGGGAGTGTCAGAGGTGTACCTGGGAGTGTCAGAGGTGTACCTGGGAGTGTCAGAGGTGTACCTGGGAGTGTCAGAGGTGTACCTGGGAGTGTCGAGGTGTACCTGGGAGTGTCAGAGGTGTACCTGGGAGTGTCAGAGGTGTACCTGGGAGTGTCGAGGTGTACCTGGGAGTGTCAGAGGTGTACCTGGGAGTGTCAGAGGTGTACCTGGGAGTGTCGAGGTGTACCTGGGAGTGTCAGAGGTGTACCTGGGAGTGTCAGAGGTGTACCTGGGAGTGTCTGAGGTGTACCTGGGAGTGTCAGAGGTGTACCTGGGAGTGTCAGAGGTGTACCTGGGAGTGTCAGAGGTGTACCTGGGAGTGTCAGAGGTGTACCTGGGAGTGTCAGAGGTGTACCTGGGAGTGTCAGAGGTGTACCTGGGAGTGTCAGAGGTGTACCTGGGAGTGTCAGAGGTGTACCTGGGAGTGTCAGAGGTGTACCTGGGAGTGTCAGAGGTGTACCTGGGAGTGTCAGAGGTGTACCTGGGAGTGTCAGAGGTGTACCTGGGAGTGTCTGAGGTGTACCTGGGAGTGTCTGAGGTGTACCTGGGAGTGTCAGAGGTGTACCTGGGAGTGTCAGAGGTGTACCTGGGAGTGTCAGAGGTGTACCTGGGAGTGTCAGAGGTGTACCTGGGAGTGTCAGAGGTGTACCTGGGAGTGTCAGAGGTGTACCTGGGAGTGTCAGAGGTGTACCTGGGAGTGTCAGAGGTGTACCTGGGAGTGTCAGAGGTGTACCTGGGAGTGTCAGAGGTGTACCTGGGAGTGTCAGAGGTGTACCTGGGAGTGTCGAGGTGTACCTGGGAGTGTCAGAGGTGTACCTGGGAGTGTCAGAGGTGTACCTGGGAGTGTCTGAGGTGTACCTGGGAGTGTCAGAGGTGTACCTGGAAGTGTCTGAGGTGTACCTGGGAGTGTCAGAGGTGTACCTGGGAGTGTCAGAGGTGTACCTGGGAGTGTCAGAGGTGTACCTGGGAGTGTCGAGGTGTACCTGGGAGTGTCAGAGGTGTACCTGGGAGTGTCGAGGTGTACCTGGGAGTGTCAGAGGTGTACCTGGGAGTGTCAGAGGTGTACCTGGGAGTGTCAGAGGTGTACCTGGGAGTGTCAGAGGTGTACCTGGGAGTGTCTGAGGTGTACCTGGGAGTGTCAGAGGTGTACCTGGGAGTGTCAGAGGTGTACCTGGGAGTGTCAGAGGTGTACCTGGGAGTGTCAGAGGTGTACCTGGGAGTGTCAGAGGTGTACCTGGGAGTGTCAGAGGTGTACCTGGGAGTGTCAGAGGTGTACCTGGGAGTGTCAGAGGTGTACCTGGGAGTGTCTGAGGTGTACCTGGGAGTGTCAGAGGTGTACCTGGGAGTGTCAGAGGTGTACCTGGGAGTGTCAGAGGTGTACCTGGGAGTGTCAGAGGTGTACCTGGGAGTGTCTGAGGTGTACCTGGGAGTGTCTGAGGTGTACCTGGGAGTGTCGAGGTGTACCTGGGAGTGTCAGAGGTGTACCTGGGAGTGTCAGAGGTGTACCTGGGAGTGTCAGAGGTGTACCTGGGAGTGTCAGAGGTGTACCTGGGAGTGTCAGAGGTGTACCTGGGAGTGTCTGAGGTGTACCTGGGAGTGTCAGAGGTGTACCTGGGAGTGTCAGAGGTGTACCTGGGAGTGTCAGAGGTGTTTCAGGGAGTGTCTGGGGTGTACCTGGGAGTGTCAGAGGTGTACCTGGGAGTGACAGATGTGTACCAGGGAGTGTCAGGGGTGTACCTGGGAGTGTCAGAGGAGTACCAGGGAGTGTCAGAGGAGTACATGGGAGTGTCAGAGGTGTACCTGGGAGTGTCTGAGGAGTACCAGGGAGTATCAGAGGTGTACCTGGGAGTGTCAGAGGTGTACCTGGGAGTGTCAGAGGTGTACCTGGGAGTGTCAGAGGTGTACCTGGGAGTGTCAGAGGTGTACCTGGGAGTGTCTGAGGTGTACCTGGGAGTGTCAGAGGTGTACCTGGGAGTGTCAGAGGTGTACCTGGGAGTGTCGGAGGTGTACCTGGGAGTGTCAGAGGTGTACCTGGGAGTGTCAGAGGTGTACCTGGGAGTGTCAGAGGTGTACCTGGGAGTGTCTGAGGTGTACCTGGGAGTGTCTGAGGTGTACCTGGGAGTGTCAGAGGTGTACCTGGGAGTGTCAGAGGTGTACCTGGGAGTGTCAGAGGTGTACCTGGGAGTGTCAGAGGTGTACCTGGGAGTGTCAGAGGTGTACCTGGGAGTGTCTGAGGTGTACCTGGGAGTGTCTGAGGTGTACCTGGGAGTGTCAGAGGTGTACCTGGGAGTGTCAGAGGTGTACCTGGGAGTGTCAGAGGTGTACCTGGGAGTGTCAGAGGTGTACCTGGGAGTGTCTGAGGTGTACCTGGGAGTGTCAGAGGTGTACCTGGGAGTGTCAGAGGTGTACCTGGGAGTGTCAGAGGTGTACCTGGGAGTGTCAGAGGTGTACCTGGGAGTGTCAGAGGTGTACCTGGGAGTGTCAGAGGTGTACCTGGGAGTGTCAGAGGTGTACCTGGGAGTGTCAGAGGTGTACCTGGGAGTGTCAGAGGTGTACCTGGGAGTGTCAGAGGTGTACCTGGGAGTGTCAGAGGTGTACCTGGGAGTGTCAGAGGTGTACCTGGGAGTGTCAGAGGTGTACCTGGGAGTGTCAGAGGTGTACCTGGGAGTGTCAGAGGTGTACCTGGGAGTGTCAGAGGTGTACCTGGGAGTGTCAGAGGTGTACCTGGGAGTGTCAGAGGTGTACCTGGGAGTGTCTGAGGTGTACCTGGGAGTGTCAGAGGTGTACCTGGGAGTGTCAGAGTTGAACCAGGGAGTGTCTGAGGTGTACCTGGGAGTGTCAGAGGTGTTCCTGGGAGTGTCAGAGGAGTACCAGGGAGTGTCTGAGGTGTACCTGGGAGTGTCAGAGGTGTACCTGGGAGTGTCTGAGATGAACCTGTGAGTGTCAGAGGTGTACCTGGGAGTGTCAGAGGTGTACCTGGGAGTGTCAGAGGTGTACCTGGGAGTGTCAGAGGTGTACCTGGGAGTGTCAGAGGTGTACCTGGGAGTGTCAGAGGTGTACCTGGGAGTGTCAGAGGTGTACCTGGGAGTGTCTGAGGTGTACCTGGGAGTGTCAGAGGTGTACCTGGGAGTGTCTGAGGTGTACCTGGGAGTGTCAGAGGTGTACCTGGGAGTGTCAGAGGTGTACCTGGGAGTGTCAGAGGTGTACCTGGGAGTGTCGAGGTGTACCTGGGAGTGTCAGAGGTGTACCTGGGAGTGTCAGAGGTGTACCTGGGAGTGTCAGAGGTGTACCTGGGAGTGTCAGAGGTGTACCTGGGAGTGTCAGAGGTGTACCTGGGAGTGTCTGAGGTGTACCTGGGAGTGTCAGAGGTGTACCTGGGAGTGTCAGAGGTGTACCTGGGAGTGTCAGAGGTGTACCTGGGAGTGTCTGAGGTGTACCTGGGAGTGTCAGAGGTGTACCTGGGAGTGTCTGAGGTGTACCTGGGAGTGTCAGAGGTGTACCTGGGAGTGTCTGAGGTGTACCTGGGAGTGTCAGAGGTGTACCTGGGAGTGTCAGAGGTGTACCTGGGAGTGTCAGAGGTGTACCTGGGAGTGTCTGAGGTGTACCTGGGAGTGTCAGAGGTGTACCTGGGAGTGTCAGAGGTGTACCTGGGAGTGTCAGAGGTGTACCTGGGAGTGTCGAGGTGTACCTGGGAGTGTCAGAGGTGTACCTGGGAGTGTCAGAGGTGTACCTGGGAGTGTCAGAGGTGTACCTGGGAGTGTCTGAGGTGTACCTGGGAGTGTCAGAGGTGTACCTGGGAGTGTCAGAGGTGTACCTGGGAGTGTCAGAGGTGTACCTGGGAGTGTCAGAGGTGTACCTGGGAGTGTCAGAGGTGTACCTGGGAGTGTCAGAGGTGTACCTGGGAGTGTCAGAGGTGTACCTGGGAGTGTCAGAGGTGTACCTGGGAGTGTCTGAGGTGTACCTGGGAGTGTCAGAGGTGTACCTGGGAGTGTCAGAGGTGTACCTGGGAGTGTCAGAGGTGTACCTGGGAGTGTCAGAGGTGTACCTGGGAGTGTCAGAGGTGTACCTGGGAGTGTCGAGGTGTACCTGGGAGTGTCTGAGGTGTACCTGGGAGTGTCAGAGGTGTACCTGGGAGTGTCAGAGGTGTACCTGGGAGTGTCAGAGGTGTACCTGGGAGTGTCAGAGGTGTACCTGGGAGTGTCAGAGGTGTACCTGGGAGTGTCTGAGGTGTACCTGGGAGTGTCTGAGGTGTACCTGGGAGTGTCAGAGGTGTACCTGGGAGTGTCAGAGGTGTACCTGGGAGTGTCAGAGGTGTACCTGGGAGTGTCAGAGGTGTACCTGGGAGTGTCAGAGGTGTACCTGGGAGTGTCAGAGGTGTACCTGGGAGTGTCAGAGGTGTACCTGGGAGTGTCAGAGGTGTACCTGGGAGTGTCAGAGGTGTACCTGGGAGTGTCAGAGGTGTACCTGGGAGTGTCAGAGGTGTACCTGGGAGTGTCAGAGGTGTACCTGGGAGTGTCAGAGGTGTACCTGGGAGTGTCAGAGGTGTACCTGGGAGTGTCTGAGGTGTACCTGGGAGTGTCAGAGGTGTACCTGGGAGTGTCGAGGTGTACCTGGGAGTGTCAGAGGTGTACCTGGGAGTGTCAGAGGTGTACCTGGGAGTGTCAGAGGTGTACCTGGGAGTGTCAGAGGTGTACCTGGGAGTGTCAGAGGTGTACCTGGGAGTGTCAGAGGTGTACCTGGGAGTGTCAGAGGTGTACCTGGGAGTGTCAGAGGTGTACCTGGGAGTGTCAGAGGTGTACCTGGGAGTGTCTGAGGTGTACCTGGGAGTGTCAGAGGTGTACCTGGGAGTGTCAGAGGTGTACCTGGGAGTGTCAGAGGTGTACCTGGGAGTGTCAGAGGTGTACCTGGGAGTGTCAGAGGTGTACCTGGGAGTGTCAGAGGTGTACCTGGGAGTGTCAGAGGTGTACCTGGGAGTGTCAGAGGTGTACCTGGGAGTGTCAGAGGTGTACCTGGGAGTGTCAGAGGTGTACCTGGGAGTGTCAGAGGTGTACCTGGGAGTGTCAGAGGTGTACCTGGGAGTGTCAGAGGTGTACCTGGGAGTGTCAGAGGTGTACCTGGGAGTGTCGAGGTGTACCTGGGAGTGTCAGAGGTGTACCTGGGAGTGTCAGAGGTGTACCTGGGAGTGTCAGAGGTGTACCTGGGAGTGTCTGAGGTGTACCTGGGAGTGTCAGAGGTGTACCTGGGAGTGTCAGAGGTGTACCTGGGAGTGTCAGAGGTGTACCTGGGAGTGTCAGAGGTGTACCTGGGAGTGTCTGAGGTGTACCTGGGAGTGTCTGAGGTGTACCTGGGAGTGTCAGAGGTGTACCTGGGAGTGTCAGAGGTGTACCTGGGAGTGTCAGAGGTGTACCTGGGAGTGTCAGAGGTGTACCTGGGAGTGTCAGAGGTGTACCTGGGAGTGTCAGAGGTGTACCTGGGAGTGTCAGAGGTGTACCTGGGAGTGTCAGAGGTGTACCTGGGAGTGTCAGAGGTGTACCTGGGAGTGTCAGAGGTGTACCTGGGAGTGTCGAGGTGTACCTGGGAGTGTCAGAGGTGTACCTGGGAGTGTCAGAGGTGTACCTGGGAGTGTCAGAGGTGTACCTGGGAGTGTCAGAGGTGTACCTGGGAGTGTCGAGGTGTACCTGGGAGTGTCAGAGGTGTACCTGGGAGTGTCAGAGGTGTACCTGGGAGTGTCAGAGGTGTACCTGGGAGTGTCAGAGGTGTACCTGGGAGTGTCAGAGGTGTACCTGGGAGTGTCAGAGGTGTACCTGGGAGTGTCAGAGGTGTACCTGGGAGTGTCAGAGGTGTACCTGGGAGTGTCAGAGGTGTACCTGGGAGTGTCAGAGGTGTACCTGGGAGTGTCAGAGGTGTACCTGGGAGTGTCTGAGGTGTACCTGGGAGTGTCAGAGGTGTACCTGGGAGTGTCAGAGGTGTACCTGGGAGTGTCAGAGGTGTACCTGGGAGTGTCAGAGGTGTACCTGGGAGTGTCAGAGGTGTACCTGGGAGTGTCAGAGGTGTACCTGGGAGTGTCTGAGGTGTACCTGGGAGTGTCAGAGGTGTACCTGGGAGTGTCAGAGGTGTACCTGGGAGTGTCAGAGGTGTACCTGGGAGTGTCTGAGGTGTACCTGGGAGTGTCTGAGGTGTACCTGGGAGTGTCGAGGTGTACCTGGGAGTGTCGAGGTGTACCTGGGAGTGTCGAGGTGTACCTGGGAGTGTCAGAGGTGTACCTGGGAGTGTCAGAGGTGTACCTGGGAGTGTCAGAGGTGTACCTGGGAGTGTCAGAGGTGTACCTGGGAGTGTCAGAGGTGTACCTGGGAGTGTCAGAGGTGTACCTGGGAGTGTCAGAGGTGTACCTGGGAGTGTCAGAGGTGTACCTGGGAGTGTCAGAGGTGTACCTGGGAGTGTCAGAGGTGTACCTGGGAGTGTCTGAGGTGTACCTGGGAGTGTCAGAGGTGTACCTGGGAGTGTCTGAGGTGTACCTGGGAGTGTCAGAGGAGTACCAGGGAGTGTCTGAGGTGTACTTGGGAGTGTCTTAGGTGTACCTGGGAGTGTCTGAGGTGTACGTGGGAGTGTCGGAGGAGCACCTGGGAGTGTCAGAGGTGTACCTGGGAGTGTCTGAGGTGTACCTGGGAGTGTCACAGGTATTCCAGAGAGTGTCAGTGGTGTACCTAAGAGTGTCAGAGGTGTACCTGGGAGTATCAGAGGTGTACCTGGGAGTGACAGAGGTGTACCTGGGAGTGTCAGAGGTGTAACTGGGAGTGTCGGAGGTGTACCTGGGAGTGTGAGAAGTGTACATAGGATTGTCGGAGGTGTACCTGGAAGTGTCGGAGGTGTATCTGGGAGTGTCAGAGGTGTACTTGGGAGTGACAGAGGTGTACCTGGGAGTGTCAGAGTTGTAACATGGGAGTCTCTGAGGTGTACCTGGGTGTGTCTGAGGTTAGATTAGGTTAGGTTAGGTTAGGTTGGGTTAGGTTAGGTTAGGTTAGGTTAGGTTAGGTTAGGTTAGGTTAATTTTAGTTAGTTTTGCTTTTTTTCACGAAAAACACTCAGCTCAAAATAAAAACTAATGTATTTTACTTATTTTCATCTTATTTTCATTAAAAAAGCTTAATTTCTTTTCAAATCACTGATTTTAAGTGTTATAGGTTAGGTTAGGTTAGGTTAGGTTAGGTTAGGTTAGGTTAGGATGGGTTGGGTTTGGGTTGGGTGGGTTTGGTTGGGTTAGGTTAGTTAAGATTAGGTTAGGTTAGGTTACTTAGGAATTGGTTAGGTTAGGTTGGGTTAGGTTAGGTTTTTTTTAGGTTAGGTTAGGTTAGGTTAGGTTAGGTTAGGTTAATTTAGTTAGTTTTACTTCTTTTAACGAAAAACACTCAGTATTATATTAAAACTAATGTATTTTACTAATTTTCATCTTCTTTTCACGGAAAAATCCTTAATTTCTTTTCAAATTACTGATTTTCAGTGTTAGAGGTAGGTTAGGTTAGTGGTTAGGTTTAGGTTAGGTTAGGTTAGGTTAGGTTAGGTTAGGTTAGGTTAGGTTAGGTTAGTCAATTTTAGTTAGTTTTTCTTCTTTTCACGAAAAACACTCAGTTTAGATGAAAACCAATGAATTTTACTTATTTATCTTCTTTTACGGAAAACGCTTAATTTCTTTACAAATTACTGTTTTTCAGTGTTAGAGGTTAGGTTAGGTTAGGTTTAGGTTAGGTTAGGTTAGGTTAGGTAGTAGGTTAGGTTAGGTTAGGTTAGGTTAGGTTAGGTTAGGTTAGGTTAGGTTAGGTTTAGGTTAGTTTGTATTGGTTTACGAAAAGACTAGTTTAGGAAAACAATGATTTAGTTAGTTTATCTTCGTTTTAGGAAAACGTTAGTTTTTTAAATACTGAGTTCAGTGTTAGGAGGTTAGGTTAGGTTAGGTAGTTAGGTTGGGTTAGGTTAGGTTAGGTTAGGTTAGGTTAGGTTAGGTCAGGTTAGGTTAGGTTAAGTTAATTTTAGTGAGTTTTACTTCTTTTCACGAAAAACACTCAGTTTAAGATGAAAACTAATGTATTTCACTTATTTTCATCTTCTTTTACGGAAAACGCTTAATTTCTTTTCAAATCACTGATTTTCAGTGTTAGAGGTTAGGTTAGGTTAGGTTAGGTTAGGTTAGGTTTAGGTTAGGTTAGGTTAGGTATTTAGTTAGTTTCTTTTTACGAAAAACACTCAGTTTAGATGAAACTAAGTTTTACTATTTTATTTCTTTTTACGGAAAACGCTTATTTCTTTTAAATCACTAATTTTCAGTGTTAGAGGTTAGGTTAGGTAAGGTTAGGTTAGGTTGAGGTTAATTTAGTTAGTTTACTTCTTTTCAGAAAACATCACTTTTAGATGAAAACCAATGAATTTTACTTATTTCATCTTCTTTTCACGGAAAAGGCTTAATTTCTTTTCAAATTCCTGATTTTCAGTGTTAGAGGTTAGATAACATTAGGTTTGGTTAGGTTAGGTTAGGTAAGGTTAGGTTAGGTTAGGTTCGGTTAAGTCAATTTTCACGAAAAACACTCAGTTTAGATGAAAACCAATAAATTTTACTTATTTTCATCATCTTTTCACGGAAAACGCTTAATTTCTTTTCAAATCACTGATTTTCAGTGTTAGAGGTTAGGTTAGGTTAGGTTAGGTAAGGTTAGCTTAGGTTAGGTTAGGTTAAGTTAATTTTAGTTAGTTTTACTTCTTTTCACGAAAAACACTCAGTTTAAGATGAAAACTAATGTATTTCACTTATTTTCATCTTCTTTTTACGGAAAACGCTTAATTTCTTTTCAAATCACTGATTTTCAGTGTTAGAGGTTAGGTTAGGTTAGGTTAGGTTAGGTTAGGTTAGGTTAGGTTAGGGTTGGGTTGGTTGGGTTGGTTGGGTTAGGTTAGGTTAGGTGGTAGGTTAGTTAGGTTAGGTAGGTTAGGATAGGTTAGGTTAGGTTAGGTTAGGTTAGGTAGGTTAGGTTAGGTTAGGTTAGGTTAGGTTAGGTAGGTTAGGTTAGGTTAATTTTAGTTAGTTTTACTTCTTTTACGAAAAACACTCAGTTTTAGATGAAAACCAATGAATTTTACTTATTTCATCTTCTTTCACGGAAAACGCTTAATTTCTTTTCAAATACTGATTTTCAGTGTTGGAGGTTTGGTTACGTTAGGTTTGGTTAGGTTAGGTTAGGTTAGGTAAGGTTAGGTTAGTAGGTTAGGTTAGGTAATTTTAGTTAGTTTTATTCTTTTCACGAAAAACACTCAGTTTTAGATGAAAACTATGTATTTACTTATTTTCATCTCTTTTACGGAAAACGCTTAATTTCTTTCAATACTGATTTTCAGTGTTAGTTTAGGTTAGGTTTAGGTTAGGTTAGGTTAGGTTAGGTTAGGTTAGGTTAGGTTAGGTTAGGTTAATTTTAGTTAGTTTTATTCTTTTCACGAAAAACACTCAGTTTAAGATGAAAACTAATGTATTTCACTTATTTTCATCTTCTTTTTAAGGAAAACGCTTAATTTCTCTTCAAATCACTGATTTTCAGTGTTAGAGGTTCGGTTAGGTTAGGTTAGGTTAGGTTAGGTTAGGTTAGGTTAGGTTAGGTTGGGTTGGGTTGTGTTGGGTTGGGTTAGGTTACGTTAGGTTTAGGTTAGGTTAGATTAGGTTAGGTTAGGTTAGCTTGGGTAGGTTAGGTTTGGTTAGGTTAGGTTAGGTTAGGTTAGGTTAATTTTAGTTAGTTTTACTTCTTTTCACGAAAAACACTCAGTTTCAGATGAAAACTAATGAATTTTACTTATTTTCATCTTCTTTTCACGGAAAACGCTGAATTTCTTTTCAAATTACTGATTTTCAGTGTTAGAGGTTAGGTTAGGTTAGGATAGGTTAGTTTAGGATAGGTTAGGTTAGGTTAGGTTGGGTTGGGTTGGGTTGGGTTGGGTTTGGTTGGGTTAGGTTAGGTTAGGTTAGGTTAGATTAGGTTAGGTTAGGTTAGGTTGGGTTAGGCTAGGTGAGGTTAGGTTAGGTTAGGTTAGGCTAGGGTAGGTTAGGTTAGCTTAGGTTTAGTTAGTTTTACTTCTTTTCACGAAAAAAACTCAGTTTTAGGTGAAAACCAATGAATTTTAGTTATTTTCATCTTCTTTTAACGGAAAACGCTCAATTTCTTTTCAAATCACTGATTTTCAGTGTTAGAGGTCATGTTAGGTTAGGTTTGGTTAGGTTAGGTTAGGTTTGGTTAGGTTAGATTAGGTTAGGTTAGATTGGGTTGGGTTGGGTTGGGTTTGGTTGGGTTAGGTTAGGTTAGGTTAGGTTAGGTTAGATTAGGTTAGGTTCGGTTAGGTTGGGTTAGGATAGGTTAGGTTAGGTTAGGTTAGGTTAGGTTAGGTTAGGTTAGGTTAGGTTAGGTTAATTTTAGTTAGTTTTACTTCTTTTCACGAAAAACACTCACTTTTAGATAAAAACCAATGAATTTTACTATTTTCATCTTCTTTTCACGGAAAACGCTTAATTTCTTTTCAAATTACTGATTTTCAGTGTTAGAGGTTAGGTTACGTTAGATTTGGTTAGGTTAGGTTAAGTTAATTTTAGTTAGTTTTGCATTTTTTCACGAGAAACACTCAGTTTAACATGAAAACTAATGTATTTCACTTATTTTTAACTTCCTTTTCCGGAAAACGCTTAATTTCTTTTCAAATCACTGATTTTCAGTGTTCGAGGTTAGGTTAGGTTAGGTTAGGTTAGGTTAGGTTAGGTTAGGTTAGGTTAGGCTTAGGTTGGGTTGGGTTCGGTTTGGTTGGGTTAGGTTAGGTTAGGTTAGGTTAGGTTAGGTTAGGTTAGGGTAGGTTAGGTTAGGTTAGGTTAGGTTAGGTTAGGTTAATTTTAGTTAGTTTTACTTCTTTTAACGAAAAACACTCAGTTTTAAATGAAAACCAATGAATTTTACTTATTTTCATCTTCTTTTCACGGAAAACGCTTAATTTCTTTTCAAATAACTGATTTTCAGTGTTAGAGGTTAGGTTACGTTAGGTTTGGTTAGGTTAGGTTAGGTTAGGTAAGGTTAGGTTAGGTTAGGTTAGGTTAGGTTAGGTTAGGTTAGGTTAGGTTTGGTTTTACTTCTTTTAACGAAAAACACTCAGTTTTAGATGAAAACCAATGAATTTTACTTATTTTCATCTTCTTTTCACGGAAAACGCTTAATTTCTTTTCAAATTACTGATTTTCAGTGTTAGAGGTTTGGTTAGGTTAGGTTTGGTTAGGTTAGGTTAGGTTTGGTAAGGTTAGGTTAGGTTAGGTTAGGTTAAGTTAATTTTAGTTAGTTTTACTTCTTTTCACGAAAAACACTCACTTTAAGATGAAAACTAATATATTTCACATATTTTCATCTTCTTTTTACGGAAAACGCTTAATTTCTTTTCAAATCACTGATTTTCAGTGTTAGAGGTTAGGTTTGGTTAGGTTAGGTTAGGTTAGGTTGGGTTGGGTTAGGTTGGGTTGGGTTAGGTTAGGTTAGGTTAGGTTAGGTTAGGTTAAGTTAATTTTAGTTAGTTTTACTTCTTTTCACGAAAAACACTCACTTTAAGATGAAAACTAATGTATTTCACATAATTTCATCTTCTTTTTACGGAAAACGCTTAATTTCTTTTCAAATCACTGATTTTCAGTGTTAGAGGTTAGGTTAGGTTAGGTTAGGTTAGGTTAAGTTAATTTTAATTAGTTTTACTTTTTTTCACGAAAAACACTCAGTTTAAGATGAAAAGTAATGTATTTCACTTATTTTCATTTTCTTTTTACGGAAAACGTTTAATTTCTTTTCAAATCACTGATTTTCAGTGTTAGAGGTTAGGTTAGGTTAGGTTAGATTAGGTTAGGTTAGGTTAGGTTAGGTTAGGTTAGGTTGGGTTGGGGTGGGTTAGGTTAGGTTAAGTTAATTTTAGTTAGTTTTACTTCTTTTCACGAAAAACACTCAGTTTAAGATGAAAACTAATGTATTTCACATATTTTCATATTCTTTTTACGGAAAACGCTTAATTTCTTTTTAAATCACTAATTTTCAGTGTTAGATGTTAGGTTAGGTTAGGTTAGGTTAGGTTAGGTTGGTTAGGTTAGGTTAGGTTAGGTTAGGTTAATTTTAAATAGTTTTACTTCTTTTCACGAAAAACACTCCCTTTTAGATGAAAACCAATGAATTTTACTATTTTCATCTTCTTTTCACGGACAACGCTTAATTACTGATTTTCAGGGTTAGAGGTTAGATTACGTTAGGTTTGGTTAGGTTAGGTTAGGTTAGGTTAAGTTAATTTTAGTTAGTTTTGCTTTTTTTCACGAAAAACACTCAGCTCAAAATAAAAACTAATGTATTTCACTTATTTTCATCTTTTTTTTACGGAAAAAGCTTAATTTCTTTTCAAATCACTGATTTTTAGTGTTAGAGGTGAGGTTAGGTTAGGTTAGGTTAGGTTAGGTTAGGTTAGGATGGGATGGGTTGGGTTGGGTTGGGTTTGGTTGGGTTAGGTTAGGTTAGGTTAGGTTAGGTTAGGTTAGATTAGGTTAGGTTAGGTTAGGTTGGGTTAGATTAGGTTAGGTTAGGTTAGGTTAGGTTAGGTTAGGTTAAGTCAATTTTAGTTAGTTTTACTTCTTTTCACGAAAAACACTCAGTTTTAGATGAAAACCAATGAATTTTACTTATTTTCATCTTCTTTTCACGGAAAACGCTTAAGTTCTTTTCAAATTACTGATTTTCAGTGTTAGAGGTTAGGTTACGTTAGGTTTGGTTAGGTTAGGTTAGGTTAGGTAAGGTTAGGTTAGGTTAGGTTAGGTTAGGTTAGGTTAGGTTAGGTTAGGTTAGGTTAGGTTTGGTTGGGTTGGGTTTGGTTGGGTTAGGTTAGGTTAGGTTAGGTTAGGTTAGATTAGGTTAGGTTAGGTTAGGTTAGGTTAGGTTAGGTTAGGTTAGGTTAGGTTAGGTATGGTAAGGTTAGGTTAGGTTAGGTTAAGTTAATTTTAGTGAGTTTTACTTTTTTCACGAAAAACACTCAGTTTAAGATGAAAACTAATGTATTTCACTTATTTTCATCTTCTTTTTACGGAAAACGTTAATTTCTTTTCAAATCACTGATTTTCAGTGTTAGAGGTTTGGTTAGGTTAGGTTAGGTTAGGTTAGGTTAGGTTAGGTTGGGTTGGGGTGGGTTAGGTTAGTTTAAGTTAATTTTAGTTAGTTTTACTTCATTTTACGAAAAACACTCAGTTTAAGATGAAAACTAATGTATTTCACTTATTTTCATCTTCTTTTTACGGAAAACGCTTAATTCTCAAATCTGTTTTAGGTTAAGGTCAGGTTAGTTAGTTGTTAGGTAGGTTAGTAGGTTGGTTGGTTGGTTGGTTCGGTGTTAGTTAGTTAGGTTAGGTTAGGTTCGGTAGGTTAGGTTAGGTTAGGTTGGTTAGGTTAATTTTAGTTAGTTTTACTTCTTTTCACGAAAAAACACTCAGTTTTAGATGAAAACCAATGAATTTTACTTTTTTTCAACTTCTTTTCACGGAAAAGGCTTAATTTCTTTTCAAATTACTGATTTTCAGTGTTAGAGGTTAGGTTACGTTAGGTTTGGTTAGGTTAGTAGGTTAGGTAAGGTTAGGTTAGGTTAGGTTAAGGCTTACGAGTTAGAGTAAATTTTACTTAGTTTTCACTTCTTTTCACGGAAAAAGCTTAGGTTAGTTATTTTCAATCACTGGGTTCGGTTGGGTTAGGTTGGGTTTAGGTTAGGTTAGGTTAGTAGGTTAGGTTAGGTTAGGTTAGGTAGTTAATTTTAGTTAGTTTTACTTCTTTTCACGAAAAAACACTCAGTTTAAGATGAAAACTAATGAATTTCACTTTATTTCATCTTGTTTTCACGGAAAACGCTTAATTTCTTTTCAAAACACTGATTTTCAGTGTTAGAGGTTAGGTTAGGTTAGGATAGGTTAGGTTAGGCTAGGTTTGTTAGGCTAGGTGGGGTTGGGTTGGGTTGGTTGGGTTGGGTTAGGTTAGGTTAGGTTAGGTTAGATTAGGTTAGGTTAGGTTAGGTTGGTTAGGTAGGTTAGGTTAGTTAGGTTAGTTAGGCTAGGGTAGGTTAGGTTAGGTTAGGTTTAGTTAGTTTTACTTCTTTTCACGAAAAAACACTCAGTTTAGATGAAAACCAATGAATTTTACTTATTTTCATCTTCTTTTAACGGAAAACGCTCAATTTCTTTTCAAATCACTGATTTTCAGTGTTAGAGGTCATGTTAGGTTAGGTTTGGTTAGGTTAGGTTAGTTTGGTTAGGTTAGATAGGCTAGGTTAGATTGGGTTGGGTTGGGTTGGGTTTGGTTGGTAGGTTATGGTTAGGTTTAGGTT